>JAJEKV010000709.1:0-107974 GCA_021234155.1 Isoetes taiwanensis
ATAATGTGATATGATTGTTTTTCAGCATGCAAAATAAATTGTTATGGCTTAAATTGTTTCTTTGATCAAGAGAAGAAAGCACCGACCGCATACCTCTTACCCTCGTATCACCCCTTGCATAGCGGTTGTGCTCGGGCTGATCTATTGTCCATCAAGCTATAATCCTCAGTCTGCATTGATAGAGAATCTTATCCTTCACGCCCCATATATACTCGAAGGACTCATCCTCCACGCTGGGTAACTAAAGGTGTGCATGAGCCATATAGCATGATAGGGCCGCTCAATGCCAATGATGGAAGAATCATCATCTCCTAATACCGAGATTAGCCAATGATTCATGTAGATAGTTGGTTGGTTCCTTTATAACCAAATTTATAAATAATTAAAATGAAAATTAACGTAGCGTTGACCTGCGTGCCAATAAGAGTTCTTCCAAGGGCTACGATCGGACCATCAAGACTTGCAACACAAATTCTTTTGCTGTAATATGCCAAAGGAAATCTATGAGCACCCCCGTATAAATAATTGCGTTACAACGACAAAACGACAATATGAACGCATCACAATGGACATGACCATATGTCGGATTGAATAATAGTATATGGATGTTCTATAAATACTACCTTGAGGTAATCCTTAATAAATGTATAAATATAATGATGATATGTCATATGCATGAAGTTGATTGCAGTTAAGAAGATCTCCAAGGTGGAGACCTGGCACGATGCCGCGACAACATCCAACCGCGGTGGGGAGAATGTGACCCGCCATCTACGTATACCGTCCAAGACCATACCGCATTCGTAACCGCCACGCTGCATATCTGCCTAATCGACGCGGCACGCCGACATGTACCGGCAGCCTCTAGGGGTACTTTGTAGTGGGTGCGCATTATCTTTAGTAATGTGGTATCTTTTAGACCTTTTAACTCATTAAAGGCGTATCAAGGGTCATGGAAACTCTAAATCAACTGATAGCCTACATAAGGCACCAACCCTAACTTCGTCAATGTATCTTCGAAGTTCGATTTGCGCCACCGAGGAGTCAACCAACTTCGAGATCCACCGCGGCGCCTAGCCTTGTCGACTTCCTCCTCCCAACGCATTCAAGCAGAACAGACATGGACGCCTTCGATCAAGAGGGAGTGAACCAGGGATCATGTGAGTTTGGTCACTCCTAATACCCAACCTTATTCCAGCCATCAACCAATAGGTTTACTATTAAATTACCCCCAGCCTAAGCAGCATCCTATGATTGACCTCTAACCAAAGAAACCCAACTCTAAGGACAGATTAAGTTCTATTTCTTTATGATGATGTAAGGCCGGAAGGATGCATCAGAACTCACATTGCATGGGGAAGGGGGTAGAGACTTAAAGCTAGTAGTTGATGAAGAAGTCCCTCTTAGTGCATTACTAGATTTCTACTGTAGGCCAAGAACCACACCGGGTTGTGGGTGAAGGGCCGACCGCCCCAAGGAGGCCCTGTTCTGACTCACATGATCTATCCCTCTGGGTGTAAGGCCCACGGGATCACAGCCACTCAGGTCTAATGGCTTGCCACTGAGTGTGGGTGGGCAGCATGGCTCGACACCCGTGGGAGGGAGTTCACTTTCCATTGTTGTCGAATGGCAGTGGTCTCTACAATGCCTTGAGTCAGCATGGAGATCTCTGGGGAGTGATCCTTCCGCCCCATCGGAATTGGGAGATGCAAACCCAAAGAGTAGCCCCTTAGCAGATCCGGCTGCTACACAAGTTCCAACACTCTTCAACCTACTCGCAGTATGCACAGAGGGGCGATGGAGGTGGACAACCTAATGCCATGTTTCTGCTAGCCAACCATTGTCATGATTCGCCTTAATGAACTCGAGACCCGCTTCTGTCGGCCAACCCCCGAGCTTCCAGCCTTGCAGGAACTCCCCTGCATTGTCATCTTTGTCCTCAGCAGAGTTGATATGCCGGACCTCTGAGTGGGTATGGCGATGTTTATGTTACCCATTACGCGTTTATGCCCCAAGAGCTGGTAGGTCTCTGAGGGGACGGGCAAATGACCTCTTCACTCTTCCTGATCGGGGACCCAAAGACGGTCACAAGTTGGATATGTGGAGGGGCCTCAGGACAAGATGGAGCTGGTATGGGGATGAACTCGCTTGTGGCTACCCAAGGCGGCACGATATGAGTAGGAGACCAAAGAAAGACCGCCATGCTCCTTAGGGTACTAACTTGATAGGGATCCTCAGTTTCCTCAAAAATGGGAAAAATTTCATTTTTGCAAGATATGCCAAGTTAGTAACAGCTTAAGCACCAGGGAGCATAAAGATTAAAAAAGAGTGAGCCAACCCTTCAAAAGTAGGATGGTCTCACACTGCCAGCTAGGAGCACAATGAAAAGCTCATTTCATTCTAAGAACGCAGAGACATTGCACCCAAAACTTCATGAAAAAATGATGAATCTTACAAAGTAACATGGCAAATGCCAATTCCAAGCTAAAATTACAAATTAGCATGTTACCTTACAAAAACAAGCTAGAACGTAAGCAAATTTTAGCATCGTACTATCGGTAACCAACACGTCAAGGCCAGAGTAAAATGAACTTTTCATTATTGGTCTGGCGTAAACGTGGAGACCATGTGAGGTTAAAATTGTCTAAATTTAGCCATGAAGTAGAATAGTAGATGTTTTTGGTGACCCAAAGGGTAGTTGCAATTTGACCTAAATTGGCCCCCATCATTTCCACGTTCCTCCTTAGAAAAGCGCTCTCACACTGTCAAGGCATCTTTTGGCAGGCATCTTATCGAAGATCCGCCGCCCATGGCCCAAACGAACAAACCGCCGGAAGGCAAAACCCCAGCGCCCTTTAATCCAATGGTAGATGCTTCTGTGGAGTGCCTCTTTCAAGAAGGAGGTCAATCTTCAGCCGGCCCAGGGGCCGAGGGAAATGGGAGGGGCCAAGGGGCAACCCCCAAGGGAGTGGGGATGAGACGAGGGTAGAGAAGGGGCGCCCGCAAACCCCTACCAGTGAGGGATGAGACGGCAGAAGAAAGCACCACCAACGCCGGCACGGGAGGTCATCGATAATCTAGGGAGCCCGGGATGTGATGCGTAAAATTTTAATGAAGAAGACCGTGATCGACCGAGGAGCAAAAGACTGCCAGTAGAGTATCGACCAACCCGGCTAGTTAGAAGAATTACGATGGATCGGGGCAAGTTGAAGCCAAAGAGCCACGGGAAAAGAAGGGAGGAAAAGAAGAGGAAGAGGGAGGAGCTAGAAGCCAAAGAGGCGTAGTTCCGCAGAAGTTGAAAGGGAAAGGCGTGGCACCGGTCTCCAAGGAAAACGGCGGCGACCCCACGCACAAAGGTCGCCATTCAAGAGCCGCATGCAAAGACAAGCCCCATTATCCTCTGATGATTCCTCAAGACGACAATTACAACCCGGAATAACAAGGGGATGCTGGGCCCTCAAGAAATCCCCGAGGGACGAGCGCAAATAGACGACGAGGAGCAGCCACCCAAACCCCCGCCTACCGACTTTAGACAAGAAGAAGGCTCTCAACCGAGGGAATCTTATGTGATAGACCCCATAAAGTCTATTAGAAGAAAATTGCGGGATTACAACAAGTACTTGGCTAAGGGAGGCATACAATGCATACCACCAAAAGAACAGTGGTGGTCGCGGGAAGGTGGAGTACCTCAAGAAGACACTGCCACCCGAGGCCCAAGCCTCCGAGGAAGCCAGCCAAGAGGGAGGGCAACTAAGAGGCCGCTGAAAGGAAAGTTGGTACGTGAAGTAATCCAAGAGTACAAACACGATGCGGTGTGGTCAGGGCCAGATGTTGCCGGCTCTGGAAGCAACAAAAACAAAAATTGGTGCAACATTTTGAGGATTCAACGCTTTGCAGATCCATGCAAAGAGAGTCTCCCGATGAAGCAAGATATGCATCTTGCTAGCTACATCAAGGGGAGAGACCTTTAGACACTTTGTACATAATATCAAATTTTGTTAATATAAAAAAGTTTTTGTGATAAAATGATGTGTAATTCTTGCCTAATTAAGTTATGATAGTGAATTCCTCGACTTTTGTTTTAGTTAAAAATGACCTTTGGATCAAAATTGAGAGAGATGTCTCACCGCCGCACTGTGACTCAAAATGAACTTTTCATTTTAAATTGGCGCCAACGTGAGACCATGCCAAAAGTGCCCAAAATCGCTCCAAATTGACTAAATAAAGGGTCAATTCCGCTTAACTCCCACGAAGTTCTGGTGGAATTACACCTTACATCACCCAAATTAGACAAGTTTGGCTGTCCGAAATAATGTCTCACACGCCGCCGCCGTGAGCAAAAATGAACTTTTTCTATTATTGGTCCAGTGCAGAAACGTGTGAGACCTCTCAATTGTTTTCTCCACCATGCCATATCCAATAGCCTCCGGTTTGTTTGCAATAGGTTCATTAGCTAATCATAGCATGCTCAAATACCAAAAGTAGTCTTCAAATCCTCAATTGGACCCCAAATAGGTCAATTGCCAACAACCCCATAGGTTTCAAGTCACCCAAAAATTGGGGTTTTGCCCATATCTATAAATAGGACCTCATTTCCAACTTGACAACCTACAAGATTGCTTGACCATTGAAGCGATTTCCAGCCCCATAGGCACCTCAAGGTCAGGCTTGTTATCCACATCTCCCCTAGAGTAATGGCAAGCGTGGACTTCGGGGAAGATGGTACAATACAAGGTGGCACACGGCCAATCGGGTTTCCACGCCAACACCATCTTCCAACTCTTCCTAAAGAGATTGATGTCCAAGCAACCCCCATGCATACCGCATGCGAAGTGTTAGCGGTTTCAAGCCAGGGTAGATCCGGTCCCTAGTGCAGCCTTTCCCCTTGTGTGGGATATTTTTGTTTTAGGCCATCCCTTCCAGCTTGGCTTATGTTCCAAACATCGCCAAATATCTAACCAACATGGCCCGGAGAATGCTTCGACCCCTTGGTCCCGGACCGGCCAACGGAATCCAAATACTTTTCCTACACCCACGCCTTGGCTATATTCTTCACTCACCGTCTTCGAAACCCATTGGAAAACTCTATTCCTCCCATGGAGGTAGACCCCATGTCGGGCTTCCACCGATGGACCGGTCTTTTGCAATGCGGCGAAGAGGAGAAGAAGAAGAATCGGAAGAGGAGGAGTACATGGAGCTCGACCCTGAGGGAGGAATGGCGGTAAGTCAAGAGGAGCTACGCGACTTGGCGGACCCGCCGTGACACCTAGAGTCGCCCAGGTAGGGCTAGCCATTACAAGCCTATCCCCCATCATCATCAACGGTGAGGAATACCGGCTTCCCGATTGATATCCAACCTCCCTAATGTAGGGGAGAGAGAGTTCAGGATTGACGGAGCTGCTGCACCAACCACGACAACAACCACTTGGGCCCACTTCGCCGCCCGTGAGTCCCCACTTCCACTTCAAGTAAGAGGGGCCGGACACCTATCTGAGGTCGACTTCCGAATATCCGACCTACTGACAACATAAGGCGATCATGGAAGCTTTCGAGAATTGCCATCCGAAGAAGAGTTCCTCGCCATTCGAGGAACGGATGGGGATCGCAGGCAAGACCACGAGCATATTGATGCGAAGCTGGGTCGACAACGCCTCGCAAAAAGCGGAAGCGTAACATCGACAATTAGAGACTACCGGAAATCGAGGTAGAAGTCAATGAATACGCCGGGGCGGCATCGACCCGGAAGCCAAGCAAGTGGTGAATCTTGGTGACACACAATGTTAATTATTTTGAGGTACCACCGCCCCTGGCGATGGATGAGAGAATAAGCGGTGATACGCAGTAAATTCGAAAACCCCATGGCGAGAAGCCGGTGTTTATGCTTATTGCACTCGGCTTTGGCATACATGCTCGAATAACTTCAAATATCGAACTATGCTATCTTTAGTCAAAGAGAGCCATGGCCTTTGGACATCGCCGGGCCGCGTGCCCCACCGACGGCGGGGGGAAGATTGGCGGTAATAGCCACCCCGCCGGACCGGAAAAGTAGAGGATCGTGGCGGCCTTGCAAAGGCGGGGCGTCAACCAATGTCCTCGTAAAACTTGGGGACGCCGGTAGGAACGGCCCAAGTTAAGAAATTCTTAGAGGATAACCCATCCTACCGGATTTCAAGAGTAGTTAAAATCTTGATCCCTACAGTATCTATAATAATATATAATAAAACATTTTGTGCTAATATTTAGAAACTTTGTTGAGTGTATTTGATTCCATAAATAAAACGGCAAATACATGAGTACAATAAAGTGAGTAAAGCTAACCATAAAGTGATGACCAACTGTGTATGCAGATAGGGAGCAGAGAACGGTCGAGCAAAACAGGAGGCTCGACAGAGATGAAGGACCCAGGACGGCACAATGCATCCCAAGGAAACACGATTTCGCTACATATGGTCCCATGACCCCCGAAGAGGAGATGTCGCAGATCAACGGCAATTTGGACCATATAAAGGCCCTACTAGCAGCATGTGAGCATCATCGGGGCCGCAAACAACACCCCGAAAGTCGGGAAAAGACAAGAAAAGGAGCAAGAGAAGGAGGTCCCCCAAAGACGAAACCTCAGAGCTCAAGCTAAACCTCCCGGACTTCTAATCAGAAAGAGGCGAGCAAGTCTTGACACTGAGGCGGCCACGAGCCCGGCGGTTCATCTTCAATGCTCTCCATATGCTGGTTCTCTTTAATCTGGTCTGTGATCATGCCTAATTGCTGGCCCACTCACTTTTGCATTCAACTTCAATAATGCTGAAAGCTATTGAAAGCTACAAGAGCTATTGCTAAGGAAAGCTATTGAATGCTGCAAGAGCTTGTGCTTCTGATTCACCAATATTAACATTAATCTAATTTAGATAATTATTCAAAACAGGAACATGAACAAATTATTCTGTCATGATAAATCTGTCATGAAAAAATCTGTCATGGATTATTACTTATTATACCTTGGCCTTGATGATTTGTTTTGCAGGAATTGATGCTACCATGCCTCATAATACAAATTTGAGGGTGCTACACTTGCAAATTGAGCCTGAACGCCTTCCATTGAAGAATATAACAGCAGAAGAAACAAGTCGCTTGCGAGGTGACAAACACTTGGATATTTGGTGCCGGGGAAAATTGTATCCGCCCGACCCGTTCTCTCATCAACCACCAAAATTTGGAACATGTTGGAGGCTTTAAACTTCATTTCAGATGGTTCTAAGGGGCTTCTTGGATATGTGCTCCACTTTTGGCAACATATTCAGAACCAACAACAAGAGATACATAACAACAGGGATAGGTTCTATACGTACAAAATTAAAATTCCCGACGTTTAAAGTCAAATAAAGTGATTTTTAAAAAATACATTTATTTTTAATAAAATATATATATATATATATATATATATATATATATATATATATATATATATATATATATATATATATATATATATATATATATATATAGACTGGCCTAGACTAATCCTTCTAACTAGCTAAGACATCCAAATAATCCCAGATTATTGGACTTATCGACCCCAAAAGGGGAGGCTTTAGAGACTTTGATATTTTACTTGAATAACTTTAACAATCTTCTCAAGATATATGCTCATTCAAATAATTCTAAAAGACTTAAACAAAGTGAAGCATATATTTAAATCATGTATTATACATTGGACAAACATATCTTAAAAAAGAAAATGATCTTAAAAAATGTTTGGATCCATCAATGTCAAATGCTATGATGCAGGGTCAAACAAACATGTAAATACTAAATAGAGGGTTTAAGAGACCTTTTTATTCAGAATGAATAATCAAAGATACAAGATCTTTCTATAATTAGGACCAAATTAATTGAGACAGGATCAAATCATTTGTATTATTCAAAGGAAAATTTTATCATTTCTCAAATACATTAAATTTGAGACAAATGAATTGATACATGATTGGAATGTCATATGAGCAAAAGCAAAAAATAAAATTACAAGTGTTTTGAAAAGGTTGAGGAAAAACAAATAGTCTTTATAGCATCGATAGAAATATCCAAAACCAAAGTAATGGGAGAAGAATGTTTGGTTACTGCAAAGAACAAAGCACATGTTAGCCCTCTTGGGTAGCTGTACACACCGCCAGGTAAGCTATAAACATTCTTGGCTTATCGCCCTTTACCCAAACGAAATTACATAAGCATAATACAAACACCTTTAGGAAGATGCATTGTTCTTTTATAGCAGAAGCAAAATATCCAATATAATGATAACATAAGATCCATTAAGAATAAATATTGATCAGCTACCATGCGATCTTCCATATTCTAAAAATGTTGAGCCTAGATACTAACTGATTTTGAATGCAACATATCATACTGTAACATCAGAGTTCTCTAAAATAATGGACAGCTATTTGCAAGGTGAAATGCATTTGTATTTACTATGGTGTAAGCTGGACAAAATAAAACATAAGAATGGAATATCAGATGCTTAGGTCCATTATAAGCCATACTGCCGAATTTGAAATTTTTGTGTCCAGGAGCGGATAAACTAGCCATGGCCACAGTTGCTGCCAGATCATATCATTAAGCAAGGTGAGATACCCTATGAAAATATCATTGGCTTAAAACAGGAGTCTAGAATGCCGCCTAACAAGCTAAATAATTGCATCTGCTAGGAACGCAGCTCTGTTCCTGAATCTATGGCATAGCCATAACTGAAACTAGAACTAGAGTAGCAGGATCGTATCATTACTCAATCCAGCAATAATATGTTAGAGCAACAATGCACTAAAGCTGCGAGAGTGTCCAACACTAAAAAGCTTTCATGTATCTAGATCACCAAGATCGCTGTATTTCTAGCGGTGCAAACAATAGACCTCATAATTTAAAAGAGAACAACACAGCAACAAGTATAGAAAAAATGGAACAGAGGCTTTTAATGGTCACCAACAAATGCATAGGCTTTGAAAAACATAGAGAGACTTTGAGAAAACACTGAAGATGCAAGCATAATGATCCTAAGCACTTGTGTTCAACGCTTCAAAAACAAGATTTGTATGTTAGGCAACATGGGAAATACAAACGAGTAAAAGACTACATAAGAAAATTATATCATTGATCAAAACCTGGTTTAGCTGAATGTCCTGGCTTATCCTCTGAAATTTCGTGCTCCTTATTGCTGGAGAGCTCCATATTTCCACATTGTTTGCTGAAAACTACATTTGCCCTGGAGGCATTAGTGCAGGGCTCTGAATCAAGCATGGACTTCTTGATTGAACTGTCTAATATCCTTCTGTTAGGACCAATGATGTGCAACCTACAGAATTTCATGTGCCATCCTAGCTCGTCTAAGAGATTCTAGCTATTCGGCCCTGGAATGGCCTCTGTTCTGGGAACATTAGGGTCGCTCTGGGAACATTAGGGTCGCACAGCCATGCCAAAGCGTTACAGAGCAGCTTAGGATTCGCCATTCTAAAGGGACGAATATAATAATGATCTTAGGGTATTTACTAATCCGGATATAACTTAAGAAACCTATAGCTTAATCATCCAATTACAGATGTATTACAAGAAAGAATCCATACACGTGTTTTACCTGATGCTTTTCGTGGAAGTAGAAGAAATCTGAGCCACAGATCATGAATTTGCATGTAACAGAAAAGATGCCGTCAGTGCATTTGTTACAGATATTCACAGCTGTAAAGAGGTAAAGAGGCCGCCAAACTGGAGTATCACCATGGCCAGGGTTTCGTGGCCATGCCTATTTCCGGAATAGAGAGCTCAAAAAGATGCCATTTGCATGTGATAACTATGTAAATATGAGCTATTATTATATATTGTCCCATTGTAATATAATACGACCTATATGGTATCCAAATATTGGACATGCAAAGGCGGCACCCCTCAAATGTTAGAAAATAATTTATCAAAGGACGTACCTCTTTTTGCTTCTAAGATGCATATAATTAAAAAGTATCCAAAAGCTATCAACGATCCAACTTTTTCAAGGCAAGAATGCCTTTTTCCTTTATTTACTCTTGGCCCCTTCTTTTTGCCACGGTGCATGCAAAATAAGAACTAGGAAAATACAACAATGCAAGAAAAAGAGTCTTCTAGAACTCATGACAATTATGATTTCATATTGCACTACAAAGGAATGACCATTAACAAAGGCAACTTGAGACATAGATATTGTATAAATAGCACCTCGGCCTGGATTGAAAGACCATAATTTGAGCATATTGTTCATATTGCAAACTGCCATCATGTTCTTGATTCAGATTAAACACTATGGACTCCCAAGCCACGTCCATATATTGAACATAGTTGTCCAAGCAGGACCCATGTACTTGTAAGGGCTATTTTAAGTACAGAATCATTGTGGTCCAATGGGGCTTCTATGTGACTCAAGCCATATACAAGAGATTTATTTTGCCTTCTTTAACAGGTCTGGTCATCAACCATGCTGCTATTCACTAAAAGTTGTTTAAATAGAAGATAAGATAGGCACATGCATTAAAGTACTTTCAATAGTATGGGCCAGACCACTGTGTCTAAAAAATAGTACATGGAGAAATATCATATTCATGTCTCAAATGCACTTCTAAGTCACGTCCATAAATTCAACATAGTTGTCCAACCAGGACCCATGTATATGTAAGGGCTATTAAAGTACAGAATCATTGTTATCTAATCGGGTTCACATGTAAGCCCAAGCCATACACAAGACATTTATTTTCCCTTAAAGCTTTAAGAGGTCTGGCCACACATTGGCAAAAGGAAAATATAGGCTCAATCTATTTATTTGCTAGAGACATAAAGATACAGCTTAGAATAATGACTAACAATCAACTACAAATTTATATATCCCTTCCTCCTTCCGGAAGGCAGAGTAAGGTCCTAGGAAGCATAGGGGCTGGGAGGGTCCCTATGCAATCATAGGGCCCTCCCTGCCAACTAAATCTTAGAAATGTATGTTATATTAACATGAGTAGATTTAAAACTGAGAATGACAAATTAAAGACGTACCTGTACTTATTCAGTTCACGCAAAATTGTCTTGTACATCTTGTGTCAAATGCCTTCAATAAGTCTTTAAAGAATAATTGTACCAAGTATGGTTATCCCAAGATTCGGGCCAGAAGTTTAAGGGAATAAATCCCAAAGTATTTTTCATAGTAGGCACTGTGGCCAAGATATAAAATAACGTATGCAATGCATAACATCAAGATTAGTCAGTTAGAAACAGAAAATTTATAAATAGTAAGAAAGACTACATACCAATTTATAGATGTTGGAGATTGATTAGAGAATTTACCATATAAAGGATGGCATCACCCTCTTGACTTTGTTCTGTTGTAATTCATAAAACTGAGATGAAGATCTTGTTCAGTTTTGTTGTCTATTCAAATTAATATCAAGTACACCGCTGAATAGTTATGGGATAATTCCCAATGAAAGTTCCTCCTAGAACAAACAAATGTTAGTACAAAGAATAAAGAATAAAGTATAAAGAATGAAGTATGTCTCTAAAGCCCACACCGGTAAAACCAGTGACCAGAAATAGGGTAATATATAGACTGGCCTAGACTAATCCTTCTAACTAGCCAAGACATCCAAATAATCCCAGATTATTGGACTTATCTGACCCCAAAAGGGGAGGCTTTAGAGACTTAGATATTTTACTTGAATAACTTTAACAATCTTCTCAAGACAATGCTCATTCAATAATCTGAAAGACTTAACAAAGTGAACAGACATATTTAAATCATGTATTATACATTGGACAAACATATCTTAAAAGAAGAAAATGATCTGAAAAAATGTTTGGATCCATCAATGTCAAATGCTATAAAAAACCACATTCAAACAAACATGTAAAATAAAAAAAATGGAATATTTAAAAGGCGGTTTAAGAGACATGAGACCTTTTTTCAGAATAATCAAAGATACAAGTCTTTCTATAATTAGGACCAAATTAAAGAGAAACAAACTATTTGTATTATTCAAAGGAAAATTTATCATTTCTCAAATAGAGTAAATTTGAGACAAATGTACCTGATACATGATTGGAATGTCATATGAGAAAAGCAAAAGATAAAATTACAAGTGTTTCAAGGTTGCAGAAGAACAAATAGTCTTTATAGCATCCTGACAGCAGCTTCCAAAACCAAAGTAATGGGAGAAGAATGTTTGGTTACCTGCAGCAGCAAAGCACATGTTAGCCTACTGGGTAACTGTACACCTGCCACAGGTAAGCTATAAACATTCTTGGCTTATCGCCCTTTACCCAAACGAAATTACATAAGCATAATACAAACACCTTTAGGAAGATGCATTGTTCTTTTATAGCAGAAGCAAAATATCCAATATAATGATAACATAAGATCCATTAAGAATAAATATTGATCAGCTACCATGCGATCTTCCATATTCTAAAAATGTTGAGCCTAGATACTAACTGATTTTGAATGCAACATATCATACTGTAACATCAGAGTTCTCTAAAATAATGGACAGCTATTTGCAAGGTGAAATGCATTTGTATTTGAATTTTCTGTGTCTAGGAGCGGATAAACTAGCCATGGCCACAGTTGCTGCCAGATCATATCATTAAGCAAGGTGAGATACCCTATGAAAATATCATTGGCTTAAAACAGGAGTCTAGAATGCCGCCTAACAGGCTAAGTAATTGCACCTGCTAGGAACACAGCTCAGTTCATGAATCTATGGCATAGCCATAACTGAAACTAGAACTAGAGTAGCAGGATCGTATCATTACTCAATCCAGCAATAATATGTTAGAGCAACAATGCACTAAAGCTACGAGAGTGTCCAACACTAAAAAGCTTTCATGCATCTAGATCACCAAGATCGTTGTATTTCTAGAGGTGCAAACAATAGACCTCATAAATTTAAACAGAGAACAACACAGTAACAAGTGTAGAAAAAATGGAACAGAGGCTTTTAACGGTCACCAACAAATGCATATGCTTTGAAAAGCTAGAGAGACTTTGAGAAAAAACTGAAGATGCAAGCATAATGATCCTAAGCACTTGTGTTCAACGCTTCAAAAACAAGATTTGCATGTTAGGCAACATGGGAAATACAAAAGAGTAAAAGACTACATAAGAAAATTATATTATTGATCAAAACCTGGTTTAGCTGAATGTCCTGGCTTATCCTCTGAAATTTCGTGCTCCTTATTGTTGGAGAGCTCCATATTTCCACATTGTTTGCTGAAACTACATTTGCCCTGGGGGCATTAGTGCAGGGCTACGAATAAGGCATGAACTTCTTCATTGAACTGTCTAATATCCTTCTGTCTGGACCAATGATGTGCAACCTACAGAATTTCATGTGCCATCCCAACTCATCTAAGAGATTCTAGCCATTCGACCTGGAATGGCCTACGTTGCGGGAACATTAGGGAACATTAGCACAACCATGCCAAAGCGTTCTGAGCGACTTAGGATTAAGCCATTCTAAAGGGACGAATATAATAATGATCTTAGGGTATTTACTGATCCGGATATAACATAAGAAACCTAGCTTATTCATCCAATTACAGACGTATTACAAGAAAGAATCCATACACGTGTTTTACCTGATGATTTTCGTGGAAGTAGAAGAAATCTGAGCCACAGATCATGAATTTGCATGTAACAGAAAAGATGCCGTCAGTGCATTTGTTACAGATATTCACAGCTATAAAGCAGTAAAGAGACCGCCAAACTGGAGTATCATCATGGCCAGGGTTTCGTGGCCATGCCTATTTCCAAAATAGAGAGCACAAAAAGATGCCATCCAGGGTTTCGTGGCCATGCCTATTTCCGGAATAGAGAGATCAAAAAGATGCACCCTGGACTACCACAGTCGTCGGATTCATCGATCCTACGACCCAGATCATATGTTGGGGCCTGTGAGCACCTCTCGTTTCGCTTATAGTCATTTATGATTGGAGACGCCTATGATTTTGATATATGAAATACGCTTTCGCCTAAGGTTTTAAGGGAATATCGAACCTCTATACGGCTTTGCCTAAGATTATAGAATATGAAATACGGGGGCTCGAACCTCTACCAAAATAACTCAATGTCCTAATAAGACTACTTTAACCAATATACCCAGTGATCTAATATGAATATTTTTATCTTGAATCTATGTTTTTTTTTTATAACAACCCATTCAATTGTTTTAGAGATATATGGTCTATGGTTTCACGAATTGTTATCTTTTACATCCATATCAAATCCCCCTTGAACCCCCTGTTATTTTGCTACATATTCTAAACGAGGTGCACCCTGGACTACCACAGTCGTCGGATTCATCGATCCTACGACCCAGATCATATGTTGGGGCTGTGGAGCACCTCTCGTTTTCGCTTTTTATAGTCATTTATGATTGGAGGCGCCTATGATTTTGATATATGAAATACGCCGCCCTAAGGTTTTAAGGGAATATCGAACCTCTATAACGGCTTTGCCTAAGATTATAGAATATGAAATCACCTGGCTCGAACCTCTACCAAAATAACTCAATGTCCTAATAAGACTACTTTAACCAATATACCCAGTGATCTAATATGAATATTTTTATCTTGAATCTATGTTTTTTTTTTATAACAACCCATTCAATTGTTTTAGAGATATATGGTCTATGGTTTCACGAATTGTTATCTTTTACATCCATATCAAATCCCCC
The DNA here is from genome assembly GCA_021234155.1 of Isoetes taiwanensis. Taxonomy (NCBI): domain Eukaryota; kingdom Viridiplantae; phylum Streptophyta; class Lycopodiopsida; order Isoetales; family Isoetaceae; genus Isoetes; species Isoetes taiwanensis. Next base: position 14,727 of record JAJEKV010000709.1, read on the forward strand.
TTGAACCCCCTGTTATTTTGCTACATATTCTAAACGAGGTGCACCCTGGACTACCACAGTCGTCGGATTCATCGATCCTACGACCCAGATCATATGTTGGGGCCTGTGAGCACCTCTCGTTTCGCTTATAGTCATTTATGATTGGAGACGCCTATGATTTTGATATATGAAATACGCTTTCGCCTAAGGTTTTAAGGGAATATCGAACCTCTATACGGCTTTGCCTAAGATTATAGAATATGAAATACGGGGGCTCGAACCTCTACCAAAATAACTCAATGTCCTAATAAGACTACTTTAACCAATATACCCAGTGATCTAATATGAATATTTTTATCTTGAATCTATGTTTTTTTTTTATAACAACCCATTCAATTGTTTTAGAGATATATGGTCTATGGTTTCACATCCATATCAAATCCCCCTTGAACCCCCTGTTATTTTGCTACATATTTATATGTTGTCCCATTGTAATATAATACGACCTATATGGTATCCAAACATTGGACATGCAAAGGCGGCACCACTCAAATGTTAGAAAATAATTTATCAAAGGACGTACCTCTTTTTGCTTCTAAGATGCATTTTATTAAAAAGTATCCAAAAGCTATCAACGATCCAACTTTTTCAAGGCAAGAATGCCTTTTTCCTTTATTTGCTCCTAGCCCCTTCTTTTTGCCACGTGCATGCAAAATAAGAATTAGGAAAATACAACAATGCAAGAAAAAGAGTCTTCTAGAACTCATGTCCATTATGCTATCATATTGCACTACAAAGGATTGACCATTAACCAAGGCAGCTTGAGACAAAACAATAGATATTGTATAAATAGCACCTCGGCCTGGATTGAAAGACCATATTTTGAGCATATTGTTCATATTGCAAACTGCCATCATGTTCTTGATTCAGATTAAACCCTATGGACTCCCAAGTCACGTCCATATATTGAACATAGTTGTCCAGGCAGGACCCATGTACTTGTATGGGCTATTTTAAGTACAGAATCATTGTGGTCCAATTGGGCTTTACAAGAAATTCATTTTACCTTCTTTAACAGGTCTGGTCATCAACCATGCTGCTATTCACTAAAAGTTGTTTAAATAGAAGATAAGATAGGCACACGTATTAAAGTACTTTCAATAAATTGGGCCAGACCACTATGTCTAAAAAATACATGGAGAAATATCATATTCATGTCTCAAATGCACCTCTAAGTCACGTCCATAAATTCAACATAGTTGTCCAGCCAGGACCCATGTATATGTAAGGGCTATTAAAGTACAGAATCATTGTTATCTAATCGGGTTCGCATGTAAGCCCAAGCCATACACAAGACATTTATTTTGCCTTAAAGCTTTTAAGAGTTCTGGCCACACGTTGGCAAAAGGAAAATATAGGCTCAATCTATTTATTTGTTAGAGACATAAAGATAAAGCTTAGAATAATGACTAAGAATCAACTACAAATTTATATTTATATATATATATATATATATATATATATATATATATATATATATATATATATATATATATATATTATTTTTTTTTTTTTTTTTTGGCGTCTGTTAAAACTTTTACGCTTTTTCGTCGCTGAAAAACTTTCACAGACGTCTGGGAAGAAGGTTTTTCACAGACGCTTAAATTTGAATTTCAAAAAAATATATATATATTTTTCACAGACGGCGATTTTCACTGTTCAGACTGTGAAAAAACTTTTCAGCGTCTGCAATTAGAAGGTTTCGGCGTCTGTGAAAATCTTCGGATTTTTTTTGCCCGTATTTTTTACGTTTTTATCGGCAAATATGTGCCGTATCATACAATTCATGCATTATTCGTATAAAACGTACGGCGTATTGAACCTATCCCTGCATAACAAACAACAAGAAATTTCCAGGCAACACCACAAAATCTTCATGCAACAACAAGAAATCCGTAGGCAACAAGAGCAAATGCATAGACAACAAGAGGAAATGCACAGGCAGGTGGCTTCATGGCAGATCAAGCTTTCAATCAAACAAGAAGAAATCGAGGCACTTCAAAATGAGCTTAAGGGGTTTAAGGAGCAGCGAAGAAAACGGACCTTGTCAGACATTAATAGTCTTGTGGCTGGAGGTAGAGCATTTAGAAAGAGGATGAAGATGGTCCAAGATATACTTCATCTTGGTGATTCCTCAATGATAGAGGCTCAAAAACCTGACCACATGATTCAATTGTTCCATGATTACTTTAATGAGGACATCTTGAAATTGATGCTAGAGCATGACTCCTCTTTCAAACTGATGTTGTTGAATCTAGTAGTTGCGGAGAAGGCGAAAGCAAAAGAAGAGGATGCTCATCCTAGCCAAGATGTTCAAGAAGCATGTGAAGAAGGTGGCATTAGCCGAAGAGCTTATGAATTGCTTTTCCAGTCCTTAAGAGAAGGCCATCCAGCAGGAGGTTGAAGCATAACAGGATGCGTGGCACTCTGCGTGGTGAAAAAGAGAGGTTCTTTGAGTTTCCTCAAGCGGTGGTTGCTTCATGACGGCGTGTACATCACGGAGGCTGCGGGTGGAGGTTCGGCGCCCGAAAAGTGATCAACACGTTGGATTCGATTGCAAGGAGCCGTGTAAGGGTCAAGCAAAGCACCCACGGCTGGTCCCGATCAAGGTCATTTCTCCCAAGGATCGGCATACCGGTAGGATGATGACGATGCACTCGGCAGGTGGAGCCCCGAACTTGATAAATATTAAGGCCCCCTAATCGGTATGAGAGAGAGAGAGGGTTCAAAGATTGTCGACGGAAATGATTTTGCCTCGTTTCCAAGTCCATGGTGGCATTGAGGTGACCATCGCTGATGACTAACCGATCCGCGGGCCCAAGAATGGATACTCTTTTTTGGCGGAGAAAAGGTCTGCCGACCAACATTTCATAATCACCGGATCTTCTCCGACCTTCCAAACACCAAATTCCAAGGGAACCGGAGATCACCAATGTGGATGTGAAGAAGAGGCGTGACGCCTTGAGGTCTCGTGATATGGCCATTGGCCAATTTGATGTCGTATGGGGGCAGAAGTTGTTTGATGCCCATTTGTTTTGCGGAGTTTATCCGTGATGAGATTGACCCGGCGCTACCTCCATCAATTTGAACATGGCCCGACTTGTTGATTGCCCACCGTGGCATGTACCGTGGGAGTAGAGGTAGCAATGACCCCAACCAAAACGGGCCGGAGTGGTAACTGGTCCTTGAGAGCAGGACAGAGTTTCAAAATTGTGGCCAAGCTTAAAGGAATTTTGATTTTGGCTAGCTCCTCTTGGAGTTCCTAGAGGCACATGAGAAAAAGGATCATTTGGATCCACAGTGCGGGAGTCGCGTGGTAAAGAAGCATCAACTTCTTTGAGTAGGTCAACCTCTTGGCCGATATTGGGATATGTCCGAGGCGTGGAGGTTGAGACATGGAAGGTGCGTCTTGTCGTTGTTGAGAGCTCGTGTGGTGGCATGGACATTAGCCAACGGCGGCCTTCAGCGGCTTGCATGAGGTTCAAAATGCTTTGGCGAACTTTAGGCATGACATTCAAAGCATGAGTTTCTCCAAGTCGAGGGTGCAAAATGGACCTTTTGTCTTCCTCGCATGAGGAATGCGTCGACCGCAAAGGCGGGTTGCGTGCCATTAAGAATAATGGGTAAGGGGCGTGGCGCCACGGTCTCGGGCGGAAACCAAACCAACCCAATTTGATGGTTGGATGGAGGATTAAGAGCTTGAAAAAATTTCTTCCCGTGCTTGTTGATCCATCGAGGTTGATTTGCGTGAGCTGGTTGATAGCGTGATTAAGCGAGGTGCACGAGGTGGCTTAGAAGAACGGGACGCGGGCCTTGTTTGCCATTGGCAATCCAAAGTTGGTAAGCCCGTGAGGCGGACCGATGTGGTCGATTTGTACCCGAAGTTTTTTTGAACTTGTGGAAGTTGAGGACACGCCGTGCGGTGGTATGACCCCATTCTTGGATGATTGATAACTGAGCTTTGAAGGATCAAAAGGAGGGCGTGTGTTGGTCCCGTTGTTGCTCTATTCTTGATAGAGTTGATTGGGTTGCGCCGCAGCGGTGGTGGCCGATATAGCGATTGGTCTTTGAGGTGTTGTTTGCACTTGATAAACCATCTTGTTGCGGAAGGTGTAGGATGAGTGCAGTGCACTCTTAGGGGCATGATTGCACATGTTGCATCGTTTACAATGAGGCGGGCCATTGGTGGAGTTGCACTCATTCTCGCCAAGTGGCCTTGATATTTGCAAATATGGCACAGATCCGGCTGCTTGATTGGATTGGCGTGTTGAGGTTGAACTAGCAGTACGTGGACATGACGGGTGGAATGAAAGGGAGCTCTGAAGAGCCACCGCCACGGGAGGAAACATTGACCGAAAGTGATTGACTAGATCGATAGCCTGCCCAAAGTCTTGGGGCCAGTATTCAGTCCATGAGTCGATAGTCGGAGGAAGTCCTTGGAGAAACCGGACCAAGATCCGCTCTGTGTGGGGTACTCCTTGAGTTTGCTGAGCGTAATGTGAAGACGGTCCGCAAAAATCGGGGCGGACCGTGGGCTCTTGTTGAAGGTCATTGAGTTGCTTGAGATGAAGTTGATCATCATCCGTGGTCCCATAGTGAGAAAGAAAAGCGGTTTTCATTTTGGACCAATCTTGTTTCAATGGCTTTTTGTTGGACATGAGCCATTGATGAGGGGAGCCACGCAATGTGGTGGAAAAGATGTGGAATTTCGGTTGAGGTTGCGCGATGACCATTTAGGACGAGCCGAGCCTCAAATTCTTCCATGTGGGCACGAGCACTTTGGTCTAAAGGTTTGCCTTTCGTGTGTTGCCAAAGGTGGGATAAGTAAGTTTCAGGGTGCGAAAGGTAGAGGTAAAAGTCTTTGGGCTGGACAGAACATGATAGTGAGGATATTGAGGTGGAGTTGGATGGGGTATGGTCTTTGGAAAGACCTGGATGAAGGGGTGGCTGAGGTGGGGGGTACCGGAGGTGCACGATCATTGGGTTTGAGGTCCGTAAGATTGTAAAAGCGGGAAGAGGCGGTGGGAAAGGTAGGGGAAGGGAAATTCACGGGAGGAGCAAAAGAGACGTGTGGATATCCCCTGTCCACCCGAGGGAGATGATGGTTGTGAAGAAAGAGGCATTATGGCCGGAAGAAGGATGGATGAAGGCATGTTCGGGGTATGAAAGTAAGGTTGAGCAGGTGGAGCTGATAAATCACGATAGTGATGAGGAGGGGAGGCTGTGAGCAATGTTTGCACGCTTGAGGGTGGAGAATTTGGGGAGACATGACACGAGGGGTGGGTGGCGCCGACCGAAAGACCCTAGACCAGAATGTGGCCTCCCTCAATGTCATCATGAGTATCCATACATGTCACTTAACAGTTTCCGTCGATGATGGCGGCTCCAATCGAGAGCGCCCGGCGGGGAAAGAAGTTCTTCGGGCGTGAAGTTTCGGACGGACATGGCGTGTAGAAAGGAAAAACGAAGTTAGACCCGACCGCATGGCGCCGGTGTTTGGGGTGCAGGTTCGGGAACTCCTCGCAGACAGCCTTTGTGAGGACCCTTGGATCTAATGAGGAGAATCAGGGGGACTATGTCGCGGGATTTGCAAGAAAAGAACAAGAAGAAGAAAAGCGTAACAAGAGAGAAAAAGTGAGAGGAAAATGATAAGCTTCCTTGATATCAATGATGAACATACATGAGCTCTGTAATCGAGAGAAGGCCGAAGAGAGACAAGACTCAAAACTCATCTAAAACTCATGTGCTAGCTCTACTCATATATATAGTACAATGGCCTTTGGCCCAATATAGACCCCTGGACCGATCTCGGTAATGTTGGAGGCCACGGAAGGAGGCGATTTTGAGAATGTTGGCGGTGCCTCTTGAAGTGCCTCCGAATCTTGACGGCCGGCCATTCTGGCGGTGGCGGGCAAGATCACTTGTCTGCCGGGCTCTTGTTGATGGTGACGCAGGCTTTGACTGCATGGTTTGCTGCTTGGTCTTCAACATGTAGAGCTTTTGATGGCTGACCGGTGGTAAATGCATGTGGGTCCTTAAGCTTGACCTCGGGTGGAGGTCAGATATCGAGATGAATAATAGTCCCGAACCCGGGAGGCATGCCTAGATGGACTAACAAAAACCATTTTATAAACTAATGATGATTCCTATAAACCATTGTAAAATCTAAATTCATATAATTAAATATAATGGGACTAGCAATGGTTTTCCATAATCGATTGATGCTTTAAAACACATCTTCTAAACTATTGATAATATTAAAAACTACTTGGCGATTGTAGAATTGATATAATTAAACATGACATGAACTAGCAATGATTTTGCTAAAATCAATGTACACTTAAAAACAATGTTACAAACTAATGATGATTTCTAAATACTAGCATAAAATTTGGAATCAAGACAAAAATATGATATGAACCATTATTGGTTTTGCAAAACCAGCAATGGCACGCGTGGTTTTTATGTTGTAAATTATTTTGTATAAAAACCATATGCATTGTGGTTTTCATGCTAATTTTTATACAAGTTCATTTTTGGGGGCCTTGTCATTGCCATTTAGGTGAAATTTGATGCGGATGCATAATTTTTCACCCAAATTTACTAGAAGGTGAATTTGACTCATTCATTTCTTTTCTCGTAACACTTAACCTAATTTGGGACCCGAGGTTCAATGGTGGAAATTTTTTATTTCCACACCCTATAGGCTGTTAGATTACTTTCATGGTTATGGTGGGTGCTAGTTCGATCAACCAAGAACATCATTTCCCCGATACCATTGTGGCGCTCCGCGCTAAATATAATGATAGCCCGATGCCTACCATTTACACTCGACAGGAAATCCCCATCCAGTCCTTCAACGCATGGGCCCTCGATCTATCCCGCACTCATGAAGATGAGGAGGATCCTAGCGGCTCCCACTAAATGCGGGAAGGGGACACGAAAGGTGTCTTCTTACGGGCGCCCTTCCCTATGGGCTCCTATCAGTGCGGGAAGCATGAACAGCGTCCTAGAACTAGCGATAACAATACAACATACTACCTCGAAGGGTAGTCCATCACATATCCACAAATGCGGCCGAAGATAATCATAAACCACAAAACATGATAGCTCCTACCTGGGCTCTCCGGACTTCGTGTAATGAGGGATGCCCGGACCGACTAGGCCTCAAGATAGAAGTGCATCGAAGTCATAACAATGGCGGGCTGGCATAAGACAATGGCTAGGGTTGACCACTCCATCCGCCCCTCCTGTGCATACTTTGTAGATGGGCTAGATCAAGCTGTGGCATGACTCTAACCTTAGGATACTTGATCCCATGGCATCACCCATGGGACTACTCTGTGTTGCATCTCCACGTCCCATGATGGGTAGGAAGGGTTGCATCTCCCCTTCCAGGTGGTCTAGAGGCTCCACGGGCGGCTAGAGAATCGTGGACGACACACCCATTGCACTGACCAACCCCCAAAACAAGAGCCAAGCCGACACTTGCAACTCTGAGAGGCGGTGGCGACACCATTGCCCGGGGAGGTGTGGGACCCATGCCCGGCCCACCGAAGTGACCGACCATAAGCCTAGCCCACTATGGGATCCCCAAAGCCCCCACTTTCGGCGGGGATCCACCCTCCATCTTGCCTCTACATCATAGCTCCCATAGCCAGGGTGGGTTCCTATGCCTGGGCATAATTAATAGGAACTAAAGGGATCTACACTAGGAGCATACTACATATGGCCCTAGGTCTCTACCCCTTCCCAATACAAAGAGGAGCAACATGATCAACCAAACATCACATACATCACATCATGATCAATATCATATGAACATCTTAACCTAATCATACATATCTAACTAACAGTTAGGGTTCCTTGATTCGGGTTCAAGATGTTCAACAAAGGTTCTAGGGTGGCTCTACTCTAGACACGAACACTAACCCCTCCGGAGTGCTAATTTCGGATGAACTACCAAGAACACTACTCTACATACCTCCTCCGAGGCGTTTCCTCCCATCCCCGGGCGTCTCCATGCTCCTTGGCGTGGGTCGAAGGCTTGCCCTCACGATCATACACACCTTCCAGGGCTGCTGCTCCAGGGCTAGGCTATGACGAGCGATGCTCCAAGCGGGGTTTTTGCACGCGTGGATGAGTTCGGGTGCTAGGTGGGGAAAAGGGTCTAGGGTTAGGGTTAGAGCCAATATAGGTGTGTGGGTCCACATGGGATGCCACGTGGCACCACTAGGATGAGGTCGTGTGGCGGTTGCCTAATAGGATAAGGCCATGTGGAAATGGGCCTTATCCTAAGGTTATCTAAGTTAAACAATTAACTTAGATGTGCACCCCTTGCCACTTTCTAAGGCATACAAGGCTATCTAGGTAACTTGTATGGTGACTGGTCGAGGAATATACGTATTTATGGTGTATATTCCCTAGGCGTCACATTCTCCCCTTAGGACAATGTCCTCGGCATTGCACTAAGGTGACGAGCCTAACTATCCTACAAAACAACATAAAACATACACTTAATTTAAATTTAAGCGATCAACTTCCTATTAAAAAGTTAAATGTCAAAATTTAGGCTACATTATTTATACAAAATTATATAGCCTTAACAAGGTTCCTTCTTACAATAATTCAAAATATTACTATAAGAGTTATTAGGGTTCATAATCTAAATTATGGCTCCCCCATCTTCTCGTAATGCACCCCACCTCGATGCTCACTTCTCACTTTCAAAGGGGCACAAGGAGTTAGTTTAATTAATAAGTTTGTGGTTTTAGGGGACCACCCCTTACCAATATCTTGCACTTTCGATCATGGCCCTTTTGGATTTGAGCTTAAGGACCATTTAAGATGATCCCATCATAAGCCCATGATCAAGTGCTACCTTGTACTCGGTTACCCGGTCGCGAGAGTACCCCTAGTGCATCATGCCCCAAGGGTTTTAAGCTAGGGAACGTCTCACGATCCCATCATCGCACATGATCACTTTGACCTTCACCATGACCCCCCTATGGCCAGGTGTGCGAGCCCCACATCGTGGCATAGGGAGCATCCGACCGATGTCCCATCATCGCGCACTATGCCTTACTTCTCTCTCACTCGCATGACCCTATTGGTCATGCGCACCCCTTGGTGCATGTTGGCCTAGAGAACGCCTTAAAGACTTATCTCATCATCGCCCACATGTTCCAAGATTCTGGCATATGTATTCCACTAGGACGAATACATCTGCCAGAGCTAGAGGCTACTAAGAAACATACTAAGCTAACCTCCTGGCAAGTCGGTGTCGAACAAGTCGGAGATGACTCGCCCATCAGACTCCTTCATAAATTCTGGGTATTGTTTCTCCAAATCCTGCTTCAATACCCATGTCGCGTCTTCCACGGGCAAGTGTTTCCACTTGACCAAATCTTTTGGAGGGCGAGACCTCCTAGTCTTCTTGAATGACTTATCAAGAAGTAAAGCACAATTTAACTTCGTCATTTCCAACAAATTTGGAGTATCCAAGACTGCGGGGTTGGGATTGTGCCTTTTCAATAAATTTCCAACATAGTGTAGGTATTATATAAAGTGGACGATAATGGTTTTTAACCTAAAGCGTATCCGGGAAGGGGTTCTTTAGACCCAATCTCTAGTGATGTATTTCATACGGAAGGGGTTTTAGGATTGAAGGGGTTTTTATGACCCCTTTTCAATAAATCCCTTATACACTAAGTGGTATGGAAAACCTTGTGAACTTTGAGATGGGCGGAAGATCCAATTTGTAGGCTTGGGAGCCCCTCTCTCCAAAATCTTGAAGCGGACCAGCCCATCGAGGGGGCAAGCTTCTTGCAACTCCCAATCGAAGCTTAGCTTGCTTAACCTTGATCTTCAACCACACGCTATCGCCTACTTTGAACTCCCTTACGGTCCTTTGCCTGTCGGCTACACTCTTCTGCCGACTTCTTGCTGCTAGGAGGTAACCCCTTACTTCTTCCACCAGCTGCTGCATATCTCCTAGCATCTGCTGGGATACTTCAACCTTTGACACGGGATTGTGCCAAGTATCAGGGGTTTAGGCGATACCGTAATTTACCATGAAAGGAGACATCTGAGATGACTCCTGCTTGGCACTATTGTAGGCAAATTCCACCAAGTGGATGTACTCATCCCACTTGGACTGCTTATTCCACACAAAGCTTCTAAGCATATCCTCAATGATTCGATTCGTCCTCTCCGTCTGACCATCTGTTTGGGGATGATATGCCGTGCTCATGGAGAGCTTTGTCTGAATGGTGCTAAAGAGGTCCTGCCAAAAAGCACTCATAAACTTAGAATCTCTGTCAGATATTATCTCCCGAGGCATGCCATGGAGCCTGAAAATCTCCTTCACAAATAGCTTGGCAGTATCTAATGCGGTGTCCGTAGTCTTACAAGGCACAAAATGTGCCATCTTAGATAACTTGTCTGCGACAACCATCAATGCATCCTTGCCTCGAAGAGTTCTAGGGAGTCCTGTGATAAAATCCATACTTATGACCTTCCACTTAGCATTTGGCACTCCCAGTGGCTCTAAGGCACCTGGAATCCGAAGCTGCTCCGCTTTGGTCTACTGGCACAACTGGCACTCTCGGATATATCTTGCTATCTGCTTCTTCATTCCCGGCCAGAAGTAGCTACTTCGAATCTTGAAGTAGGTCTTCATAAAACCTGCATGCCCTGCTATTGGGCTGTTGTGTGTGTCATGAAGAATTAGCTTCCTTATACCTGACGATTTGGGCACACACAACTTATGTTTATGATACAACAAGTTGCCTTCCTTCTTATAATGCTTGAAGGCTTCTCGTTCCTTATCTGTTCTAGCCTCCCTGGAGAGACTTTCCCAGACCTCCTTGAAATCTCCATCTGATTGCAGGGTCTCCTCGATCTTCTTACCAAACTCACTCGAAAGAGTGGAAATCGCATTACAATGTGTTCTCGTCTCAAAGGGTCTTCTAGAAAGAGCATCAGCAACCACATTCAACTTACCTGGCTTATAAGCAATCTCAAAATCATACTCTTCTAGGAATTCCATCCACCTCCTTTGCCTTAGATTGAGGAGCGGTTGGGTAAAGATGTATTGGAGGCTCTGGTGATCAGTATCTAACTGAAACTTCCTCCCAAGCAAATAATGCCTCCAAATATGAAGAGCTCTGACAATAGCTAGAAGTTCCTGATCATGAGTTGGATAGCGTTGTTCGGTATCGTTCAACTTCTTGGAATCATAGGCCACTACTCTTCCTTCTTGCATAAGGACTCCACATTTGCTATCTTACTTGCATCGGTTGCTACTATCTTGTCCTTGTGCGGATCTGGTAGAACTAGCAGCGGGGCTGTTGTTAAAGCTTCCTCCTTAAGCTTTTCAAATGAAGCTTGAACATTTTCTAGCCAATGTGTTCTCCAATCTTTCACCTTAACACTCTTAGTGAGGTCCGGAGTCAAGGGGCGCCCACTTGGCGAAGTCCTTCCACGAACTTCTGTAATACCACTGCCGGACCTAGAAACTTCTTACCTCCGCCACATTCTTTGGAGCTGGCCAATCCCCTCTTTGCTTCAATCTTTGCGGGGTCGGTGGAGATCCCTTCGCCCGATATGACATGGCCCAAGTACTCCACTCTTTCGGTAGCAAAGTGGCATTTGGAAAGCTTTCCATCTGGCGATGTCGCCTCAACTTTTCCAACACTCTTCTCAAATGCTGACCATGATCTTCAATGGACTTCTTTGTAGACTAGAATATCGTCGAAGAAGACAATAACAAACTCATCTAGGAATTCCACGAAGGCGTCATTCATGAGGCGCATGAAAGTTCTTTGAGCATTCGACAAATCAGAAGGGCATTCTTGTAAACTCAAAGTGACCATCTGCAGCGTTCTAAAAGGCGGTCTTATGGATATCCTCTTCTTTTATTCTTATTTGATGGTACCCCGACCTCAAATCAATTTTAGAGAATACCTTTGCTCCTTGGGCTGGTCCATTAAATCATCGCCCTTGGCAATGCATACTTATTCTTTATAAATGCGCTTGTTGGTGGCGATAGTCTATCACATTCTTAACCTCCCATCTTTCTTCTTCACGAAGAGTATAGGTGCTCAAAGGAGACACACTTGCTCTAATAAAACCAAGCTCAAGCAATTCACGGAGCTGCTTCTTAAGCTCTATCAACTCTGGTGTGCTCATTCTGTATGGTGCCTTCTTTGGTAGGCTTTGCATGCGGAGCTAATGTGATCTCACATTCCACACCCCTATAAGGTGGTAGCTGCGGATTTCATCGGGAATACATCCTTAAACTCGAAATAAGCCTTGCTCTTGGCTTGGGCAATTGATTCCCCTTTTGGTGGCTTCCATCTTGCTTATTGGGCTCAATTGCCTCTAACCTCAAAATGTAATCCACCTTATTTCTTTCTATACTTTTCCTTAGTTGCTTCAAAGAAATACTTTGCATAGAAGAAGGCTGCCTTCTTACCTCTCACTATGAATTTGGTGCCGTCGGTCTTTGTCATGGCGACTTCATTGCGGTCCGCGGTCGATCATGGCTTTTTTGGCTTTAGGAACTCCATTCCTACTATAAGGTCATACCTTCCAATTTCCATGACCTCTGCCCCCCATGACCACTTACTTCCACTAAGGTCTATGTCAAATGTGATCCTCCTCCCCTTAGTGTCGAATGGCGCCGTTTGCCATAACAAGCGGCCTTGGTTTAGACTTCAATACCTTGTTCTTCATTAGGGCAGACCCAGCCTAGGGAGGCAAAGTTGTGAGAGCTACATGTGTCTATGAGGGACTACATATGGGTTGCTATCTATGATTCCATCAGGCCATAATATTTGTCGTGATTTTCAATATCACGACTCAATATTTGCCGAGATATGGCACTCACCATCTATGAAGTCACGGGCCTCATCTTTGGTCGTCGTCTTCATCTCCTTACGTTGGTGAATCCCAATCCCCAAGCTCGCTAAAGCTGCTGCATGGTGAATGGGCAATCATGTGTTCGATTGTCACGGTGGAAGCACACGAAACATAGCTTTTCTCGATACACTCTGTCTCTTCTCTTTTCGTCGAATTTGTCAAAAGGCGGCTTTTGGCTACCTCTGATGCATACGCGACTACGGTCCCCAAAGTTCTTACCACGAGCTCTTCCTTGCTGGCTGGCCTCGATGGGGTAGGCTGGCGATTACTACTCACAGTGCTGCCCTTGATATTGCCACGTTGACTTACCCTTGAAGGTATTTGTTTCTCTCTGGCGTTGGTGGGCTTCTTCAAGCTTATGGCTTTATCCTCGGCTTTTGCCACTGATTTTGGGTTGATTTCTCGGACTAACCTTTTGATATTGCTATTCAATCCTTCAATGTAAGTTTCAACCGCTTGCCTTTCGAAACTCAGGGAACATGGGCTGAGAGCATGAATTCCTCTGTGTACTTTGCTCTTGATAAGGTACCTTGGTTCAATCGTAGAATTCTTTGGATCGCACTGCTGGTATGTGATCTAGGCACATAATGTCTCTGAAAGGCCTTCTTTGAAGGTCTTTAATCTGCAATTTGTTCCTTTTGAGCTTGTTGGACTTTGCATAGCCTTTCCATCAAATTCTATTTGCTCCTATCAAGTTTCTTTGTAGCAACTTTCCCTATATCCTTGTCCTTCATGCCATAAGAGTTGCCAAACTCCTCCATCTCGATCAAGCCGGGCTTCTACCTCCATACGACTTTTTGTCTTTCACGGCTGACCCAACTTCCTAGTCTTCCACACATTGCTCATGCTTTGTCAACTTTCTTTTGATAGTCATCGCCTTCCTTGCCACGGCTCTTACGTGAAGTATCGGACTCACTTTACGAGCTAGAGCTGTCTTGGTATGCGGAAGTGTCGATGAGCTGGAGCTAGGTGGTGTTGGAGTCCTTCATTTCTCCTTTTCCTCTTCACGTCTCGACATTTCCACTGGTTGTCTTGCCCCTCGGTGTGGACCTTCCTCGATGCCTTCTTTGAGGAGTGGTGGTGGTGGAGGTGGGGGTGGGAGCAGTGCATATTCTTGGGCATTCATCAATGGGGTGGCCCGATGGATCAGCTGATGCATCTGATTCCTCATCTGGGCCGAGCCTTGCGTTGATTGCTTCCGGCGTCATCTCCTCGTTGATGTCATCTTGATCCGCGTCCAGAATAGGTTTCTAGGTACCTTTGGTGATGTCGGCCCTACGGCCTTGAAAACTGAGCGGTGTTCCTTCTTTTGCAAGGATTAATCATCAATGCTTGTTATTTAAGTCACACACTAATCATTCTTGCTTACAATTGAATTGTTGTTAGGTACAAAAGAAATTATGTGAAAATTCCACTTACAAGTCAAGATCATGGTGAGACATTAATTAATATACATAGAAATACATATCATGAATTACATGATAATAACTGAAGAGAGGTTTTCAATATACTTTAATTAGTTAACAAAACAAGGTTTCCCTTAATGATGTCGCTTCATAGACTTGAAGAAGTTCTTGACATTCTTCAATCCTATGCCCTTGCCGACGTTCTGCAGGATTCTTGCCGCCGATCCTCCTTCCAATGCTCTTGCCATCTGTGGTGCCAGAAGTTCTGGTGCAGTTGCCCCCACTACTGACAAGTGTGCATCTCTGAGGTGGCCCCTTGCGAAGTCGAGAGCATGAAGGGCTACGGATCTCTTGAAGAGGATAACATGGTCTACTCCATAATCTATCTTGGCATGTTGTCCAAAGCCTGAGAGTGCTATGAGGAGCGCCACAGATTCTTCTCCTCTTGGGCTGAACTCCTTGTATAAAACTATCATCTGCCCTTGGCTGGGGCCCAGGAAGATAGTACGGCGATTTATCCCCTGCCTCCCGGTTCCGCGGTTCCATTACCTCTCCCTCAAGCTGCCGTAGAAAACATCTAATGCGAAGAGATCTTCGTGGTCCCTCCACATTGTTGTTGCGTTCTCCAGATTGATGATGCTAGAGGCTTCCCGCATGCTCCTAGAGCGCACTGGTCGGCTTGAGCTTGGGCCTCTTCCCGGCTTGTACAACCTGCTTTGGATCTCCTGGAATTCCTCTTCTGGAATGACGGGTTGTTGCTGCTGATACATTTGCCTTATCTGTTGGTAAGCTTGAATGTCTGACATAGTTGCCCCGGCGTAGGAATGTCGCTCGGCTACCTCCCTTGGAATTTCTTGGTAATCATAGTCGATGAAGTCGCTGCCCTGTTCTTTTGCACTAGGCTTAGGAGCTCATCGGTCCCGAGACCTTCTTCTTGACAATAGGGAAGGTTGAGGATGTCGTTGGTGAATATGTACTCCTCGCCGTCGATAATCACTGGAGTGAGGGCCGTGATACCAAGTGGCGGTTCGAAGTCTCGCCTTAGTACTTCCTGTTGCCGGGCCAGACGCCTCTCCATCCTTCTTGCCTCCCTCCTCTCCCAACTTGGGTTCTCTTCCTCTTGCTCTTCATAATCCTGCTCAATCTGCAACATAGGTGTTCCTGATGTGGAGCCGTAGTATTCGTACTCCGTAGCCTCGATCTCGTGAATGTCTATCTGTGTCCTCCGAGTGTCGAGAGGTGCCAAATCCAAAGGTTGAATTGACGGCTCCCCTGGTTGGTTAACTGCCTTGTACTGCATGAACAAAGCTAAGGCTGCTTGGTTTGAGAGGTATCTATGCTTATGATGCTTACAGGTCATGTAATCTGGCATGTTTCTGGTTCTATCCCACAACCTATTCTTGGTCTTAGATCCCCCACCTATGGCTTGGGTCAGAGAGTCTAGAGAAACCCATTTCCCTCCCCTAGGTGGCAAACTAACTTCCCAGGGTAGGATCTGCTGGTCATATTGGCAAATGATGTCGGTGTAATAGGGAGTTCTAGTCAAGGTGGCATGAAGATCAAAGAGATGATCAAAGACATGGAAGGCTTGCTCAGCAGGGAAATCACGGATGTGATTGGCCAACAAAGCTTGATGGCGCCATTGAGCAGAGATAGCTATGAAAAATGGCTTGTGAAGATGAGTAGGGAGCTGAAAAATTGCCTGAAGTGCTGAGAGCAGTTTTGATGGGGAGAAAATGACAAATGAGGCCCCCTTTTATAGACTAGGGATGCCTCGGGTTCCGTGCACAAGGGTTCTTGATGGGAAAAACTTTTGTTCTATGGCTATGGGTGTCTAAATGAGCTACCATGAAGTGTAAATCTAAGCAAAACAAAGCAAGAAACACTACATAGCAGTTTGTTGGGTCAAAATTGGTCAGTTTGGGCAAAAATGGGCGAAACCGGGTGGCTATGCGAAAATAGGCTATGCGTGGAGAGCGCAGAGGGGTTTTGCGCACAACGACCCGATTTCGGGTCTTTTGGATTTCTACCGAAGGTTTCAGGAAATTTAAAGATGCGAGCATGATTATTTGGATAATTCTAATCTGACTAGGAACTTTTCCTGAGCTAATTGGGCATGATTGGGGCTCGAAATGGCGAAACCGGGTGGCTATGCGAAAATACGCCCTGCGTGGAGAGCGCAGACGGGTTTTGCGCACAGCGACCCGATTTCGGATTTTCGGTCCGAATTTTGACTAATTTGACTAGGGTACCTTACTAATTTAACCTATTTTGATCCTTACAATTATGATGGCCAAAACTAAACTAGAATTTGAACAATCTAAACACATCTTCATATCAAATCAAAGTCAGTTTGCAAGCAAAATTTTATATTTATAGGGGAAAAATTTTATCAATTACATTAATTTACACAAAACTTTATCCTCAAGGGTATTCCTTGCGGATACGGCGCGCCAAGTATAAGTCCTTGGGCATCAGCGTTACCCTCTTCGCATGGATTGCACAGAGGTTTCCTTCCTCGAACAATTGGGTGAGCTCGGCCTCCGCAGCTACCTGCAGCACCCTTGTCGTGAGGGACGTCACCCTGTAGTCGGTGACGAACTCCTGCATCACTTCCCGCATGAGCCGCTCGAATGGTGCCTTCCTAATCAGGAGATTAGTGCACTGTTGAAAGTGCTTAATCTCCCGAAAAACTCGGGCGTGCCGGGAGTTTGGTCCATGATGGACCTTCTTGGGCTTCTCCGGTCGTGGCGGTGGCTTGAGGCTGGTTCTTTCTTTGGGTGGCGCCCCTTCCACGTATCGTTGGATGTTTTACTGCGAGTACCGGTCATTATACCTCGTCCAGCGGCGGAGGTATTCTTTATGCGCTTTGGCGGCGGCGAAGAGGCGCTCCTCTTCAAAGCAAGCGATTCGCTCGCAGCCTATACGCTTTTGACCACCTTGGGTGGCTTGGGCCACTTCGGATAAGGTGGTCTTGCGTCGGGGTTTGAGGACTCCCCCACGACCTCGTTCTCTTCCTCCTCTACTTCCTCTTCGCCATCTCCTCCTCCTTCTTCTTCTTCCTCTTCGCGCTGGGGAGGCTCCTTCGATCCTCACGGTCCCGGGGGCCGTATCATTTCCTCTCTTGGTTCTGCGCTCCTCCTCCCTAAGCTCCCGCTCTCGCTCCCTCTTCTTCCGTGCGGCTTGCTCTTCCGGCCACTCTGCAACCTTTTTCTTGCCCTTCTTCTTTGGTGCCGAAGGGCCCGCCTCTTGAGTTTGGTGCTGGGGCTGCTCTTCCCCTCTCCTCCCTTACGCCGTCAAGCCGAGGGGGTCCAAAGTGGCGGGACTCGTCGGTTCTCTGGGTGCCCGCAGGCGAAGAGCTGCTACTGCTGGCTTTGAAGCCTCCTCTTAGAGGCGTGGAAGGTGTCATTTCTGTCTTTGGAGGGAGAACACGTCTTCCCCAGGCTTGGGTCGAAGGTGTTCGGGGATTTGCTTGGTATGCCGACCTGTTGCTGCTTGCGCCATCGGGATCGTAGGCCTCACTCCAAACTTCCTAGCTGTCTGCTTGGTTCGAGCCATACTTAACGGTGTGGAAAATGGATGACGTAAGGCTGAGCAAGAGAGAGATGGTGGAGGAAAAGGTTGGAGGGAAAATGAGGTGTCAGGGATATTTAAAAAGGAGGGTCCCTAGGAATATTCCCTACCATTTATAGGCCTACTTATTAGCCCCCCCTTATTAATTACACCAATGTACCCTTATTATTAATATATATTTAAATTCTAATATATATACTTAAATTCATATTATACCTTTAGAATTTCAAATTTCCTAATAGTTTGAAGTATTAATTATGGATTTGCGCCATTTTTCACTCGGGTCTCAGATTGACATAATTCTTTGACCCACACAAGGCCCCCAAAATTGAACCAATATAATTTTTTTATAATGGTTTATTGGTGAAAACCAAGTCCATAAATCAGTACATGTTAGTGGGTTCAAAAGTTTACAAACCATGTCTAGTTATCTGATATGGTTCATCAACATATTTTTCTAAGTTGATAAACCAACATTGTTTTGTGACATGGTATTGAAACATGGCAATTTTAATTGATCTCTGTAAGAATTTAAATTATATGACATATACTATCGTTTAATATGTGAAGTTTGGTAGACTGGTATTTGATCATATCTATCTTCTTCAGTATATTGACGTGGTAAATTTAAGTTGATAATTTTCGTGATGCTTTACAATGGTTAATTATCATGATGCTTTACAATGACTAGTCACCAATACACAACGTGGTAAATGTAAGCGGTTTGAATATGCTAATATGACTTTTCTTACTCCATTTTTCTCCATAATACTAAAATGTAATCTTTTCAATTAGTTTTTCGAGCAACTTAAAATGCATGAAATTGATCGATCTGAAAATGGAGCACGATATTTGACCTTAATGCATTAGCACAAGAAATTTCAATGCTTCGAAACATATTTTATTACGAAATACGATGTATGTAATGATTAATTGATTGATGTTGTATGTAAATGATTAATTGACCATTGTTTATAATTATACTGAAGACAACATTTGGAATAGAAGGTTTAAAAGCACAAGGCTCAAACTGAATGTTTTTTTATTAAAAAAATGGTCTGATATATAACAGCGGATGCAAAATGTGAATAACCTCATCTTCCCATTCATCCTTGGTTTTTACTCGATCCTTGTGTTTGTAGCCAATTGATCTTCATTCTGAATGTAAATTTCAAGAGAGCAAAATTTATCAACCTGTTTGTTTGCATATATAAGAAACACCGAGTCCTTCAGCTCCTCCCCCTGCAAATAGAGTGATCCAAGTATCAGATCCATGCGAATTTTAGCAAATAAGAATGCGGCAATCTGACAAAAAACAGTCCAAGCACATTAATGCTCAAAAATGGCAAGAGGAAGTGAAAGCAATCCATCAAATTGTCGGGAAAAACCTTTTGGATACTGCTCTTGGTGCTTCTCAAATTTTAATTATCTCAATAGAAACAAAGGCTGAAACTCTTTTCCAGTTTTGTGGTCCTAATAAATGCAACGCCTTTCTTTTGCTCTTAATCTGATAAACTTTTTTCTTGGTTCTAAGGCAACTTATTAATTTTCCACTGGCCTCTGACTTGATATATCCTGTTCAGTTTCTAATCATTACAATTGCGCAACTCCTCGCAAGAAATATAAGTAATGTGCTCATAAACATGCAAACCTCTAGGATCGCATGGAACTCCTGAAGAAGTCGCTTTTGATAGATTACACCCATTCCTTCACAAAAACGTTATATGCAGCTTCAGATTTGAGGAACTGCAATTAGATCGATCAGATACTAAGTGAGCTCCTCCTCCAAAAGCGGAAATGCTCATATTGGTTGTCCTTTGGGGTGATCACCCATTCCTTCAACCACATATATATAGGAACTAATACATAGTATCTTGATGCAATGATGCCCGGAGAAACCAAGGCAAAAACGAAGGGATTGAAAGGTGCACGCACATCCTCGCCCTTTGGCCCAAGCTAAAGAAAGAAAAAATTACTAACAAGTGCATTAGCTTTCCCATGTAAAAATGTAGAACAAAAACCCAATAGGATACTTTAGTAACCGTAGTGAGTTCGAGCTTAAATATTCAAATCTAGGTTTTAAGCACTAAAGTAAAAAGCGTAATTTGCATCTTGAATGTTCACTTACTTTTTTAATGTGAAGTGCCTTTCCAATGGTGATAAACAATGCTTAAATCTGTCATTATATATTTATCAATACCTGCAATGGTGAGTCTCCTGGTGTTGGCTTAATTCCTGTGACAGAACATCCCATAATCAAGCCATGGCTTTGTAGCATCAAAATACAACCTTATAGGAACAAGCATGTAGCATGCATTTGGCAGTTTAAGAAACCATGTAAGCAACATTTCTATTTTCTTACGTATCATGATAATCGAAGCCATTTCCGTCTTAGAAGTATATTCAAATCGCCAAACATTACCATAAAAAGTTAAACATTCTCCAACATGATTAGAAGCATGAAAGCTTGTTCTTGCACCATAATGAAGGACATCTGTCTTTTATTTATTCAATTTAATATGAATACTTGCAACCTTAAAACTTTCCATGGCTGAAACTAAACATTCGCCCATGGGCTAAAGCCTATATTACCATAGGCTAAACAAAATATGCACTAAACAATAATAATTATTTCGCCATTTGAGTGTCCACTTTTCACCAAAGTACCGAAGAGAGGACTGTTTGTCATCCCCTGTTTGTCACAATTTTTGGATCTAGAAGGCACATTTTTGGATCTACGTTCAAAAACATTTATGAGCATTTAAGACCATTTTCTAACATCTTTTTCTATCTTTTTGCCAATGAAGCAAGAATCTTGCAAATGTTTCACATTCTAGATCAAATATTATTTCTCAAATGTAAAATTGTAAAACCACAAGAACCAACCCTAGTTTATTTGCTCAACCTTCGTATTTTGTCATGATCTAGCACAAGATGAACTGAAGCCCAACCGCCTGCATTTTTAGCACAAGTCTCCATCACCTTGGTACAAATGAGCTTGTTTAAATCGTTTCAAAACACAAAAGCCCTTTCGTGAGCTAAGTGGACCACACAAAGGAAAGCGCGTCACGGGTTAAAAAGCTATCTGCTAGATGTCATCCCGACCATTTTAGGCAAAAATATTTGCACGCAGTTAAGCACCTGGAGGCTTATTAGTATAACACGACTATCAACAAATGGATCTAAGTATAAAGGAACATAACCAAATCGAGAGCCTAACAGATCCAAGCGGGCTATTTTCGCATGGCATAGAACTCCGGCTTATTTTTACAACGCAATGGTGATTCGACATGTATTTTGGATGGTACCACTCCATTTGTTTGGCTGCTCCCCGCTTTCTTCAAGGCGTATGGACAAAATCCATTTTTCATCTAACCATGCCCCTAAATCGACCTTTGAAAGTTTTAAAATGTCAAACATTCACCATTATTAATTTTTTGGCAATAAAGCAACGAATATCATCAATATTTGTAAAGGTCACGTGTAGTCTTATGACACTTAGGAGGCCAAATACTTACCTACACCAGCAATTCTAGGGCCGAAATCAGATTTAATTTTCTTGTCAAATATCATACTCCCAAATAGAAAGCATTTGTATTTGATCCCAGTGCCTTGCCCGGGAGGGTGTTTTCTTCTTTCCCCTTGGGGTCTCTCTTCGAGGCCTCGAGGGAACCCTGCACGCAAGTTCTCGAGCACTTTGGAGGCAGGCAAGGCTGCCAAAATCTAAACCCTATGGAATCAATAAGGTTTAAGCATCGAGGCACCAAAACACCTCCATTTGTTAATCCGGTCGTTAAAATGGTCGATCATATCCCATGAAACATCCTCAAAAAGAAAAAATGCACATCCACTGCACGAAGGTGCCAACCCATAAATTCGCCCCTTTCTCGACGTAGGGGCAGGGCAGCAGGGAACACGACAACTTTGGAACCAGTGCCTGGGGAGGGTGTTTTCTTCCTTCCCCTTGGGGTCTCTCTTCGAGGCCTCGAGGGAACCCTGCACGCAAGTTCTCGAGCACTTTGGAGGCAGGAAAGGCTGCCAAAATATAAACTTCTCATCAGGTGCATGTACTCCAGTGATTTGCTTCATGATGATGATATGCATTTATTTACATTTGACCATAAGATTGAATCTATTGACAAAATCTTTACTTCTTTCTTTTTATTTAGGTGGAAAGGTACCATGTAGAAGATGCGACCTTGTGTTAGATGCTGCAAATGATGGGAAGTACTACTACGAGGATCTTTGGAGAAGAACACGAGTTCCAGATGGAAAAAAAACTATGGATCATGTATTTCGAAGCATTCAAGAATTGCATGATGGGGTGCCCAATGCTGCAAGAGACATAGGTGTGCGAGGTACTAGCACGTTCTTGGATTTGTTTCACCTTTATGGTCTAAATTTATTACATCATACTATTGTGGACGTTATGCACACCTTGGCATTAAATCTCCTTCGCCAGTGCAATAGGCTTATGTTTGATCAGATAAAGGAGGAGGGTAATGAAAAAGTCGCTGTGGAGAGGTTGTAAACCATGATTGGCAGTCGGACACGTAAAATGAAATTTGGTAGATGTCCGGAAGATCCATTCAAATGCCTTGGCTTCTTCAAGGCACAGGAGCATCAGTTCTACAAATGGTATCACCCGGACTATGTGGCTCCAAATTTAGTGTCCATCACACTTTTCCATTTCCCAAATTTAACCGATCTTACTAGAATTTTCTATGACTTTGCAAGAACCAATGGATGGGAACAAACAATAGAACTTGCTAGAAAGTTATTGCAAGCTTGCGTATCTTGGAAGTGGAATGCTCTTTGTGGTCGTAATACATCAGCTCTTGAGCACATGATTGGAGAAGGCCATGTCTTGGATGACATAGAACTCGATAGGTCCACGGATGCTACTTGGTGCTATTACTTTGAGAGCAATATTTGCAAAATTAATTCAAATGCATACAAATAAGAAAGAGATGGAATTGACCTATGCACGTGTGGAGAACCGGATCTTGTTTTCTAGGATCTTCCATTTGAAAAGTTTAGACAATGATGGTTTGTTACCTCCAGAGCATGCGACTATGCACTTGCAGTTAGCTTTAAGACATGTCCATCAGAATGTGTTTTCCACTGGTGTACTTCATGCAAAGTCTCAACCTATAGCTATTGAATTATGGGAATCATGCAAAAGGTATGACATGATTGAATGGAAGGATTTTATTTCTAGAAAAGGTATATTGATTGGATTCCACAAGACAAGGGAATGTATGCCAGACGAAGCAAGGGCTATCCAAGA
This sequence comes from Isoetes taiwanensis, assembly GCA_021234155.1. Lineage (NCBI taxonomy): Eukaryota > Viridiplantae > Streptophyta > Lycopodiopsida > Isoetales > Isoetaceae > Isoetes > Isoetes taiwanensis. The sequence continues at coordinate 37,959 of JAJEKV010000709.1, forward strand.
GCTTCACTCTTTAAGGGAGGTTCCAGGGGGTGAAGTTTCAGAATTTAAGTCTATCCTGATAAGGGGATCAATTTTTAGGGTTGGTGATATGCTTGTGGTGGAAAATAAAGATATTGAGGATGGTCAATGGTATGGTAAGATGAGATACATTTTTTACAAAACAAGTGATGAAAGGAGTGTATATTTTGCAAAGATTACTCTGAGATATCATATCCAAGACAATAAAGTTCAGGTTGATGAACCAAGTGGGATGCCTATCTTACTTACTAGCATGGAGCTATTCAATCATGAATCTATTTTGCCAGTCCAACATATTCTTCGAGAAATATGTCTTCTACCAATGCCAGCAGCGAAAGATAAAAGATTGATTGCATTTGAGACTATTACAACAAAATTGCCGGATAGGCTTCTCCAATTGCATAAGTGTGGTAATGTCCCAACTCGGCCTCTAAGATGATGTTGTGACAATTCAAGCTGTTATAAAAGGGGCAAGGATTCCCACATTTAGCATCACATGATGGTTATTGGTATGCTTGGATTAATGCAGTTAATGAGAAGGATAAAAGATGAAGTTGACTTGGTTAGAACAAAAAATTAAGAAGGGGCGACAATGTTTGGGAATTTTGTATGTGGAAAACAGATGGCAGTCTTGGGATTGTCTTTTAAGGGTCTTAAACATTCTGAGAAGGAAGGTACGAGGGAAAAGATATTTGCTTCTTCTTGGTTGAAGAACATTCTACTTGAGATACTTGAGCTTTGTTCACCTCTTTTTGCTTTGTAATCATAAAAGACCTATTATGTTTACTTTCAGTTCAATCTCTTGTATACTTATGTGTGTAGCTCAAAATGCCTTGTGTTGTTCATGTCCAATCATGGCACATCATTTTTTTTCTTTTCCGCAATATTTATTGATAAGGTATTTGATTCTATGAAGCAAATACCTATTCTATTCTATTATATACACTTTCTCTATAATTAGAAGCTTTGCATTTTTATGGAGGCCCAAGACATTTGCATTTGGAAAACTACTAGACTAATATGATTAACATAATAATAAACTATTAACAAGCACAGTGACTAACCACATAAAAAAACTTTAGCAATGCAAAACTTAACATGGTTCTCAAACCAATAAGAAAAACTCGATATTGTCCAAAATTTTCAACAATTACCATGTAAAAGCATCCGAAATTATGATATTAAAAATGTACATAGAAAAACCTGTTTGGGGTCTGGGTTCGGGAACTCCTGCAAGACAGCCCTCTGTGAGGACCCTTGGATCTAACAGGAGAATCCGGGGGACTATGTCACGCGGGATTTGCAAGAAAAGAACAAGAAGAAGAAAACAGAACAAGAGAGAACAGTGAGAGGAAAATGATAAGCTTCCTTGATATCAATGATGAACATACATGAGCTCTCGCAATCGAGAGAAGACTGAAGAGAGACAAGACTCAAAACTCATCTAAAAACTCATGTGCTAGCTCTACTCATATATATAGTACAATGGCCTTTGGCCCAATATAGACCTCGACGATCCTGGTGCTTGGAGAGCTCCGGAAGGAGGCTCGATTCTGGGTGAATGTTGGCGGTGCCTCTTGAAGTGCCTCGATCACTGGCCTTTGCGGGCGGTGGCGGGCGTCACTTGTCCGGAAGCCTCTTGTTCAACAGGGCCTTGACGCTTTTGACCGCATGGTTTCTTTGCTTGGTCTTCTTGAGCTTTTGATGGCCGACCATTGGTATGCTGTGGGTCCATAAGCTTGACCTGGTCCGTCGTATGCATGAATAGTCTGAACGGGGAGGCCTGGGACTAACACTCCCCACCAAACGACACTCGGAATGAAGAAAAGGAGGAAGTGTTCCCGAGGGGTGGGAAGCCATCGATCTGAAAGTGATCCCTCCGGGGAATGAGGGCCCGGGCACCATTATGGTACTAGCCAATGAGATCCCCGGGCGTGTTTGAAGAGCGGAGGAGTGTTGAGGCCAAAGGGCGGGATCTGCATCAATGAGAAAAAACGAGATCGCACCATGTCTTCAAAGGCGGCGCATGGGCGTCCGGAAGAAACAAACCGACATTCCATGAGGAGGCAGGAGGCGAAGGCACCGACCCAGCATTCGGATTGCAATAAAAAATGGGGGACGCCGATTTAAGGAGCTGAGCAAGATGCATTTAGAACAGCACAAAACACGCTTTGAAGGTGGATCAAGGATTGGTGAGGTGGCGGCGATCTTTGCAAGAAGGTGTCAAGACCATGGAGCGCCTCGAGGCGTTGCCAACCGCTCATTAGCAATATAGATCCATTAGGGTGTTATCAAGAGTGGCCCCTCCTCCCAATGGGAGGGCCGAACAAAGCGGGGGATCCCACCGAGATCCGGCGTGAGATCGAGGTGGAGTCCATCCAAACATGGCCATCCATGACCTTTGTCCAAAAGGGGAGGCGCCAACGAAGTCGGGAACACCGAGTGGAGGGAACACCCGAGGGGGAAGCATAGGAGAGGGAACCATGCCGGTGTGGTGGGTTCTTGAGCCTGCTCCCAGAATTCAGCGACAAGGGCGGATCAAGAGCTTTACACCAACGATCCCGAGGGCAGGCGAGAGAGTTGAGAGTTGTGAGGAGGGCTATCCCGGCTGTGAGGGCTATCTTGCTATCGAGGAAGAGCCGCGTAATTGATTGTAACCTACGAGGTGTTGCATATAAATTTGTGCATAGGGAAGATCCCTCGGGATGTCCCAAATACTTTCTTATTTGTTGCAAACACTTCGGGCTTGCGAGAGAGGTAAATGATGTGCAAGCGGGGCATGTACTCTTGATGAAGAGCGTGTGTCAGCCGAGCATGATCAACCAGGTAGGGGTTGTTATCTAAAAGCAACCATTGAAGGGTGGGGTCACCCGATAGTTCTGCGGTGGCCCATCGAAATCTCTCCGTGGTATCACCCGGATAGAAATCATGAAAAAAAATGTAAGCCATGGGCTGAACAACTCAAGGTGATGAAATCTGGATCTTCGCATGAATGAGATCAAAGACTAAAGGGCCTGGTGACACCTTTGTCTTCAATAGAGTTTGGCCAAATCAGAAGAAAATGCGGTCTTGGCGATGGAACATCTACGGGACCATCAGCCCATGCCACCCGGAGAAGAAAGAGGTGGCGTGGCGGCAACCACATAATCCGGATAGCGGGAAGGAACGGGAAATCAACAGGCGGGTTGCTTAACGATGGTGATATAGCCGTCAGGTTTGGTTCGAGCCTCATCGCCAGAATGAATAGCTTCTGAATCGTTGTTCGAGGTCCGCGGATCCTGTGGTCCTTTTTCTACCGTAGGCGGACTGGTCACGGACCCGTTTCTGAGAAGGGTGAACATGTGAGGAGGATTGCCCAGGAGCATTGAGTCGAAGCATGGCAATCTCCGCGTCATCAAGAAGTTTCTGTTTCCGACCCTCCGTAAGCTGATCTTGGAGGGATGTGAGTGAAGTCTATAGCGTGGAGAGCTGAGCCGTTAAAGAGGCAATTTGAGCGTCCACGCCGTAAGGTGTTGAACTTGGTGTTGTAATTGTCACAAAGCTCGGAGTACAAGGCGTCGAGCTTAGCAATATCTTTCTCCTTGTCACTAAGGAGGGTGGCTTTGGACTTGTTTTGCTCCAATAAGTCCTGAATTTCGGATTGAAGCTGAGCCTGTTGATCTGCAAGTAGGCTGGTCCGATCCTGATGCATTTTGAGATCTATGCGGGCCTGTAAGAGAGCCCCCGTGCTTTTCTTGAAGTTGGGCTTCAAAGTTTGAACATGTGCGATTGCGGCTTGAAGGTCACGGTGAACGCATCCGAGGCCGTCAGGGCGCGGGTGAACCCCATTCATAAGAGCTTCTTGGGATTCTTGTAACTTTAGAACGGCAGCTTGAGCATCCTGGCGACAACGATACAACGGTGGCGAGGGTGCGAGGAGGGGGGCTGCCAAGGTTGCGGTTTGAGATGTTTGTGAGACATGATGAGAAGTGGAGGGCCTCGTTTACGTAGAGGAGGAGGAGACAAGACATCGGTGTGTCAGGGGCCGACATGACCGTAAGAAGAAGGGTGAAGTGCCAACTTGTGGATTTTGAGGAAGTGAATGAAGAGATTGTTGAAAGGAAGCATGAGAATGAGGAGGTGAGGGAGGAAAGTAATGGCGGGGTTAAAGCATGTTAGGGTGTACCACTTTTTGGAACCTACCTAAAATATCCACCGGGTACTCACACAGATATTGCTTCATGCTCATGATAATGGATGATATGAAAAGTGCTCTAAGACATCATTCTTCTATTACTCTCAACCATGAAGTAAAAATATTGACTATTAGCTTTGATTTAGGTACTTTTAATATCAATGGTGGCTGGAAAAAGTACTCTAAAACTACCTTTTAGATACTTTTTTGGCACACTCTAACATGCTCTCTCACCCGACGGATGGGGCTTGAAGATGGCCTCCCCTGAAGTTTCAGAGGTAGAAGTGGCAGCCGAAGACGGTCAACTTCTTGGAGAAGACGGTAAAACAACAATTGGGGCCAATCAATGTGGTGGTTGGAGCGAGTAGCAGTGATCACCATATTATAGAAAGGCTTATTGATATGGGTGTTCTTGATAGAATACCCAAGGTACTTTCGCCGAAACTTAACAAAAGTTTCATGGGGCTTGTCAATATTTGTGAGGCAAACGTTTGCGTGATAGCGGGAGCACCAAACCTCCTGACATCAAGATCCCGTATGGCGGACCAAGATAAACAAGGGGTTGCAAAGGGATATGGAATACCTCGAGAAATTAGGTCTTTGGGTCGTTGAAATGGTGGTGCCATCAACCACTGTAGTGTAGCCATTCGGCCGTTGGACGATGTGGCGATGAACCGCTTCAACCGGGTGCGGATTTGGGCCGGAAGTTCCATTCGTGAAAATTCGTAAAAAGCGTTCAGCGACTTCGCGCGATTCGCCAACAAGGGCTTCTGAAAGTGGGCGTAAGAAAGATAATGGACTCAAAAGCCGGTTCCCCAGGAGCGAAGCTTGAAGTGTAGGAAATTTTGGGGCAGCCATGGCGAAAAAAGCGCCGTCGAACGAAGGAACTGTTTGAAGAAGGCGAGAGCGAGAAACGAAAGACGGGCAGAGAGACCTAAAAAGGTTTAGAGCGCCGCTTATAAAGCTGAACATAATGAAGGGGCATGATAAGGTAAGCTGAGAAGATTGATGGTGCCAAAGAGGTGATTGAGAGGCAAAATTTGGCTAAGTCCCCAAAAACAACAAAGGAGAAGTAATGAACGGTGGAGATGAGGTGAGAGAATGATGGGATGTATGTGGTGGCCAAAGGACACACATTAATGTTCGACGGCGTGAAAAGAAGGAATGGCATTTAATGTCAAGTAACCTTCCAGTGGGATATCATTAAAGGGAATGTGTCAAGGTACCATGGCTAGATATGCGGTAGGGAGAAAAGATTCTCATTTTAAAATGACCTTGCATTGCAAAACGTTGGCGATTTTTGTGATTGGTCCACGCCGACAAGGAGTTCCTCGGTTGTCTATATAAGGCGAACCGGGAGTGAAGCGAAGGCATCCGATGGCTTCGGCATGATGGCTACCGGGTTTGAACGAGGACCGCACTATGCCCGCGAACCGGGAAGTGGATTACCCGCAAGATGAATTGCACGGACCTCTGGCGTTGCCACAATCGTGGCCTCGAGAATGGATGGCTGGTGTGCGGGATGGCTGAACATCCCGATCCAAAGACCAACGCGATGGAGGTGGTTTGCGCACCTTCGGCCGGGACCCCTGGCGGAACTCTACCACATCTGCGCATCACCTACTCTCGAACCCGGGTAGAGGGTTTTTCTTAGGACTTAGTAGATAGGGCTCGAGCCGTTTTTTTTTATATATAGGCAATTGCCCATAAGCGGAAAAATGGTCTGTGCCCACATTTTGTAAAAAAATTCCACCTATAATATAATATGCCACCGTTTTAGTTACTTTCGGGTGTGGTTGTAATGCGAACTACATCCGTTTTGTTGATTGTAAACTTTACGTAGGATGAAATGTTTTTGAGGCGGAAGCCATTAACCGATGTGTAGGTAATGGAGTGCCATCTAACTTAAACCCGGTTTGAAAAGCCGGGTCGAACCACTTGAACAATTTGATAAGGGCCAAGCCAACGAAACTTAAGTTTACCGGAAAATTTTTGTACCGAGAATCATAAAGAAGAACCAAATCTCCTTCGTTGAATGTTTTTTTGTCTTGACCGTTTGTCATGTAAAGATTTTTGCATCCTGTTGTCCATGAAGAACACGAATATAAGCATCTCTTCTAAGTTCATCCAACTGTTCCAATTGATAAACCTTTCTTTTGAGTGCAAAGAAGCGGATTATGGGCGTGAGCGGTTGAAAACGGAGAGTGGGGAGAATGTACTCAAAAAGGCATGAGAGCTTCTTGACCATAAACCAATTTGAAAGGAGTGTGACCCGTAGCTATTTTGAAACAAGTATTGTAAGCCCAAAGAATAGTAGGAAGCTTGGTTTGCCGGTCCCGGTGCGAGAAGCGTCACAAATTTTCTTGAGAATTGTGACGGAGTTTTGTTGGTGCTTTCGCCAAACCATTCCCTTGAGGATAGTAGGTGTGCTCTTGTGATGTTGTATCGGGGAGATAATCCGTCGGCTCCTTGATGGTATGATTGATAAAGTGGACACCACGATCAACGACCAGCTCAGGTGGGGCGACCAAATCGCGTGATGATTTGTTGATAAATAACCTTGGTACATTGCTTGCCGCGGTGTTGTGCCGGAAGTGCGCAAGCTTCAGCCCATTTGGTAGCGTAGTCGGTGAGAACCGAATGTAGCGGACGCGGGTGTCTTTGCGGGAGGATCGATGGGTCCCACAAAATCCATGCCCCATTTTTGAAGGGAAGTGGGCGTGGCGGCCGGCCAAGGGAAGCGTCCGCGGGCGTGGTCAGATCCCACCACGCCGGCAAAGCATCATACGTCGCGGCGTGGGCGTGGCGTCTTTGAATAGCGTGGGCCAAAAATAACCAAGAAGGATTTTTCGCGTCGCGTGGTGTCACCATGAAAATGACCACCAAGGCCCTTCATGGGCTTCTCGAACAATATCACGGGACCTCATGAGGGGAGAACACGGTATCCTTACCCTTTTGTAAAGATGGCCTGCAACCATGGTGTAGTCCACGGACCTCGCAGAGGCCCGATGTCGACGGGATTGTTGCTTGTTGGAGAGAGCGTGGAAGGCCCCTCCGGGGAAGAGCGCTGTGAGGAGATACTCACGAAAGTCATGAAACCAATGAGGTGTTGCGTGACCAAAAAAGAGTTGAGCCGTCGGGGAAAGGCGCCCGAGACTCCAATGGAGGGATCATCCGTGGATGCGTGAAAGATAATCCGGGACAACATGAGATTTGCCGGCCTTGTGAACAATTTCAAAAGGTGCAAAATTCTTGCGAAAGGAGGACCCAACGAGCAACGCGGCCCGTGGGTGGATTTGTTGATCAAATAAAGAAGTGCCCGGTGGTCAACAAAGAATTTGATCTCGACTGCCCAAAAGATAGTGGACGGGCGTTGGCCTTGAAAAAGTAAAACCAAAGGCTTCGCTGCAGGCCGGCGGTAGTTGCGTTCGCGAGAATTGAGTTCGGTGGCGTAGCGGTTTTGGTTTGTCGGTGCGCGCATTATATTCTTGAGAAAGAACAGCTCAATAGCAAAGGCCGGTGACATCGACATGGACATGAAAGGGCTTGTCCCATTGAGGAGGAACAAGAACAGGGCCTGAGTAAGCAAGAGCTTCAATTTGTTGGAAGCAAAGACATCCGCTGGGAATTCCAAGCCCGGTGGATTCATCACCCGTGAGTTTATGAATGGGATCCGCAATGGTCGCGAGTCGAGGGAATGAAGGTGGAGTAATAATTGACCTTACCCAAGAAAAGCGTGTTTCCTTTATATTGGCTGGTGCTTGAGCCTTGAGCACCGTACTGATTTTGGCTATGAGATCCGGTGATACCCCGCCGGTTTCGACCACATGTCCCAAGAGAACACCGAAGTGACGAAAAGGTGCATTTCGGGATTGAGACTAATGCCGGACTCATCACATTTCCGAAAAGACGAGTTACCAATTTATCCAAATGGTCAGCCATAGAACTGTAGGCAGAGAAGTCATCTTGAAAAATTTGCAAGAAGGGATTTTCCTTCATAAAATCATGAAAAACTGAGAGCATGATACGTTGAAACGTGGATGGAGAGTTTGATAATCCAAAAGGAACCACCTTGTAGGCAAAAGTGCCCCACGGGGTGGTGAAGGTAGTCTTGAGTTGATCAGATTCTTTGATTGAGATCTGATTGTAGCCAGAAAAACCATCCATGAAGGAGTACATCTCATGTCCAGCAACCTCTTCCAGAACCTGGTCTGTGAAGGGAAGTGGAAAATGATCATGCTCCGTGGCCTGATTGAGTCTTGGTAGTCCACGCAAACGCGGATCTTACCATTGTGTTTGAGTGCAATGACGATGGGGCTCACCCACTCGTAATGTTTGACCTCATAGATCAACCCCTGCGGCAAGGAGTTTGTCAATTTTCGCCTTGACGCGATCCGCGGTAGTGGGGTTGGCGATGCTCATCGTTGCTGCTAGGCGTGCATCGGACTTGGTAGGAATGGTGAGTTCCCCAAGGTTTTGTTGATCCCCGAAGATCTCTGTAGCTCCGGGGCAAAAATGTGTTTGAACTTTGAAGAAGCGTGGCGACCTATTACGATAGGGTGTCGGGAAGATTAGCGGCAAATCCCGGTGATTGTTGCCCTCGTCCACGATCTCGACTTGAGTCGTGCGAATACATGGGGGATAACGTCAGGTGTCACGGACAATATGGCAGGAGGTTGAAGCATAACGGGGATGCGTGGCACTGCGTGGTGAAAAAGAGAGGTTGAGTTTCCTCAAAGCGGTGGTTGCTTCATGGCGGCGTGTACATCTGTGGAGCTGCGGGGAGGTTCGGCGCCCGAAAAAGTGATCAACACGTTGGATTGATTGCAAGGAGCCAGGTAAGGGTCAAGCAAAGCAGCCCACAGCCTGGTCCTGATCAAGAGTCATTTCTCCCCAAGGATCAGCATACCGGTAGGATGACGAGGGCTCGCTGGTGGAGCCTGAACTTGATAAATATTCGGCCCCCGAATCGGTGTCTGAGAGAGAGGGTTCAAAGATTGTCGCACGGAAATGATTTTGCCTGTTTCCAAGTCCATGGTGGCATTGAGGTGACCATCGCTGATGACTAACCGATCCGCGGGCCCAAGAATGGATACTCTTGGCCCGGCGGAGAAAAGGTCCGCTTAGACCAACATTTCATAATCACCGGATCTTCTCGGCCTTCCAAACACCAAATTCAAGGGGAATCTGGATCACCAATGTGGATGTGAAGAAGAGGGCGCCTTGAGGTCTCGTGGATATGGCCATTGGCCAATTTGATGTCGTATGGGGGGAGCCTTTTACGAGTTGTTTGATGCCCATTTGTTTTGGAGTTTATCCGCGATGAGATTGACCAGCGCTACCTCCGCCAATTTGAACATGACCGACTTGTTGATTGCCCACCGTGGGCATGTACCGTGGGAGTAGAGGTAGCAACAGCCCCAACCAAAACGGTCGGGGAGTGGTAATCGGTCCTTGAGAGCAGTGACAGTTTCAAAATTGTGGCCAAGCTTAAAGGAATTTTGATTTTGGCTAGCTCCTCTTGGAGTTCCGAGGCACATGAGAAAAAGGATCGGCTGGATCCACGGGTGCTGGAGTGCGTGGTAAAGAAGCGCAACTTCTTTGAGTAGGTCAACCTCCCGCCCGATATTGGGATATGTCCGAGCGTGGAGGTTGAGACATGGAAGGTGCGTCTTGTCGTTGTTGAGCTCGTGGTGGCATGGACATTAGCCAACGCGGCGGCCGCGGCCAGCCTTTTGCATGAGGTTCAAAATGCTTTGGCTTAACTTTAGGCATGACATTCAAAACATGAGTTTCTCCAAGTCGAGGGTGCAAAATGGACCTTTTGTCTTCTGCATGAGGAATTGCGCCGACCGCAAAGGCAAAGGTTCGCGTGCCATTAGGAATAATGGGTAAGGGACGTGGACCGGTCAGTGCAAGGGGAAACCAAACCAACCCAATTTGATGGCTGGACTGGAGGATTAAGAGCTTGAAAAATTTCTTCCCCGTGCTTGTTGATCCATCCGGGTTGATTTTGGGAGCTGGTTGATAGCGTGATTGCTGAGGTGCACGCAGGGTGGCTCAAGAACGAACCGGACGCGGGCCTTGTTTGCCATTGGCAATCAAAAGTTGGTAAGCCGCGGAGGGGACCGATGTGGTCCGATTTGTGCGAAGTCGCACTGAACTTGTGGAAGTTGAGGACACACCGTGGTGGTATGACCCCATTCTTGACAGCCGATAACATCGAAGCTTTGGAAGGATCAAAAGGAGGGGCGTGTGTTGGGTCCCGGTTGTTGCTCCCTTCTGCGATAGAGTTGATTGGGCCTGCAGTGGGTGGCAGCCGATATGGCGATTGGTGCCGAGGTGTTGTTTGCACTTTGATAAACCATCTTGTTGGGGAAAGGTGTAGGATGAGCGCGAAAAGTGCACTCTTCCGCGGGCATGATTGCACATGTTGCATCGTTTACAATGAGGCGGCCATTGGTGGAGTTGCACTCATTCGCCAAGTGGCCTTGATATTTGCAGATATGGCACCAGATCTGGCTAGCGGCTATGGATTGGCGTGTTGAGGTTGAACCGGCAGTCTGTGGGACATGACGGGTGGAATGAAAGGGAGCTCCCTCAAGAGCCGCGCCAACGGGAGGAAACATTGATCGAGTGATTGACTAGATCGATAGCCCCGCCTCAAAGTCTTGGTATGTGTATTCGGGCCATGAGTCCGATAGCCGAGGAAGTCCTTGGAGAAACCGGACCAAGATCCGCTCGTAGTGGGGTACTCCTTGAGTTTGCCGAAATGTATCGCGAAGACGCAAAATCCGCAAAATCTCGCGGGCTCTTGTTGAAGGTCATTGAGTTGCTTGAGATGAAGTTGATCATCATCCGTGGTCCCATAGTGAGAAAGAAAAGCAGTTTTCATTTCGGACCAATCTTGTTTCCGGTGGCTTTTGTTGGACATGAGCCATTGATGAGGGGAGCCACTTAATGTGGTGGAAAAGATGTGGAATTTCAGGTTGAGGTTTGCGCATGACCATTCAGGACAGCCGTGAGCCTCAAATTCTTCCATGTGGGCCGGTTAGCACTTTGGTCTAAAGGTTTGCCTTTAGGTGTTGCCAAAGGTGGGATAAGCCGCTTAAGGGTCCGAAAGGTAGAGGTAAAAGTCTTTGGGCTGGACAGAACATGATAGTGAGGATATTGAGGTGGAGTTGGAGGGGTATGGGGCCGGAAAGACCCCTGGCTGGGTGGCCGAGGTGGGGGTAACTGGAGGTGCCCCGATCATTGGGTTTGAGGTCCGTGAAGATTGTAAAAACGTGAAGAGCGGTGGGAAAGGTAGGGAAGGGAAATTCCCGGGGAGGAGCAAAAGAGACATGTGGATATCCCCCGTCCAACCGCAGGAGATGATGGTTGTGAAGGCAGAGGCGTATGGCCGCAAGAGTGATGGATGAAGGCATGTTACGGGGTATGAAAGTAAGGTTGAGCGTGTGGAGCCGATAGGGCTCGATAGTGATGAGGAGACCGAGGTCAGGGGAGCAATGTTTGCACGCTTTGAGGTGGAGAATTTAAGGCGGAGACATGACACCAGGGGTGGGTGGGCCGACCGAGCCCTAGACCGAATGTGGCCTCCCCTCAATGTCATAAGCAGATCCATACATGTCACGCAAACAGACTTCCCGGCCGATGATGGTGCCCAATCGAGACGCCCGCCACGAAAGAAGTTCTTCCTGGCGTGAAGTTTAGGACAGACATGGCGACAGAAGAAAGGAAAACGAAGTTAGACGACCGCGCCGGGTGTTTGGGGTCAGGTTCGAACTCCTCCAAGACAGCCCTGTGGAGGACCCTTGGATCTAACAGAGAATCCCGGGGACTATGTCACAGCGGGATTTGCAAGAAAAGAACAAGAAGAAGAAAAACAGAACAAGAGAGAACAAAGGAGAGGAAAATGATAAGCTTCCTTGATATCAATGATGAACATACATGAGCTCCTAATCGAGAGAGAAGACTGAAGAGAGACAAGACTCAAAACTCATCTAAAAACTCATGTGCTAGCTCTACTCATATATATAGTACAATGGCCTTTGGCCCAATATAGACACTACGGACCCATCTCGGTGCTTGGACTCTGGAAGGAGGCCCCGATTTGAGGAATGTTGGCGGTGCCTCTTGAAGTGCCTCGAATCACGCTGACGCTGACGCGGGCGGTGGCGGGCCATCACTTGTCTGAGCGGCGCCTCTTGTTGACGGACGCAGGCTTTGACTGCATGGTTTGCTGCTTGGTCTTCTGCTGAGCTTTTGATGGCTGACCCGTGGCTGTCTGTGGGTCCTTAAGCTTGACCTGGTCCGTCGTATGCATGAATAGTCCTGAACCAGGAGGCACAGGACTAACAAAACCATTTTATAAACTAATGATGATTCCTATAAACCATTGTAAAATCTAAATTCATATAATTAAATATAATACGGACTAGCAATGGTTTTCCATAATCAGTTGATGCTTAAAACACATCTTCTAAACTATTGATAATATTAAAAAACTACTCTGCGATTGTAGAATTGATATAATTAAACATGACATGAACTAGCAATGATTTTGCTAAAATCAATGTACACTTAAAAACATGTTACAAACTAATGATGATTTCTAAATACTAGCATAAAATTTGGAATCAGTACAAAAAACATGATATGAACCATTATTGGTTTTGCAAAACTAGCAATGACACGTGGTTTTTTTTTATGTTGTAAATTGTTGTATAAAAAAACCACATGCATACTGGTTTTCATGCTAATTTTTTATACAAGTTCATTTTTGGGGGCCTTGTGCCATTTTAGGTGAAATTTGATGCAGATGCATAATTTTCACTCCAAATTTACTAGAAGGTGAATTTGACTCATTCATTTCTTCGCGTAACACTTAACCTAATTTCGGACCCGAGGTTTAATGGTGGAAATTTTTATTTCACACCCCTATAGGCCTGTTAGATTACTTTCATGGTTATGGTCAGTGCTAGTTCCTGATCAACCAAGAACATCGCTCTGATACCATTGTGACGCCCTCGCTAAATATACTGGCCCGACACACTTTCGGCGAGGAAATCCCCATCCGGTCCTTCAACCGCATGGGCCCTCCGTCTATCCCGCACTCTGAGAGGATCCTAGTGCGGGAAGGGGACACGAAGGTGTCTTGCGCGCCCTTCCCCTATGGGCTCCTATCCGCAATGAAGCATGAACAACGCCGTAACTAGCGATAACAATACAACATACTACCTCGAAGGGTAGTCCATCACATATCCACAAATGCAAATAAGATAATCATAAACCACAAAACATGATAGCTCCTACCGGGTGGGGTTGCGTAATGAGGATGGTGGCCCGCCAATCGCTAGGCCTCAAGATAGAGCGAGACCGAAGTCATAACAATGGCGTGGGTGGCATAAGACAATGGCTAGGGTTGACCACTCCATCAGCCCCTCCATTGCATACTGCGGATGGGCTAGATCAAGCTGTGGCATGACTCTAACCTTCGGGATCGCAGTCCCATGGCATCACCCATCGGGACTACTCGGTTGCATCTCCACGGTCCAGGCCAGAGGTAGGAAGGGTTGCATCTCCCCTTCCGGGGTCTAGAGGCTCGCAGTGCTAGGAGAATCGTGGCGACACACGCATTCCGTGCCGTGAACCCCCAAAACAAGAGCCAAGCTTCCGACACTTGCAACTCTTGAGGCAGGGGCTGACACCATTGCCCCGGGGAGGTGTCGGACCCATGCTTCGCCCACCCTAAGTGACCGACCATAAGCCTAGCCCACTATGGGATCCCGAAGCCCCCCTTTCGTGAGGGGATCCACCCTCCATCTTGCCTCTAGCCCCGTTGTGTAGTGTTGAGTCACATCATAGCTCCCATAGCCCTGGGTTCCTATGCAGGCCACATTAGGAGGAACTAAGGGATCTACACTAGGAGCATACCACATATGGCCCCTAGGTCTCTACCCCCTTCCCAATACAAGAGGAGCAAACATGATCAACCAAACATCACATACATCACATCATGACCAATATCATATGAAAATCTTAACCTAATCATACATATCTAACTAATTGATTAGGGTTCCTTGATTAGGGTTCAAGATGTTCAACAAAGGTTGTAGGGTGGCTCTACCTAGACACAAAATACTAACCCCTCCGAGTGCTAACCCAGATGAACTACCAAGAGCACTACTCTACATACCTCCTCCGAGCGCTTCCTCCCATCCCCCCGGCGTCTCCATGCTCCTTTGTCGTGGGTGAAGGCTTGCTCCCTACTTATCATATACACCTTCCGTGGGTCAGCCGCCTGGCTAGGCTATGATGAGCCATGCTCTAAACGGGGTTTGAACGAGATGAGAGTTCGTGTGCTAGGTTAGGAAAAAGGGTCTAGGTTAGGGTTAGAGCCAATATAGGTGTGGGTCCACATGGGATGCCACGGCACCACTAGATGAGGCCGTGGTGGTTGTTCAATGGGATAAGGCCATGTGGAAATGGGCCTTATCCTAAGGTTATCTAAGTTAAACAATTAACTTAGATGTGCACCCCTTGCCACTTTCTAAGGCATACAAGGCTATCTAGGTAGACTTGTATGGTGACGGGTCCAGGAATGTACGTATTTATGGCGTATATTCCCCTGGAACGTCACATGAGCAAAACATTCATTCCTTGTCCTTGGCGAGTACGTGTGTCACGAGCATTGAGCACTGAGAAAATTCGGGCTCTTCTTGGAGATTTTAAAGCATACACAAATAGCTATCCAGAGAAGAAACTTACACTTAACAAAAGCAATAACTTGTTTGTCAATTTACAGAAATTACTTGAGGTATTTTACATATTATCTTAATTGATACTAAGGCTTTCTTAATTTCATTTATGCATTTTCACAGGTCATTGTCCATTTTTATAAGCTTGAGCCAGGTGTGATAAGTCTGTTGTTGAAAATGGATGAGATGGAGCTCATTAAGGGGCAGAAGATAGAGAGGATGTCTATCCAACTTCTTCACGATAATATTACACAATCTGAATTTGACCTTTGGTGAGTCAAATTTTAGTGAATTTGACCTTTGGTGACTTAGTAAATTTTAGTGCATCAAGTCATTAGTATCCGCCGCGATGGCTCCTTGATTAAGAAATGGAATTTAAATTTTAAAGGTGGCTAGCGACTTTTTGAAATTCGGCTGAAAATTATTTCAATTTATGCTGGGAAAAACAAAAACAAATTCCATCCGCCATCAATGAACAAATTCGAGGAGAGCCACTAATAGTTGATGGTGTTGGAACATTCAAGATTGATTGGCATTTTTCTTCCGATCTTAAAACAAAAAAAACGTAACATATTTTAAATGCCAAGTAAATAATTTGCTCATTATGGAATGCATTTTGTAGGTGTTTTATGGTTTTGCTGAAGGTGCCAATGCAAGAGCTCCTTGCCCTTTTGTATGGTCTCGATGAAGGATTCTGATTGGTTTTCCGCACGACAAACGTGTAACAAAGCACCAACTCGTACATCACAAAATGCCATAATCAATATTCCTTTGAGCCGGTTCCATCCTTGCATGCTTCCGTGCATTCATTCGTATTGTTGACAAGCTCGATTAACCTTTCCGTTGTTGTCACGCTGGAATAAAGACCCTTAAACCGCCGTGGGCACAAGCTTTGTAATATAGAACAAGTTCTTCTCACAAGCAGGATTACATAATGGTAAACGTAATCTTCTTATTCTTTAGTGTGCCATTTTAAACTATGAATCTTCTTATTCTTTAGTGTGCCATTTATTCTTTAGGTGAAGCTTAAGATAACTAAGGATGAGAAGCGGTCCTCTCGATAAGAGCAGATGTTCCAAAATCGTGAGTCTTGGAGGAGCAAAAGCACGACATTTCTTGAGTGAAGACGCAAAAAAAGGCCATAGGTAACCCGGATATTAAACTTTAGGGGGTTAAGGGCTAAGGATAATTGAGCCTAACATAAAATCTATAACATGTATACTGGGGAGATTAAGAACTCGTGTCAATGGTCTTTTGGTCAACAACTAGTGGATGCCGAATGCGGACCTTACAAGAGGAGGTATGGTACCGTGGTAGAAGAAAAATGTTTGGACAAGGTTTGAAAAAGTATATGAGATGATGATGGATGAGAACTTGTCTCGAGATAGAGCCTTGGAATTTCAAAATGTTGTCAACAATTTTATACATGCTTTTAACAAAGCTCATCCAACATCATCAGCTACTCACTACATGGTACTATGCTATGTAAGAAAGCCATTATACATTTTAAACATATCAGAACCATTTTTGTTTACCTTTACAAAGACATATTATCCGCCACTTGTCATGGTTTATGCAAGAATATGGCAGCTTATCAAAGTTCAGTGCAGAAGGAATGGAGAAATCACACAAATTATTCAAAACAATTTATCAGCGCAGCACTCAACACGGGGGTTGTACTAAGAAATGGAGTCTGTTAGTTCAGGCCTTTGAAGGGTGTTATAGACGAATGCTAAGTAAAACGAGCAAGCGTATTCGTGATTCTCGTATATCCCGAGCAGCTCGAGTAGTTAATGCTCGAGTAGTTAATGCAACTGATCACGTGCAAGGAATGTAGTGAAGAACTTATAGGATCGAGCAGGAAATCAGTGCTCTTTGAAAAGGATTATGAAACAAAAAACATCAAACAGACTATTTGCGTATCAATCAAATAGTTGTGGGATTTGTTATAAGCAGAGGCAAGATCTGCTGTAAACAGTTATAGAAGAATTGATATTTAGTCTTTCAATTCAAATTCATATTATTCTTTCCTATGTCGAGCATTCATATAACACTCTTAAATGCATATTATTCATGAATGCATATTATTCATGTGCATTCATGTTTATGGGGCATGTTGATTGGTTAAAATATTTAACTCTATAATTATATGTCTCGATTCTATAATTATATGTCCGACTGTCTCTTCGTGTTTATACTTGCAGTATAATACCCACTGCACTTCTGCTCTGGTCCAGAAGTTGGTCTATTGACAATGAACATGATATAATGAGACATTTACACAGTAGCCAGTATATGGCTGTCAAAGAATGGAGTTACCATGCTAGAATAAATTTGCAATAATGAGCTCCAACAAATGCAATGCAATGGTCCCATAGTCCATGGGATTATGATAAGCTAAGCACATGGTATAAATTTGAAAATAGTGGACATCCTTTATATATATTCGGCAGGACTTGATGTGGCTTAACCCTTCTACAGAAAAATCTTCACTATATTGTGGTGCGCAAAGCTTGGGTTCTTAAGTATAACCTTGTGTCTATGGGGCATGTTAATTGGTTAAAATATTTAACTTTGGTTAATATTTAGTTCTTTCATGTAATATATAGTGTTGTTTACTTTGTGGTGACATTCGTATAAGTTGTCAAATAATTGAGGCAATGAACTCTTGTGATGTTAGAGCTATTACTTGCGAGGCTTCATTTGAATGATATGGGTCCATAATAGATGAACGTTTTAAACTTTGTTTCAAGTAGAGATATTTTATCCTCTTAAATGCATATTATTGAAGACACTGCATTATTATTGAAGTGATCACACTGATTCACACTGCTGATCTCACTGATTTCTCCCCATAAGTGATAGTCCAATTTCTTTTTCTAGGCTTTATAACTAAAATTCATTTTGGATGACTTTAGTAGAATTTACTTAATGAAGCCTCTACTTCCTGATCACAATCCCATGCAAAAGAACTGCCAAGAAAATCCCTCGGCCTGCAATCCCTCGGCCTGCAATCGGCCTGAGCTTAGTGCATCCCTCGGCCTGAGCTTAGTGCATCCCTCGGCCTGCTACAGCGGCGCTCCCAACGGAATCGAACATATTAACCAAACCCATACCTAATCCGAACCTAAAACCAAACCTGACCCTTCACCAAATTAAAAGGCCCATTTTTTAAGGGCCACCTCCTCTAATGATTTCATCTTCCAGTAGGAAGAGTAAGATGATTTAAGTAATCTCTCCAATCCATGATCTGGTCATCCCTATTTAAATCTTGCAGGCATAACCTTCCAGTGCCATGCCTGAATTGCATGAATACGCCAATTTCTCCTCCACGGGCTTCCGAAGAAAGCATCTCGCATCCTCCATAACACGATGCATGAGTTCCACTGATAATTCATTATCTATGACCTAGTAAAAACCCTATTCTATGCAAGCCTGGCCTATTCTAGCCCTAATATCATGTAACAGGCCCATGGTAGACCGCTCGAGTATTCGAACCTTGAATGTGCCTGTGGGGCGTTCCCGAGACACCGGCATAAATGGGTAGAAGCGACTACTCATAAATGTCTAGACGGTTTTGCCCAGTTGGTTAAGGGCATGTCGGTTAGGAACGTCACATATCATCACGATAACTCTCGTCATCAAAACCTTGCACATCAATTATGGGTGCCTCTTCATTGGATTAATCATGCTCTTCTAATGCTGGTCGATCCTCGAGATGCCGGACAAATACCGTAGGGAGCTGCCTTAATCCAATGTTAATGCCCAGTGTAAGTCAGCACATGCATGGCACAATATGGAACATGACAAATAATGATAAACATGAAGCCTGACATATCCATTCTCAATCTTTATGCTCGCAACATGAACCCCAGTGATCATTTACCCAGATGTTAAGCATAAAATTCAAGAACCCGACAGTTCTTGAAGAATGTTACTCCACCGGAACCACACAGCCAGTTAGTCGGTTCAGAAAGCGTCCCCGAGCAACGGGAGTAATCGCCAATTTACTGCCAGCAGCAAGTTTTTTGCATATTCTAAAGATATACTGGCATATATCAAGAATATGCCTAAAACCCAGACAAACAAGGGATTGCCCCCCTAGGGACAACCCAAAAATAATTGCAAAATTACGTGTGCAATCATTGTGAGAGATGATCCACACATTGGAGTGCATACGTTGTTAAAGAATTAGACTTTGCAACTTATATACACTTCTATTATGTTGAACTGTTGCGACCAAGTTCAAAGATACTTGATCTTTCAAATCTCTTTCAATCTTTTAAATTTGTTTTAATTTGCCTCTTTGACAGCAGCACCAGCAGTTGGATAGGGTCGTCCTTCTTGGAGATTTCAATGCACGGACAGGAGTAGAGCAGCCCATGCGACGACCCCCTCGCTGACGATGTCCTGCAGCTATGCCCTTGAAGCAACCGCCACGAGGATAGGATGTCAGCCGGTCTCACCGCCCGCCAAGGCGCATTTGCTCTGCTATGTGGTATTTTTTGACTTGATAATTTGCAATGGCTCGTCAGCGGTGGGATTCCTGATTCACCAAGAGCGCAGGTGACCAAATCGGGGGGAGGGTCTAGTGTGGTGGACTATGTTGCCGTGGTTGCACAAGATATGAATCTCATCGGGTCGTTTAGGGTAGGCCGCAGGGCGGTCGAGGATAGGGAGGAATTGACTGGAATCACCTCCCACTTTATTTGGACCTGGTTTAGCAAGCCGCCGTAGAACCCTACTATGCCACCCACTCGCCACCCCCTCGGTTGAGACTAGATTATGCAGCAGAGGGACTCACATAAGATGCTCATGGGCCCTCGGTAATTCTGCGGACCTCACACTAGAGCGGCGTGAGCGGACCGGTGACTTAGCTATTACGGGATGCGGCCGGACGAGTGCTTTAAGACCCCCGCCGCGTCGCCTTGGTCAAGCAACATTCAGCGTAACGATGGTTTGATGCGGTGTAAAGAAGCATAGCTGGCGAGCTCCGTCACGATACGGATCGGTACCCCTGCGGGGCCACCACCGCGATGCCGGCGTGCCCATCGGAAGGAGACAAAGGCGGTACCTTGCCGGCATCGAGGGAGATGTTTGGCCTCTTGGACACTCATCCTCGAACCTTTTGGCGCTGAGTACTTGAAGGCCAGCCCACTGAGGGGACATCACACGGGGCGGTGGAAGCGGTATGCTGCGACTGACTCTATGATCCACTGGGGCCAGCGATAAGCCCATACCTTTGGATGGCCCCATTGGTGAGGAGGATGTTGAGGAGGGCTGCAATGGCTGGCTAATGGGAAGGCAACTGACCTCGATGGTATGCGGCCGAAGTTACTCAAATCTGAGGCGTGAGGGCCAGTTTTGGCCCTCACTATCCACCAACGGAGCATTGCGGTGAAGGTCTCCCTAACAATGGACTACAAGCGAGGGTTGTTCCCACCCACGCAGGCGACCCCCTTTGTCGGAAGCCAACCACCGGACGATCATGGTCAGTTCGGTATTTGCCAAACCTGGCTGGGCATTCTCGAAAAGCAGCTTTTGACCCGGGTGAGGCGGCGGCGGATGTCGCGAGCCCCTCGCAGGCGGGCTTTAGACCCCGCCACTCAACGATTGACCATATCTTTACACTTTGCGGGCGATTGAAAAGCAAGCGGAATCGGCGAGGACTTGTATTCTTTGCTTTTGTGGACTTCGCGAAGGCTTTTGATCACGATTTCCGGGAAAAGTTTCGTGGGCTAAGCTGCGTCAACAGGGCTCCATTGCCGTCGTGCGAATGCCATATCTGAGGTTGTATGAGAGTTGTTTTGGCGGGATGCAAACACGGGCCAAGCATTCACCATGAGTATCGGTCGGCGGGGTTGCCCCTCGCCAACACTTTTTGGCCTCTACATTGTCAGGGAGAGCCACGGCTTCTGCGGGCATGGGGGATAACATCTGACTTTTGCACCGGATCATCGCACAGCTCATCTATGCGGACGATGTTGGCCTGGTGCCCCACCCGAAGCTATGCGATCTTACCGGATGCCCTAGACATATTTTGTCGGGGCTACGGACATGCGCATGAATCTGGCCAAGACGGTGGTTCTCATATCCTCTTCCATCACCCCATGCCTCCACGCACTCATATATTTGAGCCTGGCATGGGCGTCCAGCATACCTACAAGTACCTAGGGGTGGAGTTCCCTCCTCCGCCATTTCTGGCGGGCGTCTATCCGCTTCTGGGTGTAAAGCTGGGAAAGCGCTTTATGCCATGCGAACAACAAATCACCGACGAGGCTCTATGATTGGGGCCATCAGTCACATCTATTCGGGCGAATTGGGCACATCCTTAAATCAGCGGTCGAGGTTTGGGGCGGTCGTCTCTTTGGCGACTGCGGAATGACTTGGAGAGTCTGTCGAAGGCATTTTGGCCGGCACTTGGGGGTGAAACCTTGTCCCCTATCATATTATTTGCGGCCAAGTAGAAACGGATTCTTGCCACTTCCGGTAGGCAGCCCTTGATAGACACATCGTCTATTTTCGGAAGATGGTTACTATGGGTGATGTTTCGGCTCCGCACTGGGCTTTAAGACCGCGGGTGGCAATGGATCCGGCAGCCGCTTATGGCTGTTGGAGGGTAAGAGAATCCGATGGTCTGCCGGATGGAAGGCGATGCGAGAACCTGGATCGTCGCGAGGGTGGACCACACGTACGATCATGACAGCTGTGGGGCGTACCTAGGCGCTTGTTTCCTTCGCAAGCTCCCGGGACCGGCCAGAAGCCCAGTCAAAACGACCCATTACAAGTGAGAGCACATCAACCCCTCAAGTGTTAGCGGGGCCTTACGCCTCTTACCCACGTTCCCGGTACTTTTGGCAGCGGACTCGCCTCCATTAGACAGTGTGCCCACCATCTGCATCCCGAGGGCAGGGGTGGATTGGGGAGTTCTCGGCCAGACAACAGTTCTGTCGGTCTTGTCAAGCGGGTGCCATTGAGGGGATGAGTCTCACACTTTCCGAGTTGCCCAACGTTGGTCAGATCCGGGCCAGATCACGGCTCCTTAGTACGGTAGGGCTTGCCCCTTACATTTGCTAATGAACACACTGTCAGTACGTGCCAGGATCGTACATTCGGGAGTCCTCTTTGGACTGCGAGGTCACCTTGGCCCTCGCTTTGTTGCTTCGGCGATTAGGCACTCTGGTGCGGTGTATGATTTGTATATATTTGGGTGTTTCTTCATTTTATATGTTAGGACGGTCGGGGCAGGTGATTGTCGCCCGCGGTTTTCCCTCGAAAACCCTTGGGGGGTTTTTTTTTAATCCGAGGCGATAATCAAACTTCTTGCGTTTTTAATATAAGGTCCCATAGGCCAGGATTGGTCCGTGGGCGATAAAAATACCTTCCTTCCTTCCTTCCTTCTTAAACTTTGCAAGGTTCGTATTGTTCTATTATGTTGAATGCTTTTAAATTTGTTTGAATTTGCTTTCCTTGCATAACAGTGCGAACTTTCTAGATTGACATAATAATCTACAAATTGACAAATCCCAAGCAAATAATATACTTTGAATACCATCTATTTAAATTTCCAAATGTCCAATTAAGCATTACTTATTGAGATAGCTCTTGTCCTTCCATGCATTCTTGTTATAGCTCTTGTCCTTACCCATAAGGTTGCAAATTGACCTACGGATACTAAGATTCCCGGCAATGGTGGGCCGAGAAAGGGGTTTACGTGTTTGTTACGGTTTTTCCAAGATCCAAAATTAGATGTTCATTATGTGCACATCGTTTCTAAACACGGGATCGCGGCTTGGCTGGAGTTTTTGAGACATCACCCGGCTGACCGGCAGGAGAAATCCGCCTCGATGGACCGCAGATCCGGTGCTTTTTCCTTGTTCGGCCATTTTTTTCGGGTTTTGCGTAGGCGGCGAGGTTTATAAGTTGTGCCCCGGTTTGGTTTGAGGGCCCCTATTTCTATGGCGTTCCTAACGGCATGCCCTTAACCAGCGGGCAAAAACCGTCTAGACATTTATGGTAAGTATTCATTCATTTATGCGGTATCCCACAGGCACATTCAAGGGTTCGAATACTCGGGTTCTACCATGGGCTCGTTGGCGGTCTCTCTCACTAGAACTATGCTCGCCCTCGAGCATCCAAGCTATTCCATGTCACAATGATTACCAAGTCTTTGCAAATTACCCATGCATATAGGCACCCATGGGGCTTCGAACTTCGAGACCCCGCCTTTCGATACCAACAGATGCGTTCCTAACCGACATGCCCTTAACCAACGGGCAAAACCGTCCTAGGCGTTTATGAGTAGTCGCTTCTACCCATTTATCCGTGATGTCGGGAATGCCCTACGAGCACATTCAAGGTTCAGTATACTCGGCGGTCTACCATGGGCCTTTGTTAGGTTTGGTTTTGCGGTGGTATCATGAGGTTTAGAAGCTGTGCTTTACATTATGCACAGGACCCTAGATCTGGCATATTTATAGGAATATGCCAAAATCCAATGAACCTTAAAAAACAATAAGGAGTGAGCGATAAGATTGCAGATCGCATCCTACAATTTGCTATGCAAAGCAATCAAACGTCCATGCATTCTTGTTATAGCTCTTGTCCTTACCCATACCACACCCTTCAATTTGCTATGTAAAGTAATCGAACGTGCTTTTGAGTAGTTGATATTTTTTAATGTAATAAATTGGAAGCAAAGGGGGGAGCAAAATTCGTTCAAAAGGGGCCATCTGCTTCAATCGATGCAATGGCGGATACTGATGAGGGGGGGCTGACATTATTTCAAACTAGCCATTTGGGATTCGTAGGCTACTAAAGGCCCTTTTTCCCCTATAATGTTTGTCTTATATTTGAAGATCTAATTGGGCCACATAAGCATAAAAGTCTTCATGGTTTCCACTTAAAATTTGGGACATGTATATGAAGGCGTGCAATTTTGTGGAGCCTTATTTTCTTCGAGGAAACCCCCGCGCCGAGAGAAAATCGACGACCCCACCTATCCAATAGGAGGGCCTTCGTTGCCCTAAAATTCAGGTAGTCTCAAAAATTAGAAGAAGAATGCTTGAAGCAAAAAGAATCGCGGAGAAGCTTGAAGAAGAAAGCGAGGGTCTAGGTGTGGATTTGTAGGAAGGCGGTCCTGAATTTTCTTCCTTACGGTCGATTAGAGGGAGTTTGGGCTGATTGGTTCCGATGCCTTTTCTTGGGTTTTTTTTCGCTTCTTTTTAAAATCTTGTATGCCCATTTGTCGTTTGCCATGTACGCATGAATGGGCGGGAACTTAATACGTGAGAACTACTGTGAGAAATCACGACTGCTCAAAAGCCCACAACCAGCAAGTTTTATCCAGAGTTTTTGGGGCTGTGCAGGTCTTTATGTGCCAGGCTAGCGGAGGAGGATAAGCCCGGCAATACTTAGTCTATGGGCGGAAAAAAGCTGGCAGACCAAAGCGAGAACTCTAGATTGGCAATTTCATCTTTGCAAAACTCTAGATTAGCCAAATTTCATCTTTTGCAAGATATGCAAAAGCGGAGAATTGATGAGTAGTGGAAAAGAGAATTTATGAGACATGTCTTATATTATAAGACATGGAAAATTTATTTTAAGACATGTCACAATAATGATGTGGCACCTCAAATGCTGTCTTATAATTATAAGACAACCAACCGGAAAAAGGGCCTAAGTGGAACAGTGTTTCTTGAGAAATCCCTTCTGAACGTCTTTCATAGAGAGCGTGTGAGGTAATCCCTCGTCTTTCATAGAGCGTGTAAGTAGTAAGAAGAAGAAAAAGTAAAAAATGGCAGATGATGATGAGAAATGGAAATTGGAGGATTTTTGGAAGATGATGGACGAAATGGAAAAAAATCAAGGATCCCTGCAGCGATGCATAGCAAATGCATGGACGGCGGATCCTCCCATGAAAGCAGCCGAAATTGCGGTGCTTCATGTTCTGGCAGTGCAATCCGCTGAGCGGCGGGCTGCGTCCATCTCTTGCACCTCTTCCTGCGGGCCTGTGATGAAGATCCCCATTTCCATGAAGCCCCCAATTCCGTCCATGACCTCCAAGACGACTTCCAGGAGGAATGGTACCACAATCTGGAAGGATTGGGCGAGGGCGAATCCGAGATAGCCTGGGGTGCATTTCTCGCCGGACTAGCTTACCTGCCGGAAACGCAACGGGGTCGTGAGGCTGGACCAGAAGCCGCATTGAAATGGTTCGACAGATGCATGGATCTTGCCAAGACAGACCTGTTGAGGGCAGAATGCCAGTTAGCAAGGCAGAGCTTCTCGAGGATAAATTTGAGCCTTGGGAGCAGGTTTTAGAAGTGGCATCTAGGCTTGGAATTTGGGTATCAAGTTCATGCTCTCTATCAGCTGTCGATTTTGTATGATAACAGAGGCTACAAGACAAAGCATGGAATAGTTGTGGCAAGCTAAAGGAATTGTCGTCGGATCACCAGGTTCCTGATTCCTCCTCACCCAGTTATCACTACACGAAATTCATATGGCATATCGTATCCGGGAATATCAGTGCCGGACATCAAAGAAAGCCTACGAGGATTTTATTGCGGCCTCAGGCATCTCCGCCGGATTCAGATTATAATGATTTAGATATCTATGCAAGGGGTATACCAGGAAAGGAATTCTGGCCAGGGATGTGTAAAAGGACTGGTTTGCTTCTAGATTACCTTGGGCACTTAGAGAGGGAATAGGGGAGGGGCGCTACCGAGGATGAGATATCCGAGGAGGAATTGCTGAAGAAACACCTTGGTGCTTGGGAGTCCTCCACACTTGGGAAATATGAACGAATTGTTCCCTCTGGTACCTCTCATCCACAGCTTGAAAAAAGAGGCCAAATTGTTATTGGATGAAGCAGAGAAGCATGCACGGCAGCTATTTAAAGCAGAGAAGCATGCACGGCAGCTATTTAGTGGGTATCTAGCAGTTTCACGTACTGCGCGCGGGTATGAGGATCTGGGCGTGCAGGCCTTGCTTGACCTTTCCGAAATCAGGTACCTTCGACACAAAAATGATTTTCATGAGCATGCCGAGGAGTTCCAAGCTATCAATCAGAATTTGTCTACAGCTGAAGAACTTGCCAAATCGTCATATGAGCGCATGTCAGTGCTCTGGTGCAGAGCTTTTATTGCTGGGAAGTATTGGAGGAAGGATTTTGCAAAACACAAGGAGAGCCTCCTCCAACCGTTTCGTCAATTTCTGGAAATGGAGCTACGGCTTGGTCCAGCAAGCAAGAACCGGATAGGGCTTTTAGATCAAGTCACAGAGCTTTTCAAGTCATACAGATGATGTACATAGATCTTGGCGAGGATTGGAATGCCTTGTTGTGGGCAGAAAGAGGCGTACTCGGGACTTCCTCCTTCGTGTTTTGAAAATGGAACACAAGGTGCTTATGATTTCAAGAGCTTTGATAATGATAAGGACGAAGAAAGGGCTTGCAAGAAATAGACTCCATACTCAAAACCGCTGGTTCCGACACAGCATTCCTGGTATTGTCAATCGGCATCAAGAATCGCATCATTAGCTATTGCGTGAATGAAGAGAGCATCTCACGCTTCGTGTTACCATCAGAACACATGTTTGATTACTTGGAGCGAACCCGGAATGCAATAATAAATCGTAAAGGGGAAGAGGACTTGGACCATGACTTGTCAGTTCTCTACGGCTTCTTCATATCTCCTCATGAGGGATGGCTTCAACGGAAAAGGATCAAACGACTGATTGTGGTTCCTGCAAAGGTAAGACTAAAATCTTCTCTCTGCTACGTTCTCTTGTAGGCAGTCTGATTGATGATTTAGAATATATATAAATGCAGGAAATATCCTGGCTCCCGTTTTCCGCATTCAAGTACCCGGGCCCAAGTGTTTTCAATGAATCCACTGGCGAGTTTAAACTTGAGCTAGATAAATATGAAGATGGAGACTATCTGATTGAAAAGTTCCAAATTGCGGTCGCTCCTTCCTTGAGAGTCTTCGGCTTTTGCAAGAATAGATACGAGGCTTTGCTGGCCAACAGGAAAACTGACGACGACTCACCAAGTCCGACAAAGGTAGGGCTTGTGGTTGGAAATCCAACGAGCAATTTATCAGGTGCCCAAAATGAAGCTACGGCAATCAAAACTACCCTGGAAAGTCTTGGGTTCGAGAAAGTGGTGCATTTGGAGAAGGAGCAAGCGACGAGAGAAAAAGTCGCAGAAAGCCTGGGAAGGTGCGACTGGGTACATTTTGCAACGCATGCAGAGGTGAACGAGACGTTCCGAGAGGGTGCGATAATCCTAGCTAATGATGAAGAGGGCGCCACAACACAAGGTTCGAGATTACCTGCCGCTGCCATTGCCTCCGAGGTTATGCCGAACGCAGCGGCGGCTGTGCTGAGCTGTTGCGAGTCCGGCTTGGGGGAAATTCATGCCGAAGGGGTTCTTGGGTTGCCACGCGCCTTTCATATCGCAGGTGTCCCAGCTTGCGTGGCATCATTCTGGAAGGTTAGTGACCAGGACAGCCTGGCGTTTATGCTCCAGTTCTACCAGAATCTTTCTGCCGGTGAAGATGTCGCCCAGGCTATGCAGAAGGCTGTCAAATTCATGATATACAATGAAGATGATAGTGGAAACCGTATATACAATATCACACCCTGGGGCAGCCTTTTTCGTCTCTGGGAATCTAGTGTGAAGCTTTTGTGGCGTAATTTATGATCCTTAAACGTTTGTTAAACGCTTCGCTATTTTGATGAAAAGTTTTGCACAATAATCACTATTCCATTATTTGTAAAATATTGTCTAGTATATACAAATAATAGAAATTGAAAAATTGATCGATCTTTGTACTTGTGAAAGCGGTTCCATCGATTTGTACTTGTGAAAGCGGGTTCCATCCGATCAAACTATATCCGCTGATTTGGGTTGGAGTCCTAAGGAGTGGAAACCTCCTCCATTTCTTCTAGGAAACCTCCAAGCTTTCCATTAAAGCCTTGGGAGGTTTCCACGTAATGCTAACAGGGAGGTTTCCATAAAGTACTAGGGAATCTCGAGGGTTCTCGGGTTCAAAGACGGCCGTAGATGCATTATTATGCGAAGGAGTTCTTGGGTTGCCACGCAGCGCCTTTCATATGTGAGTGTCGGCTTGCGTGGCATCATTCTGGAAGGTTAGTGACAAGAACTGACTGGCGTTTATGCTCAGTTCTACCAAAATCTTTACGCAGGTGAAGATGTCGCATGAGCTATATCGTAAGGTATCAAATTCATGATATCTGATGAAGATGATAGTGGAAGCCGTATATACAATATCCACACACTGGGCACCCTTTTTCGTCTCGGGAATCTAGTGTGAAACTTTGTGTGGTAATTTTCGATCCTTAAAGTTTGTTAATTCCATTATTTGTAAAATATTGTCTAGTATACAAATAATAGAAATTGAAAAATTGATCGATCTTTGTACTTGTGGCGGTTCCATCCGATCAAACTATATCCCGACGATTTAGGTTGGAGTCCTAAAGGGTGGAAACCTCCCCCATTTCTTCTAGGAAACCTCAAGCTTTCCATTAAAGCCTTGGGAGGTTTCACATGCTATAACAGGGAGGTTTCCATAAAAGTTTTATTAAAAAAAAAAAAAAAAAGATCTTGATCTACAATAGCGACAAATCATAAATAGCCGAGAATTAAATTAGGGCAGCACAACAACTATAGCAACATGTAGAGGTAATGTTCATATTCTCGGTTTATATATCAATTATCGAGTCTTTGATTAATACTATATTGATCATATACTCTTTCTTTTTCGCGCATTAGAAGAATATTTGGAGGTGGATGAGACAAGATGGGAAGTTATTGATTTCATTTTACTGCGATTTCAAGGCTGCGGCAAAGAGGCGGGTCGCAGATTGATGAGGAGGTTAACCCTCCCTCAAAGGAAATTACGACAAATAACCCCGGTAGGGCTGAGAGGAGGGTTATTCTGTAATTTCGAGAGGAAGTTAAAGTTGACTAACCAATACAAGCGAGGGTTAAGTGAATCCAGATGCACAATCAAAACAAACAAGCATTCTATTGCATCATTCACCGGAATTGAGGAGATGGCAGAATTGAAGGCAATCTTGGAGAGCGAATTGCTAAAGATTTTTCTGGTCAGCGTTAACGGGAAGGATGATCTTGGCCGGTTGTTGTCTTCGATGAAGAGCTCACAAAAGGATGAAGCCGGTGGATAGTGATGGAGATGGATGCATTAATTTTCAGGAATTTTTGAGCATGTTCTGTTATTCGGAACAGAGCCACGCAGAGAATGAAGAGGAATTATTGGATGATTTAGAGTAACTTATTTGATAAGCACAACGATGGGTTTATCTGTGCAGAGGAATTGCAATCTGTTTTGGAAAGGCTGGGCATTTTGGAAGGTGCAAAAATTTGGGATTGCAAAAGAATTGTGCAAAATTTAAGTAATAGGGCTGAATTGAAGATCGTGGCCCGGGGTTGAAGATGCATTGGCATCGAGGAATATCACGGAGACGAGCGAGAGCTATCGTAAATAGCATATTCCGTAATTACGGCATATTCCAGAGATTATTGGGGTAATTACTCGAATATTCTTCAAAAAAAGAATATTCGGAAGATTATGGCATATAACCATATTCTGATCTAACGGTGGGCAACGGCTGGATCAACTTAACCTGCAAAGGCAGGTGGTTAAGGACTTATAACATGCCATTTCATTGAGGTTATATCATAATGCCACCAATTCTTTGCTAAATGTCATTGGAGTAAATCTTTAGTCTTTTATGGCCATCCTTTATTTGCTCAATCTCAACCATTGATTATGTGAATATTCCATGTCATATTCCCAATACACAAAATGTGGCCGTCCCTTGCAAGTCAAGATGGGGTCAAACCCCAATTTTCACATCATCCTAAGGTGCACTACAACGTATTCCATCCAAATCAACCAAGTACCTACACAGCAGTAAAAAAGAAGCAAACACATCGACTTCAATAACAATCTCAATAACAAGCATGAAGAGGCGCGTCAGTGTCACTACTCCATCAAAACAGAAATATGACAGGTTAATAACATGCATGAAGAGGAAGCAGGTTAATAACATGCATGAAGAAACATGGGGATTTGAACCCACTTAAAAAAGTGATTCAGGAAAACCTCAAGATGAAAACCTTAAGACATGACTGTTGAAGCCAAATAAAGCACACTCTGCCTTGAGGGCTCTTCACGAGCCCAGCATGCCTCAAAACATCTAAGCGATTTGAAGGGAAGGCGGCTTAAGAAAACAAGGTGCTTTCTTACGCGGATGGTTGCCCTTCATGGTGGAGAGTGAAGTGGCAAATCATAGTTCAAAGTCATGTTTGGCAGTCAATTTAAATTGCTACTTCTAGACAATAGAATATTTAAACAACGTCTTGAATGGCTACCTCGGCTCAAGATCAAAAGCTTGCGGACATCCCTTTGCCACATCCAAAACAGCCTCTCCTTCTTGGTACCAATGTTATAAACATGGCCAACTTCTCCCTTTGTGAAGAACAACATCAAAAGCTTCGGCGGCATCTTCCACGAGAAAAAGATAACTCCTTACATTGCCGCATCTCCATGGATGGGAAGAGGTGCATACGCATTGCAAGAAGGATTAGCTTAGGTATCAACTTCTCGGAAATTGATTGGGGCCATAAATTGATTCACCAAAGAGGCATAAATCTGGTTGGGATCACCATTATTTTGCGAAAAACAGATCATTATCTGTCATCTTCGATCTAGCCATGTCCAGGCCATATTTAAACAGGTCGGATAAGCCAACGCCGTGGACGAACCCAGACTTTGCGCATTGGCCAGTTAGATGATTTGCACAGCCGCCGCCCAACAACAAGGGCGACTGCCAGTTTACAGCCAATACGGAACTACATCACTTGGCATGAAGGATGTAGATCAGCGATCAACATATTATTTGGGTGTTCACCGTTATCTATAGTAATGATTAGTTGCAATACTTAAGATGTCATCGCTTGATCTAGGTCCCTTTTGATCTGACATTTTGTCTTGCATTTGTTCATGAAGATGCTACGATTTTATTGAAACTCAAAAGCTAGAGATTTGAATTTTGGGAAACCTTTGCCATAGCTTCACCTATGTTTTGAAGCTAATCTACTCCCAAGTCCAACTAGAAAACCCTATTTTTTTAGCAAAATGTATAATAAAATTCTTGTGCACATCCCCGTAAATCCTGTGCTACAGGTCATTTATCAGCATTTAAAAATGTCCATCCTCCCATTCTTTATCATATTGAGTGAATCCACACTATCACTCTAAAATCTTATTTCTTATTTAAAGATAATGCAAAGATGAAGCTCGAAAATGGGAATCAGTTACAGTCCATAGTGGTCACACTTAGCTAGCTTCTCCCAAACAAGAACAAAGAACAATTAAAAACACGCGTCATTTTGGACCATTCAAAGAGCAAAATATAGCACCGATTATTGCATTACTCTGAGGGCGGCTTCAATAAAATTTGCTACATGAGAGAGAAAGACCGATGATCGCAATAATGTTAGCATTTGCACTTTGTCATCACATTTCCGTGTTAAGGAATTAGTTTTTCATTCTAGCCACATGTTTGCATGTGGAGATGCCTTGTTAATGTGATTACCTTTATATAGTTGGGGAAAAATAATAGTCGACATAATAACTTTGTTATAATCCTGAATGATGTGAGCAATACAAATATATGTCGACCTTCCTTTCTTTCCTTGCACTACATTTGAGATAGCCACACGAAGCAAAACATGCAAGACTACATATGGCATATAACCGGATGGCTTATAAACCATGAGGGGTCTAGTGGACTGATGTTTCCACTTTGACTCAATGCTTGAAGTGCATCGAACATCATAGATACAAAGCCCTCGCCAACCTATTATTGTAGTTTGAAGGGGATTCCTTGTGCCCCAGTAAAGTCCATGGGAATGCAAAGCTAGCTGAGCGTAAAGTAGTGGAGATTCTTAACCCTTGACTTCTGCCATCCTCTAGCCCTCAAAGATCTTTTTTGCTTGAATGTCATTCAACCTGCCGATATTTCCCAATGCAGCAAAAAAGAATTTTATAATTCAACCTTATTTCTAC
The DNA here is from genome assembly GCA_021234155.1 of Isoetes taiwanensis. Taxonomy (NCBI): domain Eukaryota; kingdom Viridiplantae; phylum Streptophyta; class Lycopodiopsida; order Isoetales; family Isoetaceae; genus Isoetes; species Isoetes taiwanensis. The sequence goes on from JAJEKV010000709.1 coordinate 70,037, forward strand.
ATATCACAAGGCACCCAAAATAAAACCACTAGGTTTTTTTCCATGGTTATACATAAAAATCGCTGAAAATAACCTATGCATCTTTGTGGGTTGATATCATTAAAAACATTGCATGGCTAAAGTATGTGGTTTCTTTATATGCTTTATTAATGTGGTATTCTTACAAAGTAATTATCAATGGTTCGGTTATGGTATTTAATGATATGGTTTTCTAACATGTTTATTCGTTGTTGTTTAATATCGTGGTTCATGTGTATAGTTTCTTAATATGGTATAAAAGTGGTGGTAATGAGGCTGGTTTGATATGGCGTTATATAATATGGTTCTTAGAGTGCAAAATTAGGGTGGCTAAGTATTGTGATAAATTTATATGGTTTGCATTTGTGTTAAAATTAAACAAGTTGGTGATGATTTAATGGTCTAAAAGCCTTCCCACTTTTATGCGTGCAAACCATATAGGGTTAAAAGTGCGCCCATATAGGGGTTGAAATGACTAAAGCCATATGTTTTATAGTCTAAAGCCTTCCCATTTTTATGCATGCAAACCATATAGGATCTTTTAGTAGAATGCATAATGCATTCAATGTCATAGATCACTAGTGCTTTATCTACCAAAGCATTTGAAGTTAATTTATTAACACTCAGTATAATTTCTATATGATAGCATGCAATGGTTCTTAGTGCTAGCATGTAGCGCTTATTTAGGTATAGTCTCTATCATTGGTAACTAGGAAATTTTGCCGATGTCATAAAAAATCCAATGCACCAATAGAAATTGCCATTACAAATGGTATTTTTCATAACAAAAATAAATAAAAGAAGCTCAAGGATTTGAACCTTGGTTTAAACCATTATCCCCATGGATATAAATAAAGACAATATCTCTAAAGAAGCCACTTCGTAAATCATCTTGACTTTGAATCCTCCCAACAAGTTCAAGTTATAATATACAATCCTAGTTAGATGTTACAACAAGATGGCTAATGAGGAGGGTAAAAAGAAATATAAGAAATACTAAGATAAGCTAGCAGCCAAAATCCCAAAGACAGGCATCTAAAGAATAAAACTTAGAATATAAAGTCGGAATTGGTCTCCACCAAACCGGGTTTTTTTTGAGATGATATTTGTGGGACAAGGAGACGCTTTATGCCCTGTGGGATCACAAGCAAAAAATGTTACAATGAGAAGATCAGGAGCATCTGACTCCCACCCTTGATAAATTACAATAAGGAGGAGGAGGGTTTGCCACAAATTTAGAGTTTAACTCCTCTTCTTTCTTCGCTTCTAGTTTTCTCCTGTTTTTCTTTTAATAGCACAAAAGGATTTTATTAAAGAGGAACCAGACATACTCAGAATAGCACAAATGCATGAATAGAGCACAATGCATGCATATTTTAACCTATTGCTACAAAAAAGACCTTGAGGTTACCCTAATTTGAATTTGGCGGGGATACTATGGCACTTGCACATATACCGAGATCAGCGTTTCTTGAGCGAAAGCTTATTGGAATATTGCTGCCATCAGGAACAGGGAGAGGTCTTCAAGGAAAGGTTTCAAACACCCCATAATTACTCTGCTGCTAGACTGTTGGGGGCTATTTGAGAGAGTAAAAAGCAAAGGCGATGTCAGCCCTTTGTTACGTCCAACTCACAGAGGTCATAGCGGCACCATTGGGGGTTTTGAAAAAACCAATGTAATAAGGGCACTGACCATCTGACGTCTGAGGGGAGCATGGTGCGAGCTGACAAAGGCTGTCCAATCTCGCTAACCCTCATGACCATAGCCCTGCAAGAAAACCAATGCCCTAGAAGTTGGCATATCAGAGACACTCCATCGCTAAAAAGCTTATTATAAAAGTGAAAATCTCCTCTACTTTTGCACCACTCACGGTCCGAGATCAAGGCTTTAGAGATAGACTTTCAAATGTTTGATACAATGGGTGGGCCAGATCGCCAAGAGCTCCAATTTTTCTTGTCTATTTATTGTACCATGCAAGATGGAAAGACGCAAAGCACAACACATGTTTAATAAACATACCTCTTCATAACTAAACCATGCAAGCCGATAATTTGTATTTCCTAAGGCCTTTAATCTCATATGAATCTTCTTCATGATTTAATGATTACCTTAGAAGAATGTCGCCAATAACTATGGCAAGGCTGTCGAAGAATCAATGCTTAAACATGAGCTCAATGGTGGTTATTAATGTTTAAGCTAAGATTAATGAGACAAAACTAATGAGCTCATCAAGTAAATTACAAAACGTGGAATAAAATGAAGAAACAACAAATAACATATGTTGATTGAGAAAATGCACCCGAGAAAAAGACGTATCTTTGCCGGAGATGATGAAGCGCGGTCGACATAGACGAGCCAGACCCTTCACCATAGCGATCGCCTCTCCCGCCAAGCGCACGCCGAAGCCCTAAGCCTAAAGCTGCCGCAGGATAAGTTAGCGGGGGAGTTCAATCGCAACCCTAACCATGTCGTAGCTATTTAGGTGGAGAGACGAATATTTTTTGTTTACATATTATATTTAGTAAAAGGCGAAATTTAAAGCGTGAGGGTTTTGCATACATGCTCCAAGATACTTAGAAAATCATTTGTTTGAGCCAATGGGTTCGTTACCACATGGCTTTTTTTGTTTCCCTAGCCAAAATTTTGTCACATGTCATTATGCTCACCTCCGCTCACGAACTTTACCTCACATACGCAAATTTTACCTTAGATTCCAACCATTTTGATTCTTTTCTCATCTGGGGTTGCATTTACATCATCTAGTGCATTCTACATTAGCCGAATTTTTCTCTAAGTGCTTCCATGTAATGGGAATGTCTCTTTGCTTGGGCATTCTTTTGTCAACAATGCCTCCCCTTGGCGGCATCGGCATTGTTGCCAAAACCTTCTCACATGTAATGTGTTAAGCTATTTACCTTTTACATCCGCACGTTCTAGCAAAATTACCTTATGTTCTAACGATTCACCTTGCATTCTTCTCATCTAGCTTGCATTCTCTCATCTAGCTTTGCATTCTACCTTCGGCTGAATTTTCTCTAAGTGGCTTCCCGCGTAATGGAATATCTCTTTGCTTGACATTCCTTTGAGTCAACAATGCCTTTGCACGAAAAGTCGGCGCGAGCGTAGGCATCCCACCAACCACGCCAGCTATATTTCATGTTAAAGAATGTTGAGCAAATTTGAAGTCCCTTGGGTAAACTTTTTCGCACATTCTTCTTTGACCTAAGATTCTTGCATTTTATCCCACATTCGGGCATTTCACCCCATATTTTGGCTGATTCCACCCCTGGAATTGTTGTTACCCGATTTCACATTGCAAGCGAACACCTCGATTTAACTTTCACATTTCTGGGATCTTAAAAGGTTTCTCTCTTTGCATACAAATTTGAGCACAATTCATTTTTTATAAGTGTCGATAATATTTCTTCTTAGGAACCTTAACACTAGGAAAGTCAAGCGGCAATGCTACCATTTGTCACAATTGAAAAGCAAATAAGACACTTTCTCAAGGCATCCTTTGAATGATTTGCTTTAGATCCTACAAATTTCAATAACCATCAAAAGCACAACAATGTAATTGCAAATCTCAATGTGACACAAGAAGTAAATACATTCTAATGCTTACATTCAAGTTGTTTGCATCTCCATCATCATGGCTTTTTTACTAATTGGCAATGCAATAAATTTCTTGTAGAATTAGGAGAAGTAAGAAGAACAAGAATAGTATGAACAAATCACCATAAAAACTGAAACAAATTCCATTTATCAATTCTAAGCTACCAACTAATTCAAATCATTTTAGTTAAGCACCTAGGTGTGGGCGGTGTGAAACCTCACAATAGCTCTTTAGGGTCATTATGGGCCGATGCTCATCGCCCTAGCCCGGCTTATACCATGGCAATAGACCCATAGTATCTCAAGGCCTGTTGGAAGGAAAAAGCTCGGTGGCTTGCCGGATAAAATGCACAAATGCAAACAGAGGCAGGCTGGAGCTTGAGACAATACCTAGGCGGCTTGCTTCCTCAGCGAGTTTTGGGATGTCGGCTCTTGAACGCGTCAAAGACAACATACATCGGCCAGCGCCATATAAACCCCACCTTCATTTGGAGCACACAATGTTACACGCGTTACCCATCGCCTATGAAAGACTCATTGCCTCCATTCGCGCACGGTGCCCACCGGTCTCAATTGAGATAGGCGGATGGATTGGAGAGCCATGCCGGGCGATTTATTGGTGTTTGAACTTTGGCTTTACATGATCAAGCTTTTTTTGTGATTTTTCATCTATATTTGCTATCTAGATCAGTGTAATGTTTTGTAGTGAGAAATCACAAGTCTCATAGTAATAATAAGCTTTGTTTGAATAAACTATTCAACCAAAATGAGGTATTGGCATCCCTCGTATTCTAGCTCTTAAAGGAATCGAAGCCAAGGAACAAAAAAATATGTTATGCTTGATTGTGGTAGGTGTGCTCATCCTTGTTGAACATGTAAAAGAACAAGATTTATTATTATCATAAGGAATTGAGTGTGACTAAGGGTGAAATGTTACTTCGAGCAAGCCCAATCTAGGGACAAAGACTTTCAAACCCATCACTTTTACTTTCATTGGTTTAGGGTTCACGCTTGAGGGGTTTCATTTCTAGTCAATGATTCAAATCCAAATGTTGTAAACCCTCATGATAGAGGTAAGAGTCCCCCATGGGATTAATATGATATGAATGGTCCCATTATTTCTCCTAAGGGTTATGTAACCTGTAATCTTATGCCAAGGAGTCCCTTGCAAATTTATAAAAAACAACATGGTTTATTAACGACCTTTTACCTTATGGTTAAGGAAACAATTGGGCCTTAAGGTCAATGGGTCAACCCTTGAATTTGTAATTGTATACTCTCTATGATAGGGATATGGTCCGTCCATGGGTAACAGTACTAATGTATCTTGAGGGAAACGTCTAGTGTCTTTATTTTCATGTATATCCCCTTGTATTTTATTCCCTATGGGGTATGAATTTCTTATGGGAGTATATTTTTAATATGAGCCTAGCGATCTTGGTTTTATGGTATGGTGTCGAAGGGCATGCAAATTAGAAAAGATGCCTTGAGGCCCTAATATGTTTATTTTCATGTCTACCCCTTGTATTTTTATTCTTTATGGAGTATGAATCCCCTCAATGGGTATATTTTTGTAGTATGAGCCTAGTCTTCTTGGTTGTGGTATGGTGTCAAGGGGCATGTAGATTAGAAAGATGCCTTTGAATTTTCACATGTACTAGTTTGCTCGATATTACGTCCTTCAAAAACAAAAACTACAAAAAAGACCATATATATATCTATAATTGGTTTGGTAGTAATTAATTATGACAATAGTTTTTTGGGTGCCTTATGAGTAACCACTATGAATAGCCACATCCTTTTAGGTGATAACTATGGATAATTACCATGACCATTAATTCACTATTGAAACCCATGCTATAAACCACGATCATTTTATATCATACATTTTCATAATAAAAACTAGCATGAATGACCATCATGGCATTTAAATTGGTATAAAAACTATGTCATAAACTACTTCAATTTATGAAAGACAAGTGATAATACAAAACCAATATGAATAACCATTTTGATGATTAAAATAGTGTTGCAAACTATGCTACAAACCACTTTATATTTAATAACCATGGGATGTTAGAGAACCAACATCAAAGACCACCATTGATGCTAGAAACCATGCAATAAACTAATATTAGTTTTACTAAACCACGTTATAATATAAAATCAATATTAATAACCATGTACTCGTTATGAAAACCACTATGTTATGTGGTTCTTACTAAGAATAAAATTTTTAGCATAAAAACAACATTTATAGTGGTTCTTTAGAAGTTTATTACGATTGGTTAAAAATTTGGGTGCCTTGTGTATTATAGGTTGAATGCCAAGACATCCATGTCTGACATAAGAATGTAAACGAGAAATCTACTTTGTGAAACCATGTATAATATAATCAGCAAATACACACAATGTAATATACCAGTATCATTTGAGTCGTTTCTATCTTAATTTGGGAGACAATCGTAAGCCACCAATCCTTACTCTCTTAAGGCCTTGGACACGCAAAACATTTTTCCAACTTTACCACCGGCAAGCAATGGCATCTAAATCCACTCTCGAATATCTACAAATGCAAAAGCCTCCAACCCGGCATTCTCTACAAGGTGCCGAACCCGTGCTTCGTCCATCAGCGACTGCATATTCTTCTAATTGCAATTAGCAAAATGCAAAGGGACATTAATTGTAAATTGAGTTAAATGGGACAATCTTGAATATTTACCACAATACGTAAAATCGTGTTGTTTCCCGACCGAGTTCAACTTCCTTGGGAATACACAATACACCATCCACTTTTGTTCCACCAATAGCCTGTAGTTGCGGTTTACTAACCTTCTCATCTCTGGTTGCAATATACGGTACAAGGCCACGGCAATTTTATCGGATGACTATCAATCTTTGTGTTAGCGTCTATGCTTTTCTTCAAAGGGTGTATGCAAGATCAGAGTACAATCATTTGGCTTAATGAAAACGAAGATGGCAAGTAAATTTTTGGCATCATACCACTCCAATCCCACTTGCAGATGCATTCATTCCAAGTCTAGCAAGTCTTGTGCATGGATCAATTTCATGCTCTGGGTCCTCTGTTAATGAAACTCGTATTGTATCGCCTAGACCATCCTGTGAAACAAATTCTCATTCTTATTAAACTGTGAATTTATAAGTTACATACAGCCTACTGGAATCAAGAGTTTCAGCTATCTAGCCAAGAAACATGGTCTTAAATCTATCTAGATATATGCTCTCTCTCTTGTTCTGAGATAATGCACATTGCATTGACATTAATGCTATCCCAAATCAATATTACAAGTTCCAGATTTTGTGCATAAGTTTATAGTATTATTATTTGAACAACTTTCGTTGCAACTTCCAAAAGACTAATCAAGTTAAATGTATATGCATTTCCTTTTTTTGAAGGATTATGTTTTCATGCACACTAGCCACATTTGAACTCTTGTCACATATTAGGCTCATTAATTCTTTTGTACTATAGGTTGACCTTGTAGTAGAAAACAACTGTGCCCTTTTTTCTATATAACCTGGAAAATTATCGCTCTAGAAGTATTAAATCGAATTTATAATTTTGATCAAGCTATGTAAAGGATATGCTAGCCTTGTATTATGCAACTTATATCATACATTTAGCAAAGGGGGTTCACGCATGTATTCCATAGAATACGTGTGTGGATGGAGAAGGGTTTTTTTTTTTAAATGAAAAGTACATATACATGCGCCATCTCTTACGTTTTGGCGCCTCGGGTGTAAGAAGTTTTACAATTCCGGGAGGATTTCTTGGATTTGCTAAGGGGTTAGAATACGTTTTCAGGGCTGGGAATCCGAAGCTTGCTGCCAGATATACGCTTAAGGGGTTTGGTGTTTCGGAGGTAATCTTTTGAGTTTTTTTTGTCTTGTTCCCTTTGTGACCCATAAAACTCTGTTATAGAGTTTGTTATGAATAGATTCGGAAGTACTTAGGCCATGCTTGAAATAGATTCTATCGTTCTTATAAGGTATTGCTTATATTCTGCAACTAAATGCATAAAAATGGCATTCTAGATTTTTCTACCAAGTAGAGGCCGAATCTGCTGATGGCATACCTTGTCTGTGCTCCATTTCATAGTTCGAATATCATATTAGGCTATGGACAGATTTGTTGAAGGTAAATCTCTGTACACATATGAAACTATGTGAAATGGGAACTTGTCCCTCTCCAATGCATGGAATATCATACTTGGAGATATGCAGGACAAATTTCAAAGGGTAAAAACCCTGCTATAGACCCCAAACAGCTTGTTGTTGATGGTGTATACCATGACTCCAATATTCAGATTTGTTCTCATGATTCTTATCAATGCTTCAATCTGTTGTTAAAGCAGAAAAAAAGGGCATGTGAACCCCCAGGGGCATGATACAATTAGATAAAATACTGGTTCAGAATTATGTTAGAAATAAATTTTGCATTTGAAGAAAGCAAGGGGTGCCATTCTGTATGAAGTTTGCATAACAAAGAGCACCTAGTTCCTCTTTATAACATCACTTTGATGGCTAGGCTAACATTGAGGGTCATGCAAATAAACATTTGATGCTTCTATTTTTATGAATGCAAAGTTCACGGGAGCTTTGATGTTCTTCTACTTACTTATTATTTCTGTAAGCATAATCACATCTAGGAATGTTTGTAGATGCATATCTCAGTAGGCTAGAGGGAATGTGGTAGATGCTAAGGACATGATGTTTTATTTACTAAGCATGAAATTATAGCACAAACATCTTAGGAGGATTATCAGCTTGTGTTGAGAGTCACAATGAAGAAGAATCATTACGTCTCAAATTTGGAGCTCTTATAGCTATCTTACTGGCAAGTATATGTGGAGTTATTCTACCTCTAATTGCAAAAAGCCTTAAGGTCATGCACAGTGATGGCACGACCTTTGTTGTTGCAAAAGCCTTGGCAGCAGGAGTCATCTTGGCAACTGGGTTTGTGCATATCCTTCCAGATGCCATGGAAAATCTGACGAGTGATTGCTTACCTAAACACCCATGGAAAGAATTTCCATTTGCAGGCTCTGTTGCAATGCTTGTTGCATTGGCTACACTTGCTATTGATTTTGCTCGTACAGAATTCTTTGAACGAAGTCATGCACGGAAAGCAAGCCAAATGCATACTGATCCTTTGGTAAATGGAGAAGCAAATATGGTCTTGGGCTGGCCTTTGTACTGCCTGTCTTGCATTTGCAACTTTAAAGTTTTGTCATACACAACAAGTAATAAGCTGTTAGAAATAAGCAGTGAATAGAACCAATATCATGTAACAATGTTAGATTTTCTTGGATTGATAATCATCTATGTGTAAGAAACACCTCAATCTAATAGCATAAGATGATTTTACATTCAACTCAACAAAAAACCAATCGTATAACACTAGCCAAGTCACTTCTTCAACTTATCATTAACATTGGCAATTATGACCATTGGAAATAATCTTAGCATTACTGTTCATATGAGATCGATGAGGATACTGTAGCTTCAAACTTCAAATAGGTCATTCAATTTCAAATCGATTCATACCTGCTTCACGATTGCTCCTGCTAATTTCCAATAAATCCTCAACCTCTGTATTACATCTTTATTTATCTTTGCAGTCCGACGGTCAAGCCAGACCGCCGATTGGCTCTTCATGTCTTCGTCATACTGAATCGATTCATTTGAACCGAAATTGGCTCCATTGACAGGTGCTTTAGGTGCTCAAACTTCTTAGGTGCTTTAGGTGCTATCTCAACTTTGTCACCGAATTTCCTTGAATATTTTCCCATCTCAATTATGGCATGAATTCTAACATAAGCAACTTCAGTTTATTATTTCATGAGATTATCTAATGCCAACTATTTTTAAGCTCTCTTTAGCCACTATTTTGTTATGTGCTTTAGGATAAGCCACTACTTTGTTCTATGCTCTAAACTATTTTCTTTCCATCTTTTAGCTTTTTGAAGACCTTGGAACATGTTTTATTCAAGTTATGTACCTTCATAGCATTATATAGCTCAACATTTTTACAAAGAGGTCTTCTGATAACATCGTCCCTATGTTGTTTATTGAATTGAAGCTTCTATATCTATTCGTCGCTTTGTGGAAGTTCTGGGTAGCATATTTAATCATTAATTTTGTCTATAGATCAAACTCTATAGAGCACAAATACAATATACCATCTGGAGCTTTGACCCATGAACTGTGCATTTTAGTGTGATCAATGTTTATGTGTAACATAGTTTGAAGATGTTAGTACGTAGCAGCCAAGCTGGAAAATACTGAAACATATTATTATGGTATTCAAGGTACAGTATCTGTTTGGGATCTAAAGGTTCAATATTCATCAGAGTTTAGCCTTTCTCAGGTTTGGCTGGTTGCTGGATCATTTAAGAACAAGGACCTTAATACCCTGGAGGCAGGATGGCAGGTAATTACACGGTATTAGTCTATGCTCTTCACAACCATTATCTAACTTATGTTACATGGCAAGTATACCAAGAAATTTATAATGATAATAGACCAAGGTTTTTCATTTTCTGGACTGTAAGTTGAAACAAACTCTATGATGATTTTGTGATAGTGCATAACAATTTTATAGATATTCGATATCTGATCTATGCTGTTTAATGGTTTAGGGTGATTCATATAGAAAAACATGATGTTACAACCTTAGATGTCCAGGATTTGTTCAAACTAGCAACAGGATCTTATTAGGAAGATCTATATCCCCTACATCCACACCAGGAGGAAAGCAGATTGACATACAAATTTCCATTTACAATGTAAAGAAGAATATGGTTTTAAGTAAGATGCAAAAGTTGAAACAAACAGCAAAAGTCTTTAATGCTTTGAAGGTTAATTGTTTTAGGAGCACAACAGTGGCAACTGGTGGCTCAAGTATGATGAAGAAACTGTTGGTTATCGGCTTGCAGCTCTCTTGAGCACTCTTAAGGACATGTCTCAAGAGTGCAATGGGGAGCAACAAATAGTGAATGAGAAGAGAAATGGGATCCACAGTTTCCACGTGGTGGTAGTGGTAGGTTCTTTGAATCTGGAAGTGGAAAGGCTAGCTTCGTCGGGGATCTTTACTATGTCGATGTTTACGGCAAGCTTGCTTGCTATAATTTAGCCAAAATCATTTGCTTCTCAATGTCACAAATCCAAACTGCTATGATCTTATGTTTCATCTTCAAGATGGCATTGCACCTTCCTTTTACTATGGTGGACCAGGTCTCAATTTCAAGTGTTCATAGCCCGAATTATGATATTCTTCAAGAATCTCTAAGTTATACCAGACCGTATTATTAAATTTATGACAATAATTATGACACATATAATCAAGTTCTCAATCTAGTATGCAACCGGGTAGCTTTAATCAAGTTCTCAATCTAGTATGCCATCGGGTAGCTTTGAACTCAAAGTATAGCCTTTGGTTTACAGCGGAATCTACCTCAAATGTGACGATCTTTAATAGGCAAAGGGATTTCATGCCTAATAATTTTCCTTATGTTTTTTGGGTTGCGGAGGGTAAAACCCTAGAATACCGTATGTATGAAATAGGATATTGAGCATATTGTATTTAGATGGTGGATGTGTGGCATGTTGTAGATGTGTATTGTTTGGGATTGTCCCAAAGCTAAGAATAGCACTAAGCTAAATATGCAAATTAGGCATCGGTCATTGGCGGTTTAATATGTTTGCATCGCGAGGTTTTCCACATAATTTGAGTACAAATGATCTTCAGAGCTTTTGTCTATGATCAAACTCTTCGAAGCTTGCAACATTTGTAGCTTGGATGTAAATGTAAAAGTAGAGGGTAAGTTATATGAATAAATCTTGGGCGTAAAAATAAGGTTAAGGATAGGGTGTATTGTGCTTAGACACGGTGTAAAAGTATGGAATCCCGGGTATTTTGCTTTGACAACACAAGACTATATACATAGGGGTTTCTATGGAGGGCGAGTTGTATACATAGGGGTTTCTCAGGCGATGCCACATACATGCCATATGCCCCTAACAATAGAATTGAACCCAGGGATATTTAGAAAGTTTAAGTGAAAAAGTCGGGGCAAATTCGTCACAATTATTTAACACATCATCGCCAAATTGTATGCTCATTGTTTACATCAAACTTCTTATTCGTGACCAAATTTTGTAGGAGAAAGGTAGGCATGTTTTTATTTTTTTTGTTGAAGGGCGTGAGACTTCATTTTAATCAAAAGTCAAATACAAGTATAAGTGCAAAGCGAGGAATAAAATCTCGGTGGATCTTGAGAGACCAAAGTGAGCAACCTGCCTAAGCATAAAAACTCTGGATTATATAATTTATGATGTTAAGGTGGCAAAGTCATTGGCCAATTGGATTTGACTATAAATTTTAAAAGGAGATTATATACCACGATAACTTGAAAATTGTTATTCATAAATGCGTAATCGGGGGATGTTATGTTTTTAAGTCTTGAAAAGTCTTTGGACTCGAAAAAAAAAATTTTCATATAAATATAAAACCTTTCACCATGATCACGCTAGTAATACAAATTTCAGCATTATTTGAAAAAAGCGACATTGAATAATATTTATAGTTTAAGTCCAACAATGAAAAAATATAAGTGAAGTTACTATAATTATTGTTTTAAGTTTTGTCATATTCACATAAAAGATCATTTTGTGTCCATTTGCCATTGCATCTTACTACATTTTTTCTATGTCTAAATCGTTAGAAAAACAACTTTTGTTATTCATTGTCTAGACCTTCTCTGCCCGACATTTTTAGAGATCCAGAGATCTACTTGCAATGTTTCAGAAGTTTTGCCTAGCATTCCTAAGATCTACCCATCATTCTAGAGATTTTTTACTGCCACAAAATGGGTACTAACATGTTCCCACGTTATCTTTTGGTCAACATTCTTGGCATCAGATTACACAATGCCAGGAATGTCGACCAAAAGTACATACATAATAAACTTACTCAACGTTGCCACGTGTAGTTGTGAATTTTATTTTATAATGTATTTAAACAAAAAGACGAGCTCTCCAAGACATTTTCTTAGCTCTTTTGTGTAGCAGCAAATCTGAAAGGAATATACGCTTCCCAATTAAGACCATGAAAAAAAGCTATAAAAGTTATTGCATTCATGTGTTGAATCTTCTTATAATATTTATCACCATCCTTCCTATGTGAACTTTTGGTAGAAATAATTTTGTATCCTTGCCAAGAAACATGGTCTTAAGTATATCTGGATATAAGCTCTTCCTCTTCTTCCGAGATAGTGCAAATTCAGTTGACATTAATGTTATCCCAAATCAATATAACACAAACTAATATTGCATGTTCTAGATTCTGTGCACCAATTTATATTATAATATTCTTATCTGGATAACTTTAGTTGCAACTTCCGATGACTAATGAAGTTAAATGTATATGAAACTTCAGTTGCAACTTCCAAAGTTAAATGTATATGAATTTTTTATTATTGTTATTTATTTAAGGATTATGTATACATTCACAATAGCCACATTTGACCACTTCATACCTTCTTTCTTTTTTCTTTTTCTTTTTCTTTTTTTTTTTTTTTTTTTGGGGTTCATGATGATGGGGGGGGCGCTATATAGCAAAAAAGACCTAATGAGCCCTAATACATGACCTTTTTTTCCTCCTATATGAGCCCACAAATTAGCACTCTAGAAGTATTAAAAGTGAATTTCTAAATTTTGACCAAGCTATGGAAATGGATATGTTGGTTTTGTATTATGCAACCTATATATCATATATTTGACAAGTTGAGGTGACACAAATTCATGACAAGTATTCAACAAATCATAGTTTGACTACAAATTTTAAATGCGTTGCTTTGACCAAGTTATAAGAGAAAGGTAGGCGTGCTGGAGATCATGGCATTTTTATAAGACATGGGCGCATCTCCATCGTTTTGTACGTTTTCTATACATAATGCTAGAGGTCACGGCATTTTTTATAAGACATGGTCCCATCTCCATCGTGTTGTATACATAACAGAAGCTTCTTAAATCAGGACGGTGAAAACACACTTATTCGGCATACGATTAGTTTGGATTACTGAATCTCATTCAAGCATGGAGGAGCTTGATAAATTTTGTCGATCTGGGAGGCCCATAATTTTGTACCATGATTGGGAGCAGTATGACAATGCAAAGAAGCTGCTTATCTCTAATGGGTACGTAGAAGAGTTGGATGATGATGACATTGATGACAATAAGGATAAATCCATCGTGTCATTTGTGAAGAAGCATATTGATGCAATCGATCAAGAAGATGCAATTTTCATGTTTCCAGCTGAAGCATTGGAGCCCCAGTATGATGATGATTCTACCAGGTCCAGCAGCCCATTTGATGGAGAATGGATGCAATGCAAACCATTTCAATTGGGCCCGGCATGGCTAAAATTACAACCACAGGAAGGAGCCTTGGCCACCTAAGATTCGAGCAAAAACAGGGACCATCTCAAACGACATGGAATTCGACAAGGATCAGCGAATATCACTTCAGTTCAAGATTCAACCACTTGTCCAGCGCACACGGGCCCAACTTTGTTAAGATGCAGTGGACAAGCTGGCGGGGAGTGTACAAGAAGGATTTTATCAGCGAAGAGCATCGGCTAGAATTATTACCCCCATTTCATCTCTTTGTCAATTGAGCCAATCATCGAGATGCAATTGAATGAAGCCTATGTTGTAGTGTCGAGAAAGATGGTCAAACCATTGAATCGAGGGCCACGACTCTCAAGGATCTACGAGCACAATGGGGGCATGCGGCTTGGCTTCAGCCCGGCCGTTTTGACTCTCAACAAGGAAATTATCGGAGAGCGAAAGAGCACAGATGAAAGGACTACTTGTGTTGTTCCCACTCCACGATGAAGGAAGAGGTTCCTTGCAAACTTTGAATGGTGCATCCTCCGGTTGGCCCAATGGAGAGCCCTACAACATGACCAAGCCACATAAGCGCTTCCAGCTATAAGGCTGCCGTCACGGGAAAGGCCCTCTCAAAGCTGCCCTTTGAGAGGCGCCCGCGACCAATGTGAGGTGCATTCAGGAAGCCTTATGGAGCTTTCTAGCCAAGTTCAAGAATCCCAAATTAAGTTCAGCGTCACTTTGCAAGTGAAGATGCATTTTCTTTGGTACAAGAATTTTTTCTCCCTCGGCTCCAAGTGCATTGATGATTTCGATGCGTGAGCGATTCTGAGCTCATTGCGGTGCTTAATCATTGGGCCACGGTTTATATAAAGTTCTCTATTTTTATTTTATTTTACTTTATTTTTTGAATCATTGTAGGCGGCATTGTTCATTCATGCAAAAGTTGATGTCAATGACAACAGCCACAACTTTATCTCTCTACTAATCTGGCTTATAATTCCTTAAGGATCATGCTTGCCTTTGAAGATATTTATCGCGATTAGTGATAGTGCAAAAATATCGTGAGTTCTTTTGTTATGTTGATTCGGACTTTCATTGATCGACCACATGTTCTTGGTATTATCTTGGGATCGGCGACCATTAATATTTTGACAAAATTAGAAAGCCACTTCCTATGGTCTATTGAACATATAGTGCCCATCTAAAATGAAGTCTTCATAAAAACCGGATCAAGGTCTATATGCCCTAGGTAAAAGAAAGAAAGCAAGCAAAAAATCGTGACAGTAGAGATGGAGAATCACGAACCTCCGACCAAAGGCGACCTCAACAAAACCCCCGCAATTTGCATCTAAGTATTGCCATGCCAGAATGATTTGGGCGACAGAAACCCACACCATAGTCCATGATGCCAGAAGCTCGGTTTAATCCAAATTCAGGAAGCATGATCGTTCATGTTCTGCACAATCCGCCCCTGCTTGCTCCACCGGCTCCACTCTGCACAATCTGTCCATGGTTCGCAAATAGAAAACAACATGACATCTAATTTACACCCTAGAAATTTGCCTCTAAAGAAGTCGCAACATATCTTACTGTTGACTGAATTTTTGGCACATCTCGGTCAACATAGAAGAATTGCACTCTAAAGGTCTAAAGGGAGAGAAAATGAAGGGCTCAGATTCATTTGTACTTGTTGTTAGAATCCAAGGGCCCATATCAAATTGTATTAGTTGTTAAGCAAGAGGACAAATTTGCTTATGGCAGAGGAGAAGAAAAAACAAGAGGATTGATGAGGTGTCAAAAAGAAGAGCTATAAGATCATGCCAAGTGTGCGGTTGAGATTTATGAAAAAAATTATAAATATCTTATGGGGACTTGTTCTCCTCCTCTTTGGCTTATGGAAGCCCCATGGAGATTGGGTAATGGCAGGCCTAGGGAAGGGTGGTGAGAGCCTCTTCCCCTATGGTGATGACCTGAGTAACACTCTCTTAGAGAGTTTCTTGTATTCATCTTCTTTGAATAAAAGCGGTCCACCTATCTTCCATAAAATTCTTATATTTTTTATTTTTCTTTTCCTCACTTTCTTTACATCTTTCCATCTTGCACACATAATCTCCATTTTGATTTTCAAGCTTTCTTTATACATCGTTTCGTGCCTTTGCGCATTCCATGTTTTATCTTCTATCTCCTCGTTCAAAGTTGATGAAAAGCAGCAAGTTCTTAGTTATCATAATCCTTTCTCACAAAATCGCCACACAAATCGAATGATGGTGGGAGTCGGAAACCCATATCACTATGGTTCCGTTCTCGAGACATGAACATGGGTTGCGTGGTGAGAACATTTGTGCAAGAGTTGGCATCCTATTCAAGCTTATATCTGATAGGGGTTCCCAATTCATGAACAAAGTCATAGCCACATTGCTATCTGCTCTCAAAGTGAAGCACACTAAGAGGCTATCCTCACGAAAATTGTCAAGCCAAGTCAACTAACAAGGTACTCAAGTCATTCTTCAAAAAAACCATTAGTATTTCAAAAAGGGATTGGCATATCAAGCTTCATGATGCTATGAGTTTATAGGACCACCATTAAGACATCTACCAAGCACACACCCTTTAGCTTTGTATATGGCATGAGTCTATTGTCCCAATTGAGCTTGATTGCCTTCCCTTAGATTGGCACATAGGATTAACTTGGAAATGGAGGATGCACTAAAGGAAAGATGTATTGAGATTAATGTTTCACAGGTAGTTATAGTAGTAGAAATAGGCCCCAAAATTTCATTGGGTATGAGGTAAAGTGGACTCTAATGTGCCACCCTTTGCTTGAGAATCATCGCTACTTGAGAATCATCTGCCACTCCATCGATCTATGTAGCATGTGGGCTGGTCCATATGAATTGGTAGTTGTATCAAATGAGCGGGACAATCAAAGAGATATCTTGCCAAGCCGCATGATTTTCAATGAGTTAAAAATTCAAATGCAGTATCATGGGGAGCAACAACCAAGGTGTTTCTGCTTTAGAGAGTTTTAAACACTTGGAAGGTGGCATAAGGCCAAACATATTCATATTTTCTATAGTCTTGAAAGCAAGTGGTAATATTGGAGCTATAGGATAGGGACAACAAATTCATGAAAAGTCATTATAAGCTGGTCTTCAATCGACTTTGCGATATTTTGATAATATGCGGCCGAGGAAGGTATAGAGCAAAATAAAATTATATTCTCTAGCTTATTGTTAAACCATCCTCTCTCTGTTTTTGGTGCAAATCAAACATTATGGGTGTTACCCTTAATGTAAATAGATGGTTTCTGATGATGGAAGTGTGCTTGGGTGTGTGCAACAGAGGGGAATAACATTCACCTAGAAGCAACTCGACATGACCAGCATAGAGTCCACACTAGTGAGCTTCATCAGTGCCCACTCACTAGTGTTGAGTGCTTAACACTCGTGGCCTCGATTTCTGCTTGTTCTTCCCGGAGAGTTGTGGGCAGACCAAGGTGTAATCTAGGCTAGCAACGTGATAACATCTTGTCAAAAATATCTAATAGCAACGCAATACTTAGATAGTCAAAACTAAGATTGAAATTGATATTACGAAAGGTCATAATGGGCTACAATCCTAAACCAATAACTAAAGATAACTTAATTTGATCTTGCAACATCAACTAGAATGACGTGCAAAAGAATAATTCAACATTAACTTTGCAAATAAGCATTCTAACCTTATTATTATAATTTCGTATACAAATAAAAATAAGTTGAATTTAGTTGAGGACGTGAGAATTTAGTTGAGGACGTGATACTTACCTCCATCACAAAGCATCCGTGTAAATGCGTTCCTCTTGAACCTTGAAATTGTATTGACACCTTCTTGAGGCATGGATGGCGGGTCTTGATAGCAACCCGAGCATTAGTCATGGATATGTAGAACGCATTTATGGGCATTAATCGTGGTTGTGTCGAATGGGTAGATGTATGGATTTAATAGATGAAATGTAGATAGAATGTCTTTATATATAGAATGGAGTGATAAGATGTGAATTGGGATGCTACCTCTTGTGATTATTAATAAGGTTGGCAATCAGAAAACATTTGCATATGCACATGTTTCTTCATATTGTTAATTATCAATTGACTTCGATTGAGAGTGTGCATACATGTACATCTACCACAACTAAATATAGTCTTTATCCATTATTTGATGCAAATAAAATTAACAAAAGAGTTTCTAAGGAATGTTGAGAGGCAAACATTGTTCTTAATCTGTAAATGCTGGAAATGTCAAACAAAAAATGGCATAGATATGTGGCCAGATTTATATAGTATATACACCATTCAAGTTGAATAAAAGATAAAGCCAACGGTTATCTTTTAGAGAGGAAGAGGGCATACACAACACATTAGTAATATATAATGCCATGTGATCATTGAGATGTGGAGAAAATAGGACTTGGATTTGCCAGGCAGTGCTACAGATGATGGATTCAGAGAAGTGGGAGCTCTGTCTAAACAGGAAGAGCAGGAGCAAAAGCGGATAAGTAATTCGATTGTTAGTGCTAGCTGCGAAGTTGGAGAGGAGATGCACAGAAAAAACAGGTACAATCTAAGTTTAAATGTCTCTTAAAAAAGAAGCAATCTAAATCAGAGGATAAGGATAGCCTGTGTTGGGCAAAAAGGAAGCTATTTACTAAGAGGCATGATTAGAGCAACAGCGGACTCGATTTAGAAGAGCCCTGGCGATTTTATAGTAGGCTTCAATCCGATTGATTACAATGATAGTGTTGGCCGCTACAAAAACTCTGGTCTTTTCTAGCCGAATTTTAGGCTCCATAATCAGTTGATTGTTGCAGCGGGTTTTTCTCTGTGTGTCTCAGAGGTTTGCTTCTCTATCTAGCAGAAGGTGAAATAAAATAGTCCCAATTGGTTGGAATTTCTGCTCAGTAAGAAGCTCAGATGAACAGGTGACAATAGTGGATTTTGTGAAGCAAAACAGGTGAAACCTAAGTCCAGATGTATGTAAACAAGCATAAAGAATAAATAATACAAAGGAAAGACATAATACAGATGGCTATGGCGGCCTGAGTGCCAGCAACTAAGCTATGTATACCCTGCAACAAGCCTGAATGCGTTGCAGCCTGCACCCATAACTTTAATGGTAAAAAGAACAAGCTATTCTCCCTACTAAAAAGGGTTGTACCCTCTGATCATGCTAAAAGGGCTAAAAAGAACTATACTCTCCAACCATGCTATTCTCTGGACCATGCTGAAAAGGGCTATTCTCTCGGCCATGCTATCCTGAACCGAGCGTATTCTAAGAAGCTAAGGCTCCAAAGTTTCAGAAATAGGCCTATTTAACGTACCAAGTTTGAAGGGACGTCTAATAATATGCCTCTTGGAAAAAGGTTTTGGCTAAGAAAAGTAAGATTTAATTGTGAAAGAGAAAACGGAAGAAAAGAAGATAGTACATCAAGCGTATGAGTTATCATGTAGAAGAACAAGAACTGGTCGACAGGAACGGGAGAAACCAAGTTGAACGTTCAAATTTACGGAGAACGAAAAAGGCAAAACTTGGAGGAAATTCAAATAGATTAATGACAAATTTATAATCTCAAGAGGTATGAAATTGAAAAGGTCCTATCCTAAAGAAGGTAATATCTAGATTCGGAATTCCTTTACAAGGAAAAACCACCAAGATCTTAGTCATATGTCCAATGCTTCTTCATAACCTACACTAAAGATGGAGGCTATCTAATGTTCAAAACCAACTAAGATGTAAAGATTTAAATTATCCCATTTGATTGAAGATTCAAAGCATCAAAAACTTTTTAAGTTGAAGTTTGAAGCTCGTACCTCAACATAGAGAATTAAAAACGCACGCAAACAAGAAAGTCATACAAGAAAAAATTGAACTTTTTGAAAAGAACGAACTTCTTAACTAGCACCCTAATGTAGAAAAAATTAAAAAGCACAAATGGCATAAAGAACAACACACCAAATTTTAGCTATGTTACCGTAAACAGAACTAGGACTCTAACACCATAAACAGGAAAAACTAGAAGCACAAGAGAGACAAAAAAGGAAACGCTCAAAAAGAAGGCCGATGTGAAGAACTAGAAACGCAAGTAATATATAGAGGAAAAAAGGTGCAAGAAAAAAGGTCTGATCTATTTTCGTCTGCTAAGATCAACTAAAATTCTGACTCAACTAGGAAAGAAGAGCTAAGATCATGCCAAGTGGGCGGTTGAGATTTATGAAAAAAATTATAAATATCTTGTCTTGGTTGAGATTTATGAAAAAAAAATTATAAATATCTTGTGAGGACTTGTTCTCCTCCTCTTTGGCTTATGGAAGTCCCATGGGACCGGGTAATGGCGGGAGCCTAGGGAAGGGTGGTGAGAGCCTCTTCCCCATGGTGATGACCTGAGTAACACTCTCTTAGAGAGTTTCTTGTATTCATCTTCCTTGAATAAAAGTGGTCCACCTATCTTCCATAAAATTCTTATATTTTTTATTTTTCTTTTCCTCACTTTCTTTACATCTTTCCATCTTGCACACATAATCTCCATTTTGATTTTCAAGCTTTCTTTATACATCGTTTCGTGCCTTTGCGCATTCCATGTTTTATCTTCTATTTAGTTATCATAATCCTTTCTCACAAAATCTGCCACACAAATCGAATGATGGTGGGAGTCGGGAAACCCCATATCACTATGGTTGTGTTGCCGAGACATGAACACGGGTTGCGTGGGTGAGAACATTTGTGCAAGAGTTGGTATCCTATTCAATATATCTGATAGGGATTCCCAATTCATAAACAAAGTCATAGCCACATTGCTATCTGCTCTCAAAGTGAAGCACACTAAGAGTCTATCCTCACGGAAATGGTCAAGCCGAGTCAACTAACAAGGTACTCAAGTCAATCCTCAAAAAAACCATTAGTATTTCAAAAAGGGATTGGCATATCAATCTTCATGATGCTCTATGGGCTTATAGGACCACCATTAAGACATCTACCAAGCACACACTCTTTAGCTTTGTATATGGCATGAGTCTATTATCCCAATTGAGCTTGATTGCCTTCCCTTAGATTGGTACATAGGGTTAACTTGGAAATGGAGGATGCACTAAAGGAAAGATGTATTGAGATTAATGTTTCTGTGTAGTTATAGTAGTAGAAATAGGCCCCAAAATTTCATTGGTATGAGGTAAAAGTGGACTCGCTATGCCACCTTTGCTTGAGAATCATCTGCTACTTGAGAATCATCCGCCACTCCATCTGATCTATGTAGCATGTGGGCTGGTTCTTTTGGTGGCAGGTCCATATGAATTGGCAGTTGTATCAAATGAGCAGGACAATCAAGAGATATATTGCCAAGCCCGCATGATTTTCAATGAGTTAAAAATTCAAATGCAGTATCATGGGGAGCAACAATCAAGGTGTTTCTGCTTTAGAGAGTTTTAAACACTTGGAAGGTGGCATAAGACCAAACATATTCATATTTTCTATAGTCTTGAAAGTAAGTGGTAATATTGGAGCTATAGGATAGGCACAACAAATTCATGAAAAAGTCATTATAACTGGTCTTCAATCTGACTTTGCAGTATTTTGATAATATGTATTTTGATAATATGTAGCAGGAAGGTATAGAGCAAAATAAAACCATATTCTCTAGTTTATTGTTAAACCATCCTCTCTCTGTTTTTGGTGCAAATCAAACATTATGGGTGTTGCCCTTAATGTAAATAGATGGTTTCTGATGAAGGAAATGTGCTTGGGTGTGTGCAACAGAGGGGAATAACGTTCACCTAGAAGCAACTCGACGTGACCAGCATCGAGTCCACACTAGTAAGCTTCATCAGTGCCCACTCACTAGTGTTGAGTGCTTAACACTCGTGGCCTCGGTTTCTGCTTATTCTTCTCGGAGAGTTGTGCGCAGACCAAGATGCAATCTAGGCTAGCAACGTGATAACATCTTGTCAAAAATATCTAAGAGCAACGCAATACTTACATAGTCAAAACTAAGATTGAAATTGATATTACGAAAGGTCATAATGGGCTACAATCCTAAACCAATAACTAAAGATAACTTAATTTGATCTTGCAACATCAACTAGAATGACGTGTAAAAGAATAATTCAAAATTAACTTTGCAAATAAGCATTCTAACCTTATTATTATAATTTCGTATACAAATAAAAATAAGTTCACAAATTATCGATAATTTGAACCTTGTCCCAATACGAGTTTGAACTTTTGACCTCTAGTTTATAAGTACAGCATATTGGATTAGTTTAAAATGAATAATAATGTTATTATTATTCTTTATTATTCATTCCTTATCGGGTTTTTTTCTATCCTTATCTGGCCATTGGTCGCTGGAATATTCTGTGCTCTATGCGAAATCAAGGGCCATTAAATTTTTCGCCACTAAAACGCCTGCCACTTCCAATGGTCCAAAAGCAATACATGGTTAGAAGGGGAAAAAAAAAACCAAGGCAGCATGTGCCCGACCGATTGATCGGCACGCCTTCTGTGGCGGCTCACACCGCCCGGAATCAACCAGATTGCCGCAATCAAGACCCATCCGATCTAGGCAAAAACCCAATAATCACCGTTGTATCGACACTCTCAATCTCCATCTGCCGGACTGCTAAAGAACCCAATAATCACCGTGTATCCACCACACTCTCAATCTCCATCTATCGAGCATGCAAATAACTCTGAATAACAATCCAGAGAATTCAATATCCGCTTGTGGGTTGTGCATCCTCTGTTCCTCACCTGTTCTTCTTCGATTGTATCAAGATGAGGAGGCTGCAATCGAATCCAAGCAAGAAGAACCGAACGAAATGGGAAGAGGTTGGTCAGCGATGATCCCATAGAAGATCCGCCATACAAGCCTCCCATCCATGCCCATGCCTGCTCAAAAAAGAAACTTGCATGCTTTCTTATCCTTCTATTCTGAAACCATGTCTTAGCCGATTTTTGCAATGCTCAGGCCAACAAGCACCCCAATTTTGGAATTCCCAGCCAAACAAAGCGACTCAAACCGCCTAAAAAATACGCTTTCTCTACGATTTTTCATACAATACCCAGCCAAAATGTAGGCCCAACCTTTGGTGACATACCTTCCCCAAATACCAAACGAAATAATAGAACATTATAAGTAAGCATCTTATCCAATACGCTAAAGCTTCGTATATCTGTAATAAAGACGGCAAGAGGCTAGCTTAGGTGCTTGTGCTTTTAATGGAAAATTATGGTTTAGATTGTACACGTGTGTGCATACAAAATGTTTGGAAGAAGGTAGTTTCCTCTGGAAGGTTCGAGTATGTACGTGAAGCTTTCGCCTTTTCGCCTGAGTTCTTGGAAGTTTCGAGGCTATTCTTTGGCGTTGTATATAAGGGGAAAAGGTAAGGAAGTCATGCAAAGAGACGGGAAGAGGTCGTGGAAAGGAAAGTAAAACTAGTCTCAACGTCGCTGAAGAAGATTAATAGTAAAGAGCTGTAGATCAAAAGCCAGATCCGTTCATCGTTGCTGGAATAGCTTCTTGGAGGTTATTAATCTTTGATGTTCTGATTATTAATATTTGATGGTGTTCTTGAGTTTTTAAGCTTTTGTTTTTGTATGGGTTTCATTGGAAAAAGTATTAGGACTTCTAACAGATGCCAGATGAGTTTCATCCTTGGCAAGGGTAACAGAGTTATGGACCACAACACGCCTTAATTTGTCTGATTTGTTTTCCTTGGTGACAATCCGAGATTGGTGTAAATGGAATCCGTGATTCCATTTACTGTTGGTGTAAGCCACTCAGGTCTTAGAGACAGATGACGGTTTCCAGGGTTTGCATTTGGCCGCAGTCCTCCAGAATTTTTCTTAGGGCCTCCTGTCTTATTGGGACTTGGTCTTGATCCAAAACGAGTCTCCTGTTCATTCAATACTCATTCTCAAAGTCATTTTTGATCGTTGCAACTTCTGCAACCTGTTTGATCCAGCTACAACAATTTTAAAGAATTTGGCAACGGATTTGTCCATGGATTCAAGAAATTCAGCAACGAATTTGGCTTTGGCTACAAGAATCGGAAGCCTGGTTCCAAGAGTCCAAATCCTGGCTTTTGGCCCCAAGACTAGAGAATCTGACTCCAAGAATCCTCTTTTGCCTGTTGTTGCACCTGCTCCCAGCCCGTATGCCTATTCCCTTCTCTACTTCGTTTCCTCTGCTTTTCTAAGCCCATGGAACTAAATCATAGCATTGAAGTAGGTTTGAGTATTTAATTTAGAACTTAGTTTCGTCAATACAGCAAAATTTTGAGTTTGATTTCAGTTCAATATTTGATTTTGTTTCATATCCATCTTTTTAATCTTTCCAACATCAAATCTATTTTGGGTTGCAATTTCTCCAGCTCCAGTCCTGTTCTGTTTGAGATGGCTATGGCTATGGCTGTGGCAATTACCATCTACAGAAGTAGAATAAAAAGGAACGACCTCTACAAAATGGTTTAGGAGCTTACCAGTTTATGCATTTGCCGCTTCAAAAGCTCTGTTCCACCAACAGGGCCAGATCTTTCTCTCGCCTCTGCCATGGTTTCCACTTTCTTTCTCCTCATATTTGTGTTCATCCCCGCCTGAATAAAACCTAAACAATTGTTTCTATTTTCATTGGCCTGTGATTTATGCTTTCCTATTTTCATCCGGCTGTGGTTCTAGAATTTAAGAATTGTTCCTATTTTCATACTATTAGAATTTTTTAGGCTTATTTTGTTTGTGGCAGATGGGTGTTCTCTGCTTCTGCTTCTGTATCAAGCACAAACTCTGTACTCTGGGTCAGTTTCCTCCCTTATTGTAGAGCATAAAACTCTGCTAAGCTCTGCCAAACTTGGATGTGATCTGAATTTGATAACTGAAAATAAAGGCAGTTTGAGTAAAGAAATGGAACAGAAGCTTTAAGCTCTGCTAAACTGATCTGAATTAGATCACTGAAAATAACGGCAGCTCTGAGTTGGATCATTGGGGTGTCCAGTATAGCGTTGAGACATCATATCCTCTTTATAGAGAAAAGAGATGAAGACAGAGAGATGAAACATGGAAATGAATAGCATAGACAATGCTTTTCACGGTGCACATAAGAATGTTAAAAATAAAACTAGGTGGTTGGTTCTGGCTGTCACAGACTAGCAGTCGTATAAATCGCTCTCTCATTCCTTTACTTCGCAGGTCATGATTTCTCCTGCTCTGCCAACAGAATTTTTTAAGTAATATTTTATTTTCTAATTTGTGTTGCGGAGAAATTTCCAGCCTTCAATTACTTCACACATTTTTGCTTCCACTAGTAGTTTGATCTTCCATCCTTAGGGGTCTGTATTTTTCAGCTTTCATGCCTTTGGTTTTGAAAGGAAAGGGTCAGAAGAGAATAATATGTTTGGCCTTTATGTAATGCTCGAACAGGTTTTCTATATTCCAATACATACGTTTTTTTTTCATATCATTATTTATTGTGGTTTTTGAAGGCTAGCAATGTTGAAGTGATGGTCTCAATTCCACGTACATCCATGGTATGATTATGCCATCGTTATTGAATATTTGGACATGGAGAAACAATTTGCATACTAAGTATTTGAATAAGAAGATATAATTTGCATCCAGAATACGAGAACTTACTCCCACAAGGCTAGAGTGGCCAACAAAAATATTGAATAATCTTACACTTCTGTTTATTTGCCAAAATGCCTCAATATTTACAAAGATTAGCAAAATATGCTTATTATGGGCTATGGTACTAAAAAACGAGCAAATTTGATCGCAGATTAATGTGCTATGATATGGATTGGAGAAAACCAGCAAATTTAAAGCAAAAAAAATGGTAGATTAATGTGCAACGTTATGAATTGAAGATATGTTCTAGCATGAGAAACATCATGACAGGCAATCGTCCTCTATTTAAAGAATGGCCAATCAGCTTTACTTCCTTATTGATTTGCAGACCAGAAATTTGCAACCGCAAATAATACACTCCGGTATGATGATCTAATATATCCCTAAATCTGTATTGCTTTGTTTTATTGATAGATTCGGGAATTCGGGGTTGGAAGAGACCTCAACAACCGAGGATTGATTGCAAGCACGAAAATGTCATCCAAATTATCAATTGATCTTGGCAAATTCAGCAAACACTGAGACATGTTATCCACAACTTTTTGGGTGCAGCAGCAATGCCTTACAAAACAAGAGCAGATTGTTTATCTCAAATCTGGCTTTTAGCAATCCGGGCACTTTTGAACTGCAAATCTTCGCTCTAGGTTAAGTTCAACAGTCAACAACCCAAAAGAAAATTAAGGACAATTTGACAATTTCAAGAAATACATGGGTATTTTGGCAAAAGAGCATTTTTTAAACTTTCCCTTTGTAGTTGCGCTTCTTTTTTCTTTTTCAACCTACTATCACAAATAAAAAAGCACAAACGATTTGCGGTCCGCCGCAACAAATTCTTGTAATATTAAATAAGTTTCTCTCTCTAATAACCATTTCTTATTTTATTTCTAACTCCTTTAAAAGACTGACTTGGCATCACCCGATTGGGTGGACCACCAAGAACCATCGTGGTTCTGTTTGGCGCAGAGGTAGCGACCGATGGCCCGCCCTGCTCATTGTTATGATTTCTAAATGGATCCAAATAGCTTGAGACTGGGTCGATTGTTTAATTTGGCTCTTTAGCTCTCAGAGGAGCCTATCACTTCAAGATTTGGAGCGGCTTCCTAGAATCACAGTTTTCCAAGCTAAGGCTTTGTTTTTCTTCTTTTATCTTGGATTTCAGCATCATCCGGAGTCAGGACCCTGAATCAGGAGCAGAATCATTCTGCCGAATCAAAAACTAAATTGAGATATGGTTGACAGACTCATTGCTTTTCGATCCTCTTTTCTTGTTGAGTTTTTCAAGTTATGCATGCGTTTTTATGTGACAACCTTTGAAGCAAATGTTGATATACTTTTCTTTCTAACTATCTAGATATTAGTCAGGCCAGCATAAGCAGCTTTGATGATACAAAGTGCCTAATTAATTTCTCTTACTATCTGGATATATGTCGGTCAGCATATGAGATTTATAGACCATATGAGCATATGCGGTTGAAGCATTGTATATAAATCTGTTTATTACAAGTGAAAGCCTGCAAGGCATGAGATATTATAATTAGCTAATGATCTGGCAACATGAGTCCATCAGCTTAGTGTCCGTACTTGCACAATCCAAGACACAAATTTTGCAGCATGTTTTCCACAGGACGCCCACAGGACTCTCACGACTCTGCCTTTTGCTACCCTTGAGGATCACGTTGAGGCATTTCTTTTTTATTCTTTTCTAAATGGGTCATGCATGCATTTGCAGGTATCAATACAGGCGGATGCTGATGCGGTCTGGTTTGTTACAGCAGAGCTGTTGACACTAAATATTATGATGTGAACAATATGCTAGATATTTCCAATCATATAGTTCGATTTGCATCATTGAAACTTTTATGCCGGTTCTCCTTGAAAATCTTTGTGGCTACCGATTTGGTACTATAAAAGGAATATTACACAGATCGGTGGTTGGCAATAAAAAGCTGAACGTCAAGCCCATAAAGATGCAAATTAACGAATTATAAAGATGTATTTTAGAAGCATCAGAAAGGAGAAATGTACCAAATGCAATTGCCAAACGTTTCATAATTTAACTTTTATATGCCATCACAAACTTCTAACTATGAAACTGTTGTGGTATATTACCTAGTTCAGGTAAAAAAATGCTAATTTGCAATTTTTGTTGTTAGCAACCTTGCCTAACGGGAGGTGGCACATTTCTATAAGTATTATGAAAACATCATCGAAATTTCACATGATTAGGAAAATTAGAAAAGCTTCTTGAAATTCTTCTGTATCCGGCAAGTTTGGCTAATCAAAGCTTAGGCAGTCCGCTCCTCCCCACTTAGAACCAATTTTGCAAATGCTACAACATGCATCTCAATCCGCTCCTCTCTACTTAGCGGCAATTTTGCAAACACAAGATGCAAATTCTATAACATGCATCTTACCTTTTGGTGAATGTTGCTTATCCAAAGACTGCAGCAATGCACGTAATAAATAATGAATGGCATAAGTATATTACCTCTAGCGTGGATGTACCGAGCTGTTGATCAACTTCTTTCATATTAATTAAACGTGCAAACACCTAGGAAAGATTCTGTTCAAATCAAGCGTGGAAAGTGCAGCCTGTGCCACCTTATGGCGTGGATCATACAAATGCTGGTAGAAAAGTATCTTCATACTGCATAACGATGTCCATTTTTGTCGCTGACAATCAGGGGAAGCAGATCAGTTCCTATCAAGGGCAATCACGAATTTCAGCAAAACAATGACATGCCTTATTTAGACAAGAAAGACCTGTATTTCTCAAAGTGAAAGTTGAAAGTCCAGCTTTATCTTTCTCTTCAAAGTTGCATCCTGTGGTATCTTCAAAGGGGCCAACATTACTAAGTCTGGGCGATATCCTGTCTGTTGAAATAGAAGAACTTGGGCATAGAGACATTGAAGAGTTAGTAGACAGAGTCTTAACAGTATTCTGTATACGTAACAATAATTTGGTCTCCTTAGTTTTTCTCTTGCAAACTTTTCCTTTCTGGGCTGCCTGGAAAGGGGCATTACTTCACTGCCATTATACCAAAGGTCCATAAGCTTTAAAATGCCCCATTCAATCATAACATCCAAAAGCATGTTGCTACTGCTTAGTGATAATTCGTTTCCTTTCAAGTCCAAAGCTGCATAACCAAACAATACGGTTTTATAAATGGCTTTTAACATCCATTTATATTAAATTACCATAACTCTTTATGTCTATACCATCATTTTCGATCTCTTCAAAAGTGTAGGTGAAATCTAGTTGGTATGTTATATCCTACAGAAATACATTTCAATTTATTTAAAATGAAGCTTTGGTGTTTGCATGCCTTTGATTTCCTACCGTCCAACTATTTTAATGCATGCTTATAAAATGGGCTGAGATGCATTTCTAGTAGTAAAATAAATTACAGTAAATGGCAAATGAATTTCTTCATTTTAAACAAATTCGAATAAGTTGAGACCGTCTAGTACTACCATCAAGAGTGTGCCCCAATTGCAACATGTAACGGGCCCATGGTAGACTGCTCGAGTATTCGAACCTTGAATGTGCCTGTGGGGCGTTCCCGAGACACCGGCATAAATAGGTAGAAGAGACTACTCATAAATGTCTCGACGGTTTTGTCCAATTGGTTAAGGGCATGTCGGTTAGGAACGTTACACAACATGTGACAAAGATCAGGAACAATGCAATCTTACAATCGTATACGATGCCCCGATCATATATAAATCGGAGATTCCCTCCTGTCAGCCAGCACCCCAACACGAGGCCGTCTACCTAACATCAGATTCTTGATGGTGAGCAAGAATCCGATGGAGAAGAATAGACGTGTCATTCATCACGTCTCCCTCGGGACCAACCTAGCTGCGAAAAGCGCATAAACATAAGCACAAACCATCACATCACATCAAATACATAACCACCTCGAAGGGTGGGATCACCATAACAACATTATATTCTAGGAGATACAATAACAGCAACATCAACAAGGGGACCTACCCAGGCTTAGACTCATGGGGATAGACTGATGGCTTGGGTCTCCAGAAGTCAATGCAGACAGAATTCATGGCAATGGATTGGGCTAGCATAAGAACATGGCCGTTGTGTAGTCCCGCCCTTCCTGTGCATAATTTGCAGATAGGCTGATAAGTATTGGGGATGTGACTATATCCTGCCAGGTGCATAGTCAAAGGGACTACTCTTGGGTTGCATCTCCCTAGTCTCGATGAGGCAGAAAGGGATCACTCCCCTCCAGAAGATCTATGCCAATTACAAGCGAGCTAGAGAGCCACTGCTCATACACGACTTGAACCCCACTA
This sequence comes from Isoetes taiwanensis, assembly GCA_021234155.1. NCBI lineage: Eukaryota > Viridiplantae > Streptophyta > Lycopodiopsida > Isoetales > Isoetaceae > Isoetes > Isoetes taiwanensis. Next base: position 100,056 of record JAJEKV010000709.1, read on the forward strand.
AGGCGACGCATCACCCAAGAGGTGTTGAGCCCATACTTTGCCCACACTTAGTGGCAAGCTATTAGGCCTAGCCCACAACGTTCCCTGGCCGTCGCTACGCACCAAAGGGATCAACTGTAGCTGGACAAGCCTTCCTTGTCAGCCGGTCTAACCCCGCCAGCCACAGCCAGGCCGCAGTAATTGGGAATTAATGGGCTAATCTAGAATCATCAAGAAAAGGCTCTGGGTAGCTACTTTCCTTCCCAATACATAAGAGGTGCACACAGAGCAATACAATATCATCCAATGAACTGAAATAACTGAGTAAAGATCTAGTCTATCTACTCTAATCATACATAGTTAAGTTCATTCGTTAGTGGCTAAGATTCTTAGGCTCTAGAGGTCATCTACAGCTAAGAACAGATGCAATTCCAGCCTAATGCCCGTCGGGAATCATACCTTGACTAATGATTGGCCACTCACTCGGTCCTTGGCTGGCTCCTACTCTTTTGAAGGCGTCCATGCGGTTGGAATCCATTGAGATGCTCGAGTTTCGAGCAGCTATTTCGGAACGCGAGCTTCACTGCTGGTGGGAGGCCGGAATGAGTTGGGTGCTTGAACAATGCATGCTCTTGAGGCTGATATCTGAAAGGGGGGCACTTTTAGGGTTCCTGCCTCTTTATGCCCATGTTTTAGGATTAGGGTCTAATGGGTCGTATGACTCATATGGGGTATTGCCATGTGGCAATATAGAATATATTCACATGTTGTATAACATGTGCAATATAACGGGTTCTAATGGTTGTACTTCATGGTACAATCCGTTACGGTCGTCATGTACATGTTGTCGTAGTCGACATATATTAGTGACGTGGCAGTATAATAAACATATTTATACCATATATATTATACTAGAACGTCACATTCTCCCCACCTTGCATGGATGCTGTATATAGCATCGCGAGTCTTCTCACCTTGAAATCCTGCATTAACTTTACAATATATTTAATTACATACTTACTAGCTTAAACAAGATTTAAGCTATTAGTCTGATAGTAAAATTATATTTACTCTAGGATTTAACAATATTTACAACATTTACAAAATTATATTTACTCTAGGATTTAACAATATTTACAACATTTACATACGTCTTAGCGCGATTATATAAACATTAATCATAATTTAGACAATAATGTTACGTAGGTAAGGTTTTAATATCATACACAGGAATTATGCATATGCTTCTATTTTCTTCTTTGGGTTTTGCATTACCCCCCTTAGAAGTATATACCTAAGATGCACCTAAGTATACATGAAATTCGAACCCATGTGCAGATTGCTCATTCATGAATTGGCAGTATGGTGTTTTTGTCCAATTTGACCAGAAATATACATGTTATATTTTACTCCAATCTTTGACTTGGGATGGGTGGATTGAAATTCATCGTGGGCAAACATATTTGGGTTGATAGTCCTTACATTGGCGTGTTGGCTTTCTTTGTCAGATCCTAGACAATTGTGGCCTTCAAATCCTTCCAAGAGTTGGCCAGTCCGGAGACTTGAGGACATTGGGGATGAATTTTAATGCGTTGTGCTTGAAGGTAGGGCATAATGAACTGGCAGACTAACTTGTGGATGATGTGTTTGTGTTTTTTTTTTCCTATTAGTGCTCTAAGATATGTTGTTTTAGTCTAGTGGTGTGACTTGAATGCCTTAACACTAGAGTGGTCATATGATGTACCAGAAACGGTGCATTTGCACTGTTTGCTTTAAAATTCATATAGAATCAAAGGTTCAATAATCAGTCAAACCCCTCTTACCTATTAGTATATGGCAGTTATATTGCATGGAAAAAATACCTAAAAATCTATTGATCCCTGTTTATGAGAGTTACACTTAGGTAAATGCAAGGGGGTTAAGTCTGTTTTGCTTCATGTTTAGATAAAGTAAAACTGTCTCGGTAAGAAGATTTTTAAGATTTTTTTTTTCATTATTTTTATATTTTTCTTCACGAGTTAGAAAGTAAAACACAAGAAACTGCACCTCAATCCAAGGTTTGAGAATGGAGATAAGGTTGTTTGAACATGACAGGGTCAAAACTATTGTTTGTCTTCTGTGAACCAATACTGGTTTCCAGAGAGCTATTCCCAAATCAAATCTCTAACTTTTGTAGGGAAATAAGCTTTGACCTAAAATTTTGAATGAAAGTAGTAAACTTGCTTTATCTAAGAAAAATATCCATTAGCCATAATGATGAAGTTTTGATTTTCTTTTACTTTTTCATTTACAAGTGACTGATAACTTATGTCTATATAAGAGTCATCCTCCGAAAAATTATATTATGAAAGGTTACGATAATATGGAATCACTGCAAAAACAAACATGTAAAATAGGCGCACTGTTTATTCGTAAGAAATCAAGAAAGGTTTGTATATCTGAGATCATTACTAGTCCACCTTCTTTTTAAAATTAAGAACTCCCTCATGTTAATCGATTTCAATTTCAATTGCGGGATATAAGCACCTCATGAGCTACTCCATTCATTAAAAATAACCAATGCTCATGATCTTGAGGTTTAGAGTGAACTTTCTAGTGTCCATTCCAAGTTATCTGTTAGATCACATGTTCCATGGATTTCATAAACCTATGCATTGAATAGTGAACTCAAACTTCTTAAGTTATGGACGCAATGCAAAAGAATGAAGAACAAATATAAAAAGCTATAAATATGAAAAATGAAGATAAACTGCTACGTCTTTTTCCTATTGCTGATCCACATGGCTTGGGATCAAAAAGCCAGAACATCCTCATCTTAATTGGTTTCAAACTTGCCTTAAGAATATATAAATTCCATGTATAGTATTCTATTTGAAAAATTTAGTTGGTTGCTAGAATTGCCTTATTTAATGGTAATGTTGAAGCACAAGCAAATTGAACCTATATGAATCTCCACTCACCTTTCCAAAAATTATGTTAGAGAAGGTAGAAAATCACCATATCATTATATAAGTGATAAATGAATAATAAATAGAATTGGTAATGATACTTAGAGAGATTTACTTCTATACCCAATTCGTCTAACTGTGGACTATAATGGTCCATGCCTATTTATATTCAAGTCTTACATAGAGTAGTATGTTATTTTTAACATCAAATTGGAGATCTATGTTATTGATGAAGCTTAAATCCATAAAAAATAATAGTCTATCACGAAATACAAGCTAAAGTTACTATCATTATACCTAAAATAGGAACTCCTAAGTAGCAAACACGTGTCCTAAATTCATGATAGTAAAAAATAAGAAGATTGCATCGTGTGTGAAGTGAAAAAGAATGTTATCTTGCTTTAAATATGGCAAGGCTAAGTACAAACTAGAAATGGTCCATGTCTATTTCAAATCAAATCTTCTACATGATATGTTTCAAGAGCTATGCTGCCAAGGAAAGATCATATTCATAAAAAAAATATTGCCTATTATAAAAGATGAGTTTTTTTGTACCATTACCTTAACTAAACTCCAATTTTATGTGCTGGCAATCATTTCTAAATATAAAGAATACATGGTTATTCACCATATTTAAGTTGATAAAATTCTTTATTATGTAGATATAAGTGGAATGTATGGAATGCATCATCTATTGCCTTTGGAAAGCTTATATATGAGTTTGGTTAAACCATTTTAGTTCTATTTTTGTCCTGGATTCTGTGTCGAATCTTCTTTCATGAAAATTGAGATCAAAACGACTTATGGATACTTCAAAAAATTATTGAATTATAGCTTTTAGAGTTGACAACTAGCTGTAAGTTTTACATCAAAACTTGTTACAGTAAAGCTAGGTTCTGTCACATTTTAATATATGCTTTTTCAAGGGTTTATGGGATTTGTTTTTCAGATTGAATATGAACCGTTGATCTCCAGCATATCCAAAGCATCGTACTACATCAACGGCTAACACCTCTTCGGCAACAAAATTCCTCGCCACTTTCTAAGGTCACTTCCACACCCATGGTACAGACAAAACAAAAAAAAAACCAAGCTCGTAGCTCAAGGAACCATAGCTCAAGGAACCCACGACTATGGCATGTCGACATAGTATAAGCCGCCCCGCCATCCTACACGACGCCGCCCGCCATGGCACACCCATCCGCCCTCTTGGGCCCTGGACATCCAAGATTTCGCGGAGATTTTTGCTCAAGGCCCCCGATCGTAAAATCCGACTGTCGCGCTTTAAATCAAGATTTGGCCAATATTTTTGCTCAAACCCCAATTAGGCCCTCTGTGGCTTTGAATCTTGAAGCAGATTTCTTGCTCAAACAGATTGCAAATTTAAATGCAGGTGGTTGCCCTCCCCTGTGGCCAGCCATGCCGACAACAAACCCCAACCGGATAAGAAACCCCAAAGCCATGCCGCCCGCACTCCAAGATTCCTTTTAAACGTATTGGTCCGCTGGGAAGCCGAGGCAGATGGTCATGCTGCAGGCACGACCACCTACGAGATCCCCAGAATGCCGGTGCCCTTGAAACCATGGCTGCCCCCGCTCTGCTCCGCTGCACCTGCTGGAAAAGAAACTGGCCTCAAACGCTATCCACAATGAACATTTGCCAACCATATGGCAACAACAAGCTTGCAACCAGTTCGAAATTACAAATTAGACATCTAAATGCCAACAAGCTGCTCAAATTGCCTAAAATATACGGTTTCCCATACTCTAAACCAGCCAAATCTTACTCCACACCATTGCATTCCAAATACAAAACAAAAAACGGGGAAGTTTATAGCTGTAAGTTTTACATCAAAACTTGTTACAGTAAAGGAGAAATAATTCACAACCTCAAACAGTTTTTTTGAGCTAAATATGGTTTGACGACTTCATATAATGTCATCTAATAGCAAGAAAATATGAAAACATGCAAATCAACATGTTTTATCATAAAACATCAATTACTTCTAATTTTAAAAACATTTAGATCCCTTTATACTAGAAAGTTTAGAAAATGCAGTTCTGGTCTGGCGTAAAAACTGTTGAATTCTATGAGATTTGGGCAATCACCACAACATATCAATAAATCTATTCGTCATGAAATTCTCCATGGCCATAAAGAATCGAGTGAAGTTTCTAAAAATGGTGGTATCTTATGAAATGGAAGTGGCAGAAGGTATTGCTGAACCAATTCTGATAGATGAACCCAGAACAGTTCCAGTAACAACTCTTGTGTTAAGGGTATATAGCAAGATGAAAGGTAGAAAGAAAAAATAGCAAACGAAAGTGCTTTGGATCAAATTAAGATGAGGATTAGACTACTAATGTTTTAAGAACATGAAATCAGAGGCTTTTGCATCTTCATTTTCGCCTTTGTGAAGTGAGCTTTTACATTAGTTGTGCACATCTTGGAGATTGTTCTTGAATACATGTTTCTTTCGTATTTTTTTGAAATAAATGTAGGTCTTTAGACTCTTGAATGCTAGATGTATTATTTTTGGATTGCCCAAAAGGTAAACCCCACGTGGAGGTGGGCTGATGGGATATTATTTTTTGTACCATTAGATATGCTAATTCAACGGATGAGATTAAAATCTTTTTCTTGACCGAATACCAGTCGAGATTTTCTCGGTGTTATGTGATCTGGATCGCCACTCGATCTTCTTAGTCCTGTGTTAGGTGCCCATCCAACCATCAAAACCGTTTGACAAAACCATACCTATTTTCTTCTGGCATTGGCTTTAGCCAGTTCTAATGATCTGAATTGCAAGTCATATGTGTTGTATTGGTTGCTCGAAGATCTGAATCTTTTTCAAAGCTTTAGAGTCGCATTCAATAAGGTTGGGGAGCCAAGCCACTTTTCCATGGAACACAATCCTATTTTCTATCATTGTAAGATGGGCAGAGGTGAGTTTTCCCTAGAAGATGCCACATAAGCAGACTTTATTTTTTAATGCCAGCTACATACCTCAGGTTTATAGTCAAGAAAAAAGCATGTTTGTGTAGATTTAGAAGACTATTTTCTAATAGGCTTTTCAAGAATCTTTCATAGTTTAGATTTCGGTTTGGGCTTGGAGAATTATGCATTTCGCCATCTTTATCAAATATTCATTGCAGCTGCAAACGCCGCCTTCTTTTTGGTCCACAGTCCACCAAGAACTGGAAAAACCATATGTTTGCAAAAACCATTAGAACAGGGAGGAAACTCTTTGACTTTTTGCAGGTTGCGTTGACTGCTCCATAGTTGGCCCAAACATATAGTAAGCTTATTTCCTCATTCAGGTGACTAAGAGCATCACATCTAAGGTAAACTCTGGTGTACTCAATGCACTTTCACATTTCCTAGCGTTGATGCACGTTCTGAAGGCACAATATCTTTCCATTCAGCATCATGCTTTAGCCCTAATGGACTAACTATAGTTCTAATCCAAGCGCTAGGTTCACAAGGTCCATAAAAATATCTCTATTGCATCTCCACCTTTTGGCAAAAGCACAGCCATCCAAGTATTGGAACCATGAACAAAGATGAAAATGTATGTCTAAGAATACACAACAATTGTTTCTACTACTGTCTGGTTAAATAATCCTTGTATAGAAAGCTCGTCTACACAATTACTTCATATACATAATGTTTGAATTTGACACTTTACGTTAGTAGGGCCACCTCATTTTAACTACATAATTGTTACTCTACTAGACATGGAATATTAGAAGGGCAAGAAAAAAGGAGGCCTACTTTTTCATCGTCATCCATCTTTTGTTACAATTCAACCATTATTACGCATGAGATTTTCTTGTATGGTAATAAACTCACTTTGGTTTTTGACATGGCATCTAGAATTAATTTCAGAACATGGACAAAAGAGACCTGTGCTTCACTACTTGCTAGTACTAAAATTTGAATTTATCATCCACGGAGACCAAATAGCCTATGGGACTCAAACAAAGAACAGCCAATCTATTACTATACACGCATGCAAGCTCATGATATTTTATAATAACATAGTAAAGCAAAATATTGTATCCATAATGGTAAGCATGATTTTACAAAGCCCTACAACTAACTACAGGTAGTAGGACAACCCGACAAATGCTACCCAACAAATGCTAGTGGCTGGGCACGTGATTTGGGCCTCCCATCATGCTACCCCCATCTCCAAGCTTATAGGTGCATTTCAAACTTGCTTAGTTTAGAACTTGCATCTTCAATTCCAAAAGAGGGCGAAGGTGGCAAGAACTTTTACATAATGACAAAGCTAGGATCTTATAACTTCTCTAAATTGTTATTTTCGAACTCCTCTCTAAATTGAACTCTCTAATTTGATGTTTTCGAACTCCTCTCTAAATTTTGGAAGCAACAATATCAGGGTTAGAACAATTTTTGCAAAATCAAACTACGTCTACAGATCTGAAGTTCATGCATATGCTGGAGCTTTGTTTTCCAAGACTTACAACTACCTATTTATATACTCAAACTATATTGTAGTATTTCTTTTGACGTGTTAATTCATCTTGATACCAAGCACCTATACCTGATCAGCGCTACTGCCTACAGGAAAACATCTTGCTCATGGTCTGACTAAAACTCTCAATGCCATAACATTCAGCTACTACAAAAGCCACATATGCATTAACCTCTGCTTTTTTTACCAGCTTGTTTTAGTTAAGAGGTCGATTTCAGAAGAGACGTTAGAATTATGAAATTCAACCCCTAACTAAGCATGCCTGGCTGTGATCTTGCAAAGCCATCATTTAAAGTTACAATTATCATAATCACTTTTATCAAATTCAATTACATTTTGCACGCTTCATTTTCTCTCTGCTTTTACAGCTAATATCAAATATATACAAATTTACAGTTTTGGAGTATCCGCTACAAAATTTACAATATTAAGGGCTGTGCTGCCATCTGCTGTTTTCTTCACTTTGGGAATCGCTTTTTAACCATGCTACA
>JAJEKV010000710.1:0-106535 GCA_021234155.1 Isoetes taiwanensis
TCCTCAGATTCCTGGCCGCTGCTTCTCGCCAGGTCCCAAGTGCAATGTACTCGTGACCTCGCCCCCAAAAACGAAACCTCTTCTAGAGCCCTCGCAACCCATTGTGGTTTCCATTGCCGGAGGCCCCTCTCCTCGTCGTGATTCGGCCGACCTTGGCGCCATGTCTCAAGTGAGTTAGTGTTAACGCCGTGAGCGCTGACCCTAAATCCTCCTGAGGGGCTGCTTGCCCCAAATTTCCTCTCTCCCAAGGCCCCGGGACTGACGCAAGCACCTCCGCCTCCTGAATCATGATTGACTCTCGCCAATGGACTCTAACGTCGACATTGCTCCTCGGGACCAAGTTCCGCGGGGCTTAAGACCACCAACCTAAGAAGCCAAAGTAGCTCGATTTCCATCACACCCAGAAATAATTGGCCTAGGATGTGCATGTGGGATAACACGTGGGAGGGCGGAGTGTTTCCTTCTTTCGCAAAACCGACTGCGGTAACTTGCTCCCTAGGGTAATTTCGCCATTCCTGACGATTTATAGGTCTATTTGCCATTCCGGAGAGCATCCCGTGTCTCGAACGACAAAACAAGGCTTTCTACAAGGTCGACATCGACGCCCCAAGGTTTGATTGAAAAGTTCTCCCTGACCGGGATCTGGAATCTTTTGACCTTCTCAAGAGGGGCCCCCGAACGGAGGGGATCCAACGGCTGATAGGGGAACCGCCCGGAGGGTGGTCATTAGCGCGTTCTCGGGAGCGCCGCCAGAAGGGTCGCCCTGAACTTTTTGGATCCCGCCTCCCCGGGTCCGGACTCTCCTCTTTGAGGGATCCCCAAAGGTCCCCGGCCTCGCTTTGACTTGGGGAAGGGCTGGTGCCCTGCTGCTCCCCGCAGAACGCCGTCCCCACTGTTCTAATGCTAACCCTTTGACCTAGACCTTCTCCTAAAATTCAAAATTGGGCCGTAGCCGGAGATGAATTAGGGATCCTACCGGCAAAACCGAATTTATTTTCGCGGTAATGCATTAATTTGAATTTATTTAATGTCTTGTCATCAAGAAAGCGCCTTCCACTTTCTACTTCTGCCACATCGAGGGAGGAAGGCCCAACTCTGCCGGCCGCCTCTTTGTTCAGACGGCCTGCCGCCGCCAGTCCTAAGTGCAACAGACAGACTCGCCCCCAAAACGTAAACCCTTCTAGAGCCCGGCAACAAATTAATTGCCGATTCGGGCGGTCACGTCTTTATATGGACTCATTATGGGTGTCACAAATTGAATATCCCGGGAACTTCGGAATTCAAGGTGAGGCGTCGTTGAACCCCCGGCCGCGGTCCAAAACCCTTAGCTAGTAATCTATGAAGAGGCTGCAACCATATATATGAAGTTGTATGTGATCATGCACGGAGAATATGGCAAATCAAAGAAGCTCTTCTTGCAGCTTTGCATGGATGGAGTGGGCATGCCTTGTGTAGATTGTGGGCGAAGAGCAACCCGGTGAGCCATATGTTTGTAACCGTTCTCATGGCCCGAAGTGATTGGCGCTTGATTTAGTATGAAAGTATGCAAGTGAAGCTCAATGGTGCACAAGTCTGGTTTATTAAAGTGGATAGATAAACAAGGATGGAGAGAAATCTAAGTGGATAGATAAAGAAGGATAGATAAAATACATAAGTAATCATTGCCAACTAGTGCTCCATTATTATCCGCCCGGATGTGTGTTAGTTTCATTGGAAGCAATACCCCAAGAATCATTGGCATCCGGAAGTTGCCTCTCCCCCATCTGTCATTTCCATTTGATGCAATTCCCCAACTATCATTCTCTTTTTGATTCCTTGTTATCGTATCATTATTTACCAATAGCATCATGTTGATTTCCTCCCCATCGATATTCCACGAGTTTCAATGATGTTCAATGCTTTAAAAATCTCAGCTAAAAAGGGCCACGAGTTTATTCTATGCATTCTACCCGGAAAGACTGATCTCTATGCTGTGTAATGGTTTGATTCCTTTTATATGTAGTTTACGAAGGAAGATGCAATGCATACTTATGCGGAGATGTTTTGCGTACGTTTAACAAAACCTTTTACTTCGGACGTTGGAGTTGTTAATCGCTGTATAGTTCCTCCCGTAATATAAATGATGGTGATTAGACCTAATGGCTTTGAAAATTAATGCCAAGGTAACTCACTTGGTACCCCATAATGGCTCCCCTGTTCATTGAACTGAAGACTTACTTTCGAAACTGTAGTGTGGAGGATATAATACGATGTTATCGATGGAATTTCGTCGTGGTCTTCCAAAGGTCTCCAGGGAGCCAACTATAATCTTTGGAATGGATGTGTCACATGGAGCCCCATTCTCGTCAAATTCACCATCAATTGCAATTGTAAGGATTGAACTGTGTGTGCACTTGACATTTCAAATTTCAATTCATTACATTCCTATTTTTAACTTTGCGGCAAAGTGGGCTCTGATTGGCGAACGATATCCCGGTTTGTCGCGGGTCAAAAACACAATCACGAAAATGTGAAACTATGAATCGTTATCTGAAGAACCTTCGGGGGCATGATTGCGTAAGTAACATAAATAACTTTTTCAATGCTATTGAAAGGATAATTAACTTTTGCTTGTGGGTGGAATTGTTGAAAGGGTTTGGGAGCTCGGTAAGTATCGGGAACAAACGATTGCCTCCCATGCCTTGTTGTATTCGAGGTTCCTACCCCTTATGGCTATGTATAGTTCTCTCCCGACTTTCGGGTTCAATTTTAATAAATTTTATTGTATTGTGGACTTTGTGGATGGTGTGTAATCCCGTTTGCAAAGTGTTCTTAATGTAGGGTTGGCAGCTAATACGAAAGGGTGCGCGATGTTGGTTTAAGAAATCGATTTTGAAATGTTTAATAAATTGATTTTTGCGGGTGAGATGTTTAAAGGGCACGCCGTTTAACACAAAGACGCCGTTATAGACGCGTCGTTTAACGATTATGACGGACGCCGTTAACGCGACCTCACGACGTCGTTCAACGGCGTCTCGTAACTTTTATCGAAAAGCGAGGCGGCTTTCCGCCGCCTAGTTTTTTGATTCTTGGTTGGAGGAGGTGGCGTTTTTGGCGATTTTTGGATCTGGATCATCCTTGCCGGTCCTTTCCAAGCTTCAAGCAAGCATCCAAAGGTATTTCAATGGATCAATCAACTCTATTTTTGAATTAGGCTTGTTGTTTGATAGATTTAGGGCTTCTTGTTTTTTCTTGTTTGTTTTCAATCCATCCCATTTCTATCCTCCTCTTCTTTCCATCCTTGTTTTTCTTCAATCCATTTAAGCCTCTTTTTATTAGTATGAATCGAATCCTCCTCCTTCTTCTTCCAATGATCTTCCAATCATTGGTTTCTTCCTTCTAATCTTCCGTTCTTCCAATCTTCTATCATATTTTCTTCTTCTTCTTCTTCACCACTTTCTCATTCTATTCAATCTTTCTTTCCTATCTCCCTTTCTTCTTCTTCTTCTTCTTCTTCTTCTTCTTCTTTTTTCTTCTTCTTCCTCTTCTATTTTTTTTCCATGGAAGAAGGACGTCGTTGAAAGACGAGGCCCATTCTTCCTCTATTTTTTATTACAAGAAGGGGACGTCGTTGAAAGACGAGGCCCCTTCTTTTTATGTTCTTCCTTTTTTTTTTATTTTCATTTTTTACATGTCAATATATAGTTCTTTTTAATTAACAATGTAAATAGTTTTAATGTCAATGATCTTTTTCAACATGAATCGTCTTTTTGTTTTTTTTTTATTTATTTCTTTATTTATGTAAGTTTTCTAATTATTGAATGCCTTTTTTTTTTTGCATGTACACTAATAACAAAATGCGTCCGCTCTTGGAAATCGATTTTCATGGCTTCGAAGACATTCTAGGTAAGAATTTGAGTTTGAGTAGGAGAATAAAATTTTAATGTTTTATTTAGGTTAAAAAAACTTGGGGAGACTTGGACAAGGGCATGGTCGGGCTCCCTTGAGTGGAGAAGACTAGGTGTTCCGGGTCCAAGCTCACCGCTTACTCTTGTAATTTTATTGATTAATGTATTTAGTTTAGAAAAAATTGGGGAGACTTGGACAAGGGGGCATGGTCGGCTCCACTAGGTGTTAGGGTCCAAGCTCACCGATTTTACTCTTTGTAATTTTATTGATTAATGTATTTAGTTTAGAAAAATTTGGGAGACTTGGACAAGGGCATGGTCGGCTCCGCCTTTGAGTGGAGAAGACTAGGTGTTCGGTCCAAGCTCACCGCCCTACTTTTGTTTATTTTTTTTATTAATATATCAATAAATAGAAATCTTTACTGGATTGGACAAGAGGCGTGGTTTTGAAAAAAATTGCATTATTGATTTTCGGTTTCTAGTTAAGAATGTTGTTTTTAAAGATGTTAGGGATGTCAAAGAAAACTTACGATGTGGAGTGGTTAAGAGCAAGAAAAATTTAAATAGTTGGTTTAAAAAAAAAAAATTAAAAGGGAAACTAACTCTTAAGAAAGTAGGTAAAGATTCATAATGAAGGTTTGAAAAAAAGTCACAAAGCAAGATTAATGAATCTAAATTGGTTTGTAGGTATGGCCCCGACCGCGGAAGACACTAATGATTAGTGAGATTAGACGATGGTCATAAATGAGATATGTGCTAACGAAGTCCCGAAGGGAGATGCAAAACCGGTCAACGGTTGCGACCATTTTGTCGACAGTGAAAAGGAAGTGCCAATTTGAGTTAGTTACAAAAATGGCCGTGTCAAGAAGAAATGTTGACTTCTCTCCTTGACACACATGTAAAGCCAATGATTGGAAACCCCATGGATGAATCGAAGACATGTTTGAAGCATTCAATGCAGCCTTTTAAAAGTCCCAATGCCGAGGCTCGTGGTCAAGGAAATGGGTAGCTTCATGGAATTCCTCAAAGAAGCGGCGTTTGGATCACAAGAACATCATTGCCGGATCTCAATGCACGCGTCGGTTGGAGGTAATTAAAAATGCTTTGCATCGTGGGGAAGTTTCTAGTGGAGCAGGGCCTAGCAAGCCCCACTTTTCTTTGGAGAATCACATGAACACATCAATCTTTGTTGATCCCATGCCCGTAGAGGCCGTGGATGTGATATGCCTTATTGAGGAGAAACCAACACATCGCACGATCAAATCAAAATCAACGGAACACAACACTTCCAAGATGATGAGCTATACAGGTGGATGGGTTTTCAAGGGCAAAGATAGGGCGTAGGACGTATGAGATGGCTCAAAGATACATACGCTTCAAGAGCCCGATCCCGCTTTGGCTACATCCATTGGACTTGCATATGAAGTTGCTAGCTCTAGTGGGGATACCATAGGGCCAATGGTGATTCTACCTTTCATGAATGGAGAGACACTTGCACACTTGTTTGACTATTTACCTAATAACTTGTCACGCTTTTAGAAGATGGTCAAATGCAATTGCTAGAGCGCCAAGAAGAACCGACAAACACATAGGCTAAATTTGAACTTAGAGCAAAATGCGAGTTGTATATCAAGATGTTCCGTAGATAGCTCTTGCCCCAGCGTAAGGTGTCGTTGAGATCCACAAAGGCCACTTCACTCACACAAAGCTTAATTGCAAAGAGAGTCAAATTACATTTTGATGATGAGTACCAAAATGTGTGGGTGGCCATTGGTGATTGGGACAATGCAATTCATTTTAAGCCAAAGAGCGCCGTCCCTTGTTGAAGTGTCGGTACTTTACTTCTGGATGGACAAGCAAAATATCCATGGTTAGAGGAAGCTGTGTTTGAGAAATCAAAGGATGATGATCGTGTATGGGGACAACGAAATTCATGATGTCTATGCATTGGGATATATTTATGAGATGCTTCTGGATTTCGTGCAAGCTATGCGACGAATGGAGTGGTTTAATAATAACAACAATGCCCAATGGATTAATCCAACCCATATGTACCAACGACGTCTTGACAAGTTGGAGGAGCAAAAAACAAGAATGATGTGCCTACGTGAAGACGTATTCTCATCACGACCCAAAGCTTCTGAAGTTGTTGAAGCCTTACAAAGTGTTGGAATATCTTCTACCATGGTTGTGAGACAAAGACGACACATGAAGTGCATGGATGCCTTGGAGATGTCAAAATTGTTGTTGTCACAACTCAAATAATGAATACAATATTGTATATCTTGCCATGTTTAAGAGTATTAAATTTTTTTAATTGTCTAATAACCAAATATATAAAGACACTTTTAATTATTCAAATCCCAATGTTTTGTATGAACTTCCCCATGTTGCTAACATTTGTTGCTTTCCTACTATGTTATTCATCGTGACTCCATATAAATAACTTGCAAGTTTTGCACATGTCCAAAGAACCATGGATGCGCACGATGGCATATCTATTGTTCACAACTTTACTTTCAAGCGTGGCTTGGTAGCTCCATCGGATGACCCTAAACCCCAAAGGCCTTTAAGAGGCTTAAGTTGGTCGATTCGGTTTAGCTTCGCCACCACCGCCACCTCCACCATTGTGTGGATTTGGTATGGATTTTTCTAGGATAAAATGTAAGTTAACCATTTATTTTAACGTTCTAATGTTTTTAAATGTAGCGTGTAAATGCGGTTGCGTCCTTCTTTTCCTATGCATAATGTTCATCGCCCGTGGTTATGGGCGGATCTTCTTCTCAAGACCACCGGAAGAGGCGGAAAAGGACCCGCATCCAGCCAGAAGACTAAGAGCGTGGAACTCCGAGATATCAACGCAGGGTGATAACCCCAAGATAGGTGGAATGCCTTGCAATTCGGGATGTCGCCCCAGAAATGGAGAGATTGCGCCAAAGCCGTTGAACAAAGTAGGCGGAGGTCCTGGCGCCCATGACCCTCCACGTCATAGCTCATACACTCCTTCAGAATTCAATCTTGGGCCCGTTCCTGAGCACGAGGAGAATGAACCCCACGAAGAGCGCCGACCGTCGCTTACGTCCGAGTGGGACATAATTCCTCTTCAAGCTCGTTAAAGATCGTGCACCACCCGCACCACCTCCACGAAGGCATCTCTTTCAATATGAGTGAGTTCATCTTGAATTATGCCCTTTTTGTTCACTAACACATATTCATATGTTAGTCATTATGTTGAGTGTAGTAGCAAGAAGTTGCCGCGCCACAAAGATCAGCAGATATGCACAATTTTTGGAAGATGGCTAATAATGTCACAAATAGCGTTTGCCATAACGTCCACAAGGGTGAATGGAACTCGGGAGCCTATGATGAGGAAAAGAGAGGATCAAGGAGATTTTAGAAGCAGAATATCCCTCAGAGCTCAAGTCGAGAGATCTCATGGAGGGAGGTTTGTTCAAAGCTGTGGGGTAAACATGTTAAATCCACCGGGTATTAGGCTCTTTCGTTCTTCATTATAACCTCATTGTACTCATATTTTATTTATATTTTGCGTAGGTAATCGGAAGAAGCGGTGAAAGCTCTTGCCAAAGCTACTGAGTCCCGATAGAGGGAAGTGGCACGCCCTATCCGGGTTGACTAATGAGGCATTTCAAGTACATCATCTCTCCCATGAGTCAGATAATTAGATGATGCCATGTGGACTAAGTCCTTGTATTGCATTGTAGTGTTTGAAGGCCAACATATTATCAAAGAAAGGGGGAAGCTAGAACAAAGGCATTTGGGCTGACGCGAGGTACGACGAAAAGTGGCGACCATAGTGCCAATAAGACTGGTCTGGCGGTTAAACTACGGATAAGCTATTTGTAAGTATAAATTTGGTTTATAATGTAGGTTCTCGAAAGTTGAACACTAACATTAGTTTTGGTGCTCATTCTCACTAGGCGCCATTTGTCGGGTCGCCCTACTGCGCTAAAGATGAACGCGAAAGGGCCTTCAAACAAGTGATCATGCGGCCATCAGCGCACGCATAATCGCTTGGCGTGAAAGGGGGATGAAGTGTGTATCATTCATTAGATAATTATTTGTGACTACAATGAACTAATTGTTCGATACAATATAATGCAGTAAATGAAGACAAAGCCAATGAAGAAGAAGAAGAAGAGAGCAACAACTAAAGACTTAATATATTTTGTAATGTGCAAATTACATTGTGAAATATATTAATTGAATTCAATTTAAATTTTTATGCTTTGTTCTTATTATTTGTGATTTTTGTTATGTTAATTTTATGCTCGATTCTTTTTTTTTATTCTTAGATTTATTAAACATTTAATTACATATTAAACAATAATGCTTATCTACCATTAATATAATTTAATCAATATTTGTTTCTATTTTTCGAATTTTTAAATTTTTAAATATTTATTCTCGATTTATTTTGTTCATATTTAATATTTATTAATATTAATACTATTAATATTATTGATAATATTAATATTAATAAATATTACTAAATATTTATTTATATTAAATATTTGTTAATTTTGCATATGAATATTAATGTCATTAAATCATATTGAATAATATTAAATAAATATTTTTTTATCAAAAAATTCCTTAATGCGTCGTTGACGGCGTTGCAACGATGGCGCCCGCATTCGGTGGCGTCGTTGAGCGGCGTTAATGCGTGCCGAGGCAATGGCAAAGCAACCACCTGCGCGGCCGGGCAATGGCGGCCGCGCCCGGCGTCGTCGTTGAGCGGCGTTTCACCGCATGGCTGACCCGTCGGCGCTTCTGCAGCCTCCGGTGGGCCGGACATGATGGCGTGTACCCCGTCGTTGAAGCAGCGTTGCCGTCATCGCCGCGCCCGGCCCGGCCTTGGCCCCGATCACTCTGGCAGCGATGCCGCGTGGGTGACCACGATGTCGCGGCGTTGAGCAGCGTCATGTATTAAACTTAAAAACGCCCAGCGGTTGCGGCGGCAGCGTATAGCGGCTTATAAGCGTCGTTTATCGGCGCTCCGGCGTGAAAATAGGCGTCGTTATAGGCGTTTTTGGCGTCGATCATCGGCGATGCAAGCGGCGTCACGGGCGTCGTAATAGGTCATCGTGAATG
Source organism: Isoetes taiwanensis (assembly GCA_021234155.1). NCBI lineage: Eukaryota > Viridiplantae > Streptophyta > Lycopodiopsida > Isoetales > Isoetaceae > Isoetes > Isoetes taiwanensis. The sequence goes on from JAJEKV010000710.1 coordinate 9,000, forward strand.
GGGCTTTGGTTTTGTAGTGCTTGCTCCACTAATTCTTCCAATTGCTTCTTTAATTCCACCATCTCTATAGCATTAAAACGATAAGGAGGTCGTAAAGGTGGCATAGATCCAGGGAACAATTCGATTTCATGGTTCACCTCACGAAAAGGAGGTAATTTTGTGAGCTTATCACCTTTAGGTCGTATGTCGGAAAGCCTTACGCACCCTCTCTATCTTATCCCAAGTACCCTTGCTAATCGCTGGGCCCCAGACCTCTACCCCATACAGCAGTACTGGTTCCACGAGTGCTCGGAACAAGTGTGCTTTGCGTGCCCAATCGCAGAGATCTATTCTGTGATAGCTATTTTGCATTGCATACAGGGCTTTCCATCCCCACGACCCTTCTTTCTACCACGGTCATCCCATAGCATGTTAGCAGAGAAATCGATTCGGATACTTAAAGGTCCTTACAACTTCCATCCTTTGTCCTCTGTAATAGAAGTCTAGGATATCATGTCGCAAAACAGATTGGCAAATGACTTTGGTTTCGCTGTTGATTTGTCATTCCTGTTATGTCACAGAATTGACTGAGAGCATCTAAATGTTCCTGCATACTTCTGGTTGTATGGGATAATAAGCCCAGTAAAAATATGATCACTGTGGAGGGGGTGGGCGGAAACCCGGCCCGCCAAAAGACGACTCCCTTTCCTCCGCCCATTGAAGGCAATGATCCCCATTAAGGAAGCAAATCACTTTGATGAAGATAGTTGAGCTTAAGCCTTTTAGCTATGATCAAGGTTCTCAAAATTGTTTGTTTCTCTACCTAATGAAATCGTGCTTTTTAGATGCATGCAGTCTATTCACAAAAGACATGGTGTGGTTTTATTTTGTGTTTGGAAACTTTCCGCTATATTGTAAAACCGTCTCATAGGCCAGTTGGTCTCCGTGGACGTTAAAATATACTTCCTTCCTTCCTTCCTTCCTTCCTTCAATGGTCTATTCTAAACGAAACAACTATAATCGATTGTCTTCACATGTTGGTATTTTGGTTGATCATTAGGGTTCAATCTCCACTTCTTATCCCAGCATTTAATATACCTTTGTGCATAGCAGAGCCCTTTCTTGGCTACAAGCTCCCACCAAGAGACTAATACCTCCTTATAGTGAAGCTGATTTTGGTCATGTCTGGGATCCTCTTCAGCAGGACGCGAGTCAGTTGGTCCCACTAGCAGGAGCATACCATTCTTCACATCCTGATAAGGATCAAATATGTTAATCAAGTAGTGTGGTCTACCAGAAGCAGGGTCCATGTAAGGTGGTAGGCACATATACTCATCCACATGTATGGCATCTAGCTCGGCCGATTCATTTTGTCTAATGCGAACTCGGCTGATTCATTTTGTCTAATGCGAGCCCAAAAATCTTGGATTCCACGGTTCCTACACGTACTTTTCCAAGCACACTCAATAAAGCAAACCAATAGTCAATAACCTCATTCATGTATATATTAGATCGTGAGTTGACCAGCTCTGGTGATAATTTCCCAATGCATCATGTATTTGGCAATAATAATCTCAAAGCACCTATATCGCTTAGGCTGCTATATGTGGTTGAACCGCTTTAGGATATTCACTAGGGAGAGAATCCGCTATCATCCTCTTTCTACATCCTGATTCCATTTTCGGGAAATTATTCACAATGTTCTGGTCCCATCTTGTAAAATATGAGTGGACATCCATCTTTCATGCAAAATTTGAACAATAGAGGCTTGAGGTGACCAATTAAGCGATTAGACTATCTGGAATGTATACTTTCACATAGGCTTTCTAGGGGGAACTTCAGTTACAAGATAAGGAGCATGTGCCTTTTCAATTGCATTCCCCAAACACTTGCATTAACTGGGGAGTTATGAGGCACCTAAGCCAACAAGATAAGAAAAAAATAAGTATCGTCTTTTATTTTGACCATAACAATTATCTTGCTGCAAATAAAGCCTCCTTGGCACATTTTTATTTTGTCATGCTTGCCTTGGTGGTGCGACAAAATCATTGCATGTCTTATCGACCACTATGATTCTCAAGGCCTCTAACACAGTACGCCTATTATTATATGTGATATAAAAAAAACCCACCACCCAAAGGGTTTTTGAGGGAAGAACCTTGACAGTAATAAGCTTACTGAGGAATATGTAAAGATTATGACAACAATGTGTTGGAGGCATGCATAAATAAGCCCGTTGGTCACGAACCTCCATGATATAAAATGTTATTTGATGATTAGTTGTAACCAAATCAATATATTTTGTTCTAGCATTTACAAACACTAGACAAATTTATGGTGCTCATTTTCAATTACTCTCATCTGACAACACTAACAGATGCTGTGTCAAATGTTTGATAGCCTCATCGACCTGTTTCAATTATGAGATTATGTGCGCTTGGACGGAAAGATGCAATTGTTCTTATGCTTCTTCATAAGTAGATGTGCTAATAGGTATCCTTGTGGGCCACAAACTAGCATAGGACTAATATGTGTTTTTGTAATTTCCAGTTTAAACCATCTCCAATGCACTAGCATCCTCCTAGATTAGCTTCGCCAAAAGAGCTTGATGCAATCCCCCTTGTAGAAGCTAGAAATCCCTTCTTCCATGTGATCGCAGATATGGCGGCCATGGAAAATAATCCTTTGCAACCTACCAGTTAAAGGGGTTAAATCCCATGCTCGCCCCAATATGGTAATACTGTAACGACCTCATATGGGGGCCTAACCCTTTCCCATGGAACATCTGAGTGTAAGGAAAAGTTTTTTTTTTTTTTTTTTTTCTTTTTTTTTAAATGCATACTTACCATTAGGGAGGTTTTCTGGTATTATATTTGAGTAAAATATACATTTTAAGGGTTAAATTAGCTTTCAAAGATAAATATACTATGGGTATTTTGGCTACCCTTTGAATGTATATGCCATAGGCCCTACTTCTAAACTTCTAATGCATCCCCGAGAACCTCTTCTTCCACATTTAGTAAAAGGCTGCAGAGCACCTTTTACTAGTAAGTTTTAGTTTATATGCAGTAACGTGGAAGTCTGTTAGTCGTCCATTCTATGCCATGTGTCGCAATGCCAACGGTTGAAGCCAAGAATGTGAGCAAAAAATTAGAATGTTAATAAATGAAGTTTCCTAGAAAAGAAACATGTGCGTGGCACTAAATGATTGGACGAGAGGGCAGAACGACGAGTAACTGGCTTTTACATGGTGGGGATGGAAATTTGGGAGCGCATTCAGATGGGTCTTGCAATCGATAGCAGCTGGGAGCGGGTCATCATGGAATGTGCGATCTATACATATGAGAGGGCCAATTTCCATTCCAGTGATAGAATAGGCCCCAAGTTCCGTGTTGTTCGAGGCATTAGTAGCATGGAGCTTTCTTATATTGTTGTTAGAATCCGAAAGGGTAGGAAATTTTCCCAAGACGGTGGTTTTGAAAAAACTGCGAACGAGGGAAAGACACGTAGAGACACGTGGCGAAAGCATGCAGGGCGATATTGGTCGGGTAACGGAGGGGGGAACTACGGAGAGAGCGATGGCGTCAGAGAAGGCGAGCGAGAGCGTTCCAAAGATAGTGGTAGATCGGCCCCAACTCAATGCCACAGTGGTGCAAACGGATCACGTCCAAACCATAATCCGCACTGCCTATGCCTCCACAGACATGTTTCTGGGCGGATCCCTCCCCCCCCTCGACCCCCAGAATGTCGCCCCCCCGCCCCTCCCCGCCCCCGACCATCCCGCCCCTCCATCTCCCGGCATTCTCCGTTCCATCACCGAATCCGTCCACCTCGTCAAGGACGCCCTCGTTGGAAACCCTATCCCCGATTCTGTCCCAGAAAGTTCCCAGGAAAATAAAGGGGTCTTGAAGTCCATGGAGAATACTTTGACTAATATTAGTATTCAAAGTGTCAAAGATGCTATGGTTTCCACTACTGCCCAGGATTGCCTTGAAACCAAGGCCACTGAAGGTTAGTAATCCCTTTCAGTTAAAGTTGAGATTAAGTTTGAGGTTAGTATGCTACCCTAACTTTCTTTTCCTGGTTTTTTTTTTTTGTTCTATTGTGTAGGCCCTGATGAACTTGCCAAGGAATCCCTGCTTGTTCATTCTGTTGTGCAAGAATGAAGCGGTGTATAGTTTGTACATTATCAATTGCATTTATCTGCTTGGAATGAGTTTCATTGAAGACTATTTCCAGCTCTCGAGGAATCTACGTGAGAAATTTTGCTCTGGATTGTGAGTACTTTTGCAAGTTCTTATTTTTGATGAGGGATGAAATGTTAAATGGGCTTTGAATCATATCTGGATTTGGATATACATATCATGTGTTCTATTGTTCATTTGTGAATATACAAATAATGTGTTCTTGATCATATCTTTATTTCTTTATTTGGATATACATAATGCCGTATCATTTTCACTTTCTTTATTGCCAATGTTTTTGTTGTAAAAATACTATCTAATTCAATTTGGCACCTTTAGATTATAGAAGATTCTATGGAGTCTTCCACATCGAAGGTCATTGCATTTTCTTTTTAAAAAACTCTTGAACAAATCAATGGTGCGAAAATACCATTGTCTAAGCTATTTTATGGAAAATTGTTAGCACCATCCAGCGGTCTGAAATAACGTGGACTAGTTTTTGACCCTTTGATTTTGATCTAAGCCAATACACGATTGAGAAAAATAGCCCAACCGTGCCTGTTGGAAGTGGCTTTTCGCCCATCTCACCCATTCCTGCTTTCAATCATTTCTCAATCCATAAGCATTTGCATTCCAATAGCCCTACAAACGTTTGGGCGAAATGGATTGGGGCAAAAAAAATTCCCTTTCCTATGAATTTTCCTTGCTATTTCTTCTGGAGCTCCATGGAAGATGATAGATCTAACATCAAAACAACACAGGTAAAATATATAAAGCTTCTTACCATCTGGTCGGTTTGCAATCTTCTAAGCTTACTCCAGATTTTTTAAATGCAGATTTCGTCGAAGGGATACACAAAACCAACCAAGATAGCGGTTTCTTACCACTTTGTTCAAATGCCAGCTACTTCTATGATTATGCAATGAAGAATCCAGTTTGGATCAGCAGATTTCGACTAATTAGGGCCATATACACATGGCTTTGCCGCAATAATGTAAAGCATACTTAAAGGAATTCTTGATGCCCTAGAATCTAGAGTTTGAGTTATGGCAATTGTTACGGGTCTAGGAATGATTTGAAACACGTTTTGCAAAGTGTGACAACAGACTAAACTGTTGAATGAAATGAACATCCTTTAAGAATAGAATAGAATAGAATAGTTTTTTTAACGTCCACGAAGACCAATAGGTCATGGGACCCATACAATGGGCTAGTACAATCATTACTACTAGGATTAAAAAACCCCTGCCTCGAGAGGTTTTCAAGGGAAAAACCTTTGCAGTAATGATGATACTAGACAAGCTTAGATAATGACTACTGAGGGCTCAGTAATTGCAGACGTTTATCTAGAACCTCAAGTATGTATAATGCCAAGTCATGCAGGATGGTCTTATTTGAGAAGTTGTGGGCGTGGAATGGAATGCTAAGGTCGAAAAATGATTCGGACTATCTCAAAAGCGGGGCAACTCGGAAGAGTATGGCTTTCATCTTCAATAACCTCAGAAGCAGCAATGGGCACATAGTCTCGCTTCAGCAGCAATTGCGGCCGCTCCCATCTACTGTCTCAATCCAGAGCCCGTGGGACCAGGTCTTGGATTGATGCAATAGCTACAAGCTTGTTCTGGACAATGAAGCAAGCAAATAAGCTTGGGGCCCTGGTGCCAAAGTGGGATTTATGTGTGCATGATAATGACCAGTTTTCACTTGGGCCAAAGTAGCTGCGTCCCTTTATAAAGCTAACTAGATGTCACAATTTGTCTGTGTGCTTACAATGGTCGTTTTCTCATGGAGAAGCTCTATGTTGTTACTCAGCAACTCAAAACTGAGTACCATGGGGTGTGCATTTGGGTGTCACATTATCTCAAAGCCTAGTCTATCCACATGTCCTAAGAAATAAGGTGGACTAGTTTTTGACCCTTTGATTTTGATCTAAGCCAATACACGGTTGAGAAAAATAGCCCAACCGTGCCTGTTGGAAGTGGCTTTTCGCCCATCTCACCCATTCCTGCTTTCAATCCATTCTCAATCCGTAGGCATTTGCTTTATTGTGTGTGCTTGGGAAAAGTACGTGTAGGAACCAGGAAATCCAAGATTTTTGGGCTCGCATTAGACAAAATGAATCGGCCGAGTTAGATGCCATACAGGTGGACGAGTATACAAGCCTGCCACCTTACATCGACCCTGCTTCTGGTAGACCACACAACCTGATTGACATATTTGATCCTTATCAGGATGTGAAGAATGGTATGCTCCTATTAGTGAGACCAATTGACTCGCATCCTACATCGTTGGCTTATACTGAAGAGGATCCCAGACATGACCAAAATCAACTTCACTATAAGGAGGTATTATTCTCTTGGTGGGAGCTTGTAGCCAAGAAAAGGCTCTCTATGTACAAAGGTATATTAAATGCTGGGATAAGAAGCGGAGATCGAACTGTGATGATCAACTAAAATACCAACATGTGAAGACAATAGATTATGGTTGTTCCGTTTAGAATAAACCATCGAAGGAATGATCCCCATTATAAGGAAGCGAATCACTTTGATGAAGATAGTTAAGCTTAAGCCTTTTAGCTACGATCAAAGTTCTCAAAATTGTAATTGTTTCTCTACCTAATGAAATCGTCATTTGTTGATGCACGTAGTCTATTCACAAAAGACAGGGGTCTCTTCTACTTTGAACCCGTTTAGCTACGTTTGATATTCCTTAAGGGTGACGAATTCAATAAAACCTTTCATAAAAACATAGAAAAAGCTTTTTGAGAAACTTTTTTTGGAAAAAAGAAATAAAGAAAGAAAGACGGACGAAAAGACACGATTTTTAGCGTCCACAAAGACTATTGGCCATGGGACCCAAACAAGAGAAGGAGTATGAAAGCCCAATACATATTGAAATAAAATAATGCTAGTGGTCATATTGTACAAACTTAAATAGCCCGTCCAAAGGTTGGAAAGCCATTGGTCTAGAATAATCGCCACGCCTCCCTATAAATTGCCCATTTTTTGTGCTGGCATGCTTCCCTCACTTGCAAAGTTCGCCCATAAACTTGCATAGAAAAATCCTGGATCGAGAAGTAAGGTTGTTTCCATGGTAGGCGACTTAATGCTTCCTAAAATCAAATTAAAGGGTGGCGAGGATGATTAGGGCGCACAACACCCACCCTAGTAGCCGACACAATTCTAGTAGCAAGAACATGCATTACATTAGTAAAGAAATGCATAGCTACATCCAAATCTATCTAGCCCCTGCCTCTGTCTTGGCGACTCTTATATATATTGCGCAGATACAGTGTCTTGGTGTTAGTGTCAGGCACTGCGGCTTCCTGGGGTGGTGGTTCCATTGTGCATGGAGGCAATGTCCAGATGTTGGCCTCAACATAGTATGGCCTCCGGGGTTGTAACTCTGACTCTAATGTCTGGATCTCTGCATCAACATAATATTTTTCCTCTGACCAAAACTCTGCCTCTCATGTTTGCACTGAGGCATCAATCATGCTCATATACTGGCCATCTAGATTCTGGAGCTAAGGTCTGGATTAATAGCAGCAAGTGTGTCCATCTAAAATTAGATATGGTCATAAATGTGGCCATCATCCCTCCCTCCATATGTCCTTACGTGAATATGGATGTAGACGGCAAACATTGGACTTGCAGATTCAAAGCATCCTGGAGATCTTGATGGTCTTAGAAAGTACATTTACAAAACTTGCTTCTGTCAATCATAAGGGGCTGTTGCGGGCCAAAAAGAGAAGATGGCAAAACTATCTGCACATTGAGATTGCAATTACCAAATTGAAGATGCTGCATAACAAATGCAACTGCCTGTATTACGGCCTCTGCCAAGGGGTCAAATTTCCTAAGCTATTCCATCCCCATGTGCGCATTGAAATCTCCAAGTAAGATGACTATGTTCAACTATTTGTGTTGTTATATGTCATCATATAGATCGACATTGGGGTATCCACATCTAAGTGTGTGTAATAGAAGTTGCTATCTGCATATGGATAGCATTCTGCGACAAAGAGGGGGTTGCCACTGTAATTTTGCACTTGTGCCCAGAGGTAATGATTGTGCATGTCTATCTCATGTAGAGAGATTGGCAGTGCCAAGTAGCAACTGATACCTCCATGTCTCCATTTTTTCTGTGCATTCATTGAACGCTGAGTAATGTTAATAACCTGGTAGATCAAGTAGCACGTGCCCTGCATGGTCCCATGTCCCTATAAGGAAGATGAGATCCATAATTGTAGCAATGGAGTTGAGACTATCTCCTTTCTGCTTGTGGAACTCTCGACAATTCTAGGAGACCATACAAAGGTATAATTTCTATTTGTGGGCACTAGATATAGATGTGTGCGAAATCGCATTGGCAAAGGAGAGGGGGTGGGGATGGGGAGGGGGAGGGCAATATATGATATAGAGTAGAAGCAGGTGAAGCAACAGGATCAAGAGGAGTAGCGAGAGCTGATGGAGTAGGAGCACTAAAGGAGCACACGGACAGTGCACACTGGAGCAGTAGTAGCAGCAACTCTTAATATTTGTACTTATTTGGCGGGACTCAGAGGTTCGCGATGGCATGATGTAATGCATTTGTGACCTCAGCATTTGCAAGTCGAAAGATTCCATCTTGCCCCGGATTAGTGCTACCCTCCTCGCTCCATGCGGCGAATATTCCTAGCTTAGGCTAACTCTTACCTGTGGGATTCCTAGTGTAGCAGAGTGAGATGTTGTTCAACATACAGTTAGCTCCCCTTCAATAGTGCTTGACCTGACACAATATAGCTTCTCGTAGGACTACCACATTGTGGCTCCTCCACCGCAGCTCTTGGTGTTTTCTGACCCTCGGAGCAATGTTGACCGTCTCGGTGAGTCTTGAATGCCGTCCATGGAGGGCGAGGAGCTGCTGCGGTCTGTCTTTGGTGGTTTGGCGACCGCGGTCGTCATGATGGAGCAGCGATTCGTGCTCGAGTTGAAGCGGGAGCTTAGCTCTTGCGGGAACAATTTTTGCCTTGTCAATTTGTGCACGCACTTCTAGAATTGCTCATGAGCAATTGTATGGAGGCCTTTACTCTATTGGGCGATGGTTGCACGTAGCTCTTGCACATCTAGATCCCAAATAACAGAGCTATGCTCCAACTTCTGTAGCTGGCAGGTAATTGCAATACCCACTATGACTAGTTGTCTCGAGCGTGTTGATCATGTTCTGAAGAGCATGGAGCTGCAACTGGCTTTTTTACTGTCCTTTGAATAGTAGCACTCTCCTCACTCCGTCTCCTGCTCAAAACATTCCCTGTCATGTGCCATGGTGTCAATGCTGCTATGTTCAGGCGGGCTTGTAGATCAGCAAGGCCCAGCTTATCCTGCTGCCTTTCAAATATCCTCAAGATGTTGCATGCAGGCCTACATCCCTATGACATGTTGTTTTCCTATAGCCCATTGCTTTTTAGCACTTAGGGTATCGGGGACTGCAACTAGGCCGACAACCCTGGTAGTGTTACTCTCAACCATTGGATTTGCCTCCAATTCTTCCTAGATGCACGGTGTCGACAAGTTTGAGCGGCAAGCGCGACCGGCAAAGTGAGTTTGTTATTTGGCGTTTACCCGACCTCTCTTCTCATGGAAGAGGCTTCTCCCTTGCATTTAATGTCTTGTCTGGGGTTTCCTTGATGGGGCGTTTGTATTTTTCCCATTGGAGTCTGTCATGTGCCGTCAAGCTGTGATTGTGATTGTGATTGTGATTGTGATTGTGATTGTGATTGTGATTGTGATTGTGATTGTGATTGTGATTGTGATTGTGATTGTGATTGTGATTGTGATTGTGATTGTGATTGTGATTGTGATTGTGATTGTGATTGTGATTGTGATTGTGACTAGTGGGTCTGGGCCGGGGCCTGGGTTGGGGTTTGATGGGTGCCCTCATCAGAATTCCCATCCTTGGAACTTGGGGAGGGGACCACAAGAATTGCCATGACTATTTGGAAATGCAAGATTAGATCAAGGTGTAAAAAGTTGCACGAAGCTCATTTTGGATGCTTGAAGAAGTCGGATAGTCAATGTACTTGGCATTTTAAATTGATTTGGACTTGGATAAACAATGTACTTGCCATTTTCATGTACTTGGCATTTTAAATTGGCTTGACTATAGTTCTACTTCTTATGCCTTGGATAAACAATGTACTTGCCATATTCATGTGCTTGGCATTTTAAATTGGCTTGACTATAGTTCTACTTCTTGTGCTGGACAGTTGAAATTCTTGTGCTGGCATCCATGCAGTATATTTGCAACAATATATTCACTTTCAACCATGTGTTTAGACATTTTTGTGCACAAATTTGATTTGTACACAAACATAGGATCAACCATACAGTATTTTAGCATGAATGAACATCTTCATTGTTCCAAATTCAACCACACATCTTTAGTTGTTGTAGTAGGAAGGAGTTTAGATCTAAGCTACTTCCATTCATGAATCATATTATGACTATACCACAAGCATAGCTTGTTTGAAATTTCTATGAATCAATTTGTTTAAACATTTTTTTTTTTTTGGGGAGGGGCTTGCTATTACAAGATATCTTTGGCTCTTTTTTATTTTCTTGCACAAGGCACATAGATATAATCGCTATATGTAGATCAAAGAAGAATGCCAAAATTTACCATCCTATGAACGTAAAACTCTTCCACTTGTGGAATAGGAAGCCCCGAACTATTCCAAACCTAAATCTTGACTTTCCATTTATTTTCAAATGGCTTAGATCATACCTATAGCATTGGATTAATTGTTTTACGTTACACCCTTGCGTGTGGCATGATCTGGACCATCAATCAGGACAGAGAGACGTCACAGACCAAAATGGAGTCTATTTCATGGGATGGTCTCCTAATAAGGACTCTAATTTGGAAGATATCATAAGGACTCTAATGGATAATGGTGGCTTTCCATGAGGGAAAAATCACCATGTGTTTGAAAAATCAAGTCGCGGATGCGGGGATATTCCCATGAACGCCTAAACTTAGAGCACCTAAGCTTGGGACCTCAAATTGAAGAATCCTAGGGCAATATTTGGATGCCAGGTTTTGGGCCTTGTTTCTGTCTTCTTGTGGAGAAATTGCCTCTCTACTTGTTGCTCTCACTGTCTATCTCCAGTGCTTATTGATGGCAGATATATCATGTGCCAGATAACCACCTGGGTGGAGGGGTTTCTTGTGAAAAAATGGTGGTGCGGTAAGACGACAGGCATTAGCCCCAAATGGTATTGTCATTACAAATTCCCCAGGGGAAATCCCAACGCCCAAGCAGCTAGCTGACATAAGCCACCAAGGAGTTGAATTTTGGTGATTATAGCAAAGCCCTAAGTGGTGCCATCAGAAATTCCAAGCACAAAAAATACACCCAAAAAGATTTTAACATAAAAATCGAGAAGTTTTAGACTCATGGTGGTTTATGATGCTCTAATATTGAACTGCACAAGCAACAAATGTAAATCTTGAATGGAGCATCTGTGAGTGCACCCATTACTTACATTTTTGAAGACCAAAAGAAGTGCATTCCATTCCATAAGTGATATCTTTTCTTTACTGTTTTTGATTTATAGAGCAAATGCGCTTATATTTCCTTTACTGTTATGGATGTGCATAGCAGATGCATACTTGTCTTTTTCTTTTCTTTATTGTTACTATTTTATAGAGAAAATGGTTGTAAATTTATGCAATGTTACATCATGCTTTGTGATTACCAATTGCTGGGGCATACTACGGCCCTTCTGCCTCCTCATCCGGTTCACCGGTTCCATCGAATCAGATTGCGCTTCCGATGCCAGTTGATTCGATTACCACGCTCGGTCTCCACGCAGTGCATGCAAGAAGCCTACAGTTGATTTGGTTCCTGGAACCCAATCCCTCAATCATTGAAACTGCTCCTCCATAATCTTAAGCTGAGAAGAGAACCTACATTAGTCACCAGTGGGTTTTGCATGAAATGCTGGCTCTCCAAGTCGCCAAAAAAGAGCTGTAAAGATAACACCATCTTTGCAGGGTCTTGTGAGTAGGACAAGAAAAGCTTCTGATAAGTGGACAAAAATTGAGAAATGGAGTGAAACGGGTAGCCAAAGTATGCTAAACCAAGTGGGATATATGATTGCAAATCAGAACAAGATCTATAATTAAAGGAAATTTCTAACAACGAAGTTTCCTATTGGCAAATGTAAAATTTTGATAGGAATTGAAGTGGATGGAATTTTATCGTTCGTGGAGATTAAATGGTCTATGGAACCCAAACTAAGTAACAAAGAATAGCCAGGATATCGTTGCCCAAGATCCCCCCCCCTCCCCGAAGGGTTTTCAAGGGAAACCCTTTAGCGATATATGAAGCTGTTGACGAACTATCATTTTTATCAATGGCATACCTAAGCCCGCATGTTAAATATCTCTTGGATATGTGATGTCAGGACTCCTGTTGCAGATGCGTTCATTAACACATTGATTGGGTATAACCAATTCCTCATAAGTTGTCCAGATAGGTGCAAATGCTGGGTAGCACCGAAGAGTGTGGTCCTCATCTTTAAAAGTTCCTAGCTGGCAGCATTGGTAAAACCTCTGTTCTCGCTCTTCCCGAGCCTATCTATCTGTTTCAATTCTGAAGTGGTGTGCAATGGAGGCAATCGATCTATGCTTTTTCATGGGTAAATGCATTTAGCAGGTATCGATGTGGACTGTGGGCAAGCGTAGGATTAATCTATTTTTTATTTTTACCAACTCCAAAGCACTGTTATCCCAAAGCTTGCTTTGGAAATATGTCGAGATACTATTCGAGGCGATTGTGATCCTCATTGTTTAGCACGTGTATGCACCCACACTCCTATACATTCCATCTAGAGAACCAAGTGGCTCGTCTCTCCTTCTAAGAGGCTTTGAGGCATTGTGATCTCATGACCATTGTGTAGGCAAGGTTTGGAAGGGGTGACAGGATGTGACGCTCTAATGCAGCTTTTTGCAGAGGTAGAAACCTAGTGTATTACAAAAGAATTTGATATAGGGCTATGGACTTGACTCCAAGGTTCGAGGTCATAAAGGATTTTTGCACCACTCCAAGTCATTTCAAATCTGATACCACTGGTCCCCATACCTCCACTACATATAGAAGAAAAGCACCATTTAATTAAAATAAGTCAAATCTCGAATTTTGGGACTCGGACTGAAAATGGGACTCACAGTATAGAAAAAAAATTCTGAATTGAATGCTTGAATAGAATTACACATCACACACAAAGAACTGGATAACTTGTTTTCCTCATAAATTTTACAAACCACTAGTTGAGAAAGTTTTCAAGCTTCTCAATATTATCTACCCTCGTACAATGATATAGCATGGAGGTTGCTCATGGCTTTGTCCATCTCCCTTTTTGGGATCTTGTGTGTCTTGTCCTTTGCAATGTAAGAACTTGGATATGACATACCACACACTCCACCAATTCCCTCCTTTGAGGATCAGCATGATTTTCCCTCCACTTCTTCTCTCCCGATCGATTGTATTGCTCCTTCAAGTTGCCCTTCTTGTGTCTTCCAATGGGCTCCCAATATTGAATTTGGAATCCAGGACGCAACTCCTCTCCATCAGCCATAGTGGTGCTTACATCAGATAGTGCCACCCCTAGCCATATTGGACAATCCTCATCATCAGGCCTTACTAGCACAAAGTAACCTTCCTTGATGTCCTCAAAGGGATCCCACTCAGGAAGATCAAACCACTTCGGCTTTGAGGCCTTACTTCCCACAAACCACTTAGAACCTTTCTTAGTACCCAAGTGAACATCCTTAGATGTGCTTGCTCCTTGAGAACCCTCCCATCTTGACTCTGGCAAGAACAGTCTCTCGACTCCCTCCCACATGGTTGTTTCGGTTCTAAGCATGTCACAACTTTTCTCCAAAGTACTTGATTAGGGAGTCCATGTGATTTTTCTTAAGAGTGGAGGTGTGCTTTCCATTTCGAATATCATCCCAGTGCGTTATATAATCCTTGATGCCCTTCACTAGTTGGCTAGAGTCTTTGACAATCTTGAAGGGAGGTAGTGGTTTTGGCTGCCCTTTAGGAATGAGAACTTCACCCAGTGACACCCGTTGCCACAACTTCGATTTCAGCAACAGGGCATCCACAACTTGTCACCTGGTCTCCACTTATATTGCATGATTGGTATTCCATCCCTAACCCAAAACTTGAACTGAAGTGGCTTTGTGTGTCCTGTCAACTGATCCTTACCATCTAGCAAGTATCTCTCGACAAATGATTTCCAATCTGCAACCTCATCCATCAAGAAAGCCATTGGGTTGGGGTCAATGCAGCTCTCAAACACATCCATTAGTAGGGGGAGACTAGTCACGTTTTCTCTCTTGAGCTTGGTGGAGAAAGTTCCAAAGAATGCATCTATATCATCATGCATTATGCGAACCATCATGAATCCCACTTTCACAACTTTGAATATACTCCCCTTTTTGTCAAGTATGACATTGCCCCAAACATCCATCTATTCTTGTTTTCTTTCCAACAGGTTGTCCAATTGAACACATAGTTCCCGGCAGTTGTTTCTCAAGTAAGGGGAAATCATCCCAAGTCCTCCTTGATTCACTAGACACCTTGGATGTGAGCTTTTTTATCTGCCTTTGGTAACAAAGCGGTTGATCATCCATCAAAGCCTCAAAAATGGGTGCTGATGGGGAATACCTCCTCCCTTCTATCGATCCTTTCTCTAGTGTTCTCAAGCACTTGAAAATAGAGCTCACATGGAAGTTTGGATCATCCCTCCATAGATCAAGCACAAAATGACCATAGGTTCCAGTTCCATGACCATGTGTTAAGACACCCGCCAGACTTACTTTCATCTGAAAAGCGTTTTGACAACGCTTGGGTAAAGGATCTAGCTTTGGCAAGAAAGTCTTGTGTTGGTCCATCTTATCATGAATTATACACAAAAATCTGTCAGGCTGCATCTGAGAAAATGTTCTCCTTTGCCAATACAACCTGTCTACATGATATTTGGTCCCTTTGGTGATCGCAAATTGCTCCCTAATTGCCATTCTTTCTTTCTCTATTGCAGTTGATGCAAGTGTATCGTTGAGTTGAATGCAAGTGTTGCACTTTGAGAATGGCATGTGTTCTGCGGGGACACTCACGCGTCGAGAAGTGAGTGCTCCATAACTTTGAAATGTGATTGAGAAAGAGGCCTACCTCCGGTAGTTTCTAGGATAGAGTTGACCTCTTTAAGGCACTCCTTTTGGATATAATGTTGTGGCAACACCCTTTGCACCACTTTCACATCGTCGTGATGCTCGTTCACCTTCGACTTGTGGGGCATAGATTGAGACATGTATCTCACAAAGCTCGAAGACTGCAATGGCCTGAGAGTGTTTGCTCTAGGTTTCAAAGTGAGTGCATTGCCATGTTGGAACAAATTGTGCCATTTTCTAACTTTTGCTCCCAATATTCGTAGAATGAAGACTTGCTCACCCCAAGAATCCATCTCAATGCTCTCATACATACCGCCGGGCCCCTCAATTGATATAGTAACCTTCTGTGTTTTCATCATATTTGGAATTCCTACACAAGGAGTAGATGAAATTAATCTTATCTTTACAATTTGTCCAATGTATTGGGACCTTATCTGCCGCGAGGTCATCCACATCATCTTTGGGATGTGCAATCTAGGTTGCAACACTCTTGTCCCTAATTGCCTCTAGGTTTTCTTTGGTTGGGGCTATACTTTCCATCCTTTCTAAATATTTGTCACTTCTAGGCCTCTTGGGCACCCTTGGCTGCCTTTTATGAAAAACATAGCGCCTCTTCCTTGTGATCAAAGGATGCTCATCCACCACCAAATCTTCCACATGGCACAGGGGTGGGCCTTGGGGTATCTAGTTGATAGGGACTTCCAAACTCTCACCATTCTTCGTGTAATATATCTTATTGGCCATCTTAAGCTGTGTTTGGGACTCCAGGCACACAATGCAATCACTAGAGCTTCCACGAGGACATGATTGTATCAACTTGGATAAGAAGCTTCACAATGCCAACTCCAAGATGATCATCACCCGACCTTTCATCATTCACACTATCAAAAGGATCAAGCTGCCCGGTTATGATGCCCTCTGCCAAATACCGCCTCGTTGCAAGGGTGCAACAATAAGCAGGCCATCTTCCTCCATTGGAGCCTAGGGCAATGTCCTATGCTGGGCTTCCTTGGCTCCATTTTGCTCATCTCACATGCTCCCTGAATGAAAGAGCACACATTAAAACCATATACAACCATTAAACCCATTAAATCCATTTAAACCACTAAAACAATTTAAACCACACAGAACCATTAAAAACATTACAACCATATAACCATTAAATACATTAAAACCATATAACCATTAAAAACATTAAAACCATATAACCATTAAAAACATTAAAACATTATAACCATTGGAACCATTAACCATTAAAAACATTATATCCATTAACCATTAAATCCATGAACCATTAAAACCATTAAAATATTGGAACCATAGTTCGTACGGCTGACATGGCCCGCGTCGGGCAATCGGACACCAGTCCGCGGATGGCATGCCACACACGTGACAGGTTGTCATAATGGCAACTTTATCGAGGTTCGAGGGTGCAGCCAGAAATAACTGCACCCTCTTCCTCTTCTCCCGCGACCCTCTTTCTCTGTTCTGTTTTTCTCTGTTCTGTTCTGTTCTCTGGAGCTCCTCCTTGGCGATCGATCTATTCAACCAATTCCGACGTCTCCTTATGACAGCAGACTGGTTGACGGATCGCGACGCATCAACAATAGGTTTTTAGCGCGCCAGTGTTCGAGCGGGCGTTACTGCCTAAGAAGAAAGTGAGGTTCTTCTCTGTAAGTTTTTAGCTTCTTTTACTGCTTGTTTTTAGTTTTCTGTAAGTCCTTTACTGCACTCTCACTTATATTCTTTTATTAGAGGCTCTTAATATCCCCTGATACAATTTCCAGCCCGACAAATCCTTATTCTCGCTTTGCAAACGCCTGTAGCCACATGGAATCGAACACGGGAGCTTCCTCCTCATCCAACAAATCTTCCAGGTATGTTTTTTTAATGTCATACTGTTTTTTAATATCTCATTTGTCTCCACTGTTTCACTCTGTTTCACATGTTGTCTCTGTTTTTTATTTTCTTTTCTGTTTTTGTTTTCCTTTTCTTAGTTTTTGTTGAATTGAATACCTTGTACAGGCATAAGTGAGACTAGTGGCAGAGACAGGTGATAGGAAGAGACAGGTGATAGGAAGAAAAATATTGCAGAGCAGTAACAGAACATTGCTATGAATGATTCACAAAAAAAATGAATCAAAACTGTCTAAGAATAGGACTAAGAACTGTTTCTAACCATGAACTAAGAATAGGAATTGCTTTACAGAATTTGCAATTTTAACTCCAAGATATCCTCCCCGCAGGGCCGGTGCGAGGAAGGGAACCCGGCTTTCGGTGGCGAAGTCGAGAATGCCTCAACTTACCAACAATCCGGGGAATGGGGGCCTTCTTCACTCGCGAGTGAGAATTTCTCGACCAGCGGCGAGAGCGGAGTGTACACTGGATTGTTGGCTGGCGAGGAGTTCTAGAATCACGAGTGAGAATGTACCACGGCTACCAGCGTCTTTCTAGTCAAAGAAAGCGTCGACCTTTTGTGCATTCACCGACTAAATCGAGTCGAATATCATATCCATCAATGCCCTTGTATGCGGTCGCGGGTGCCTCCACCCGGTTCAAGCCACTCTCCTTGAACCATCTTCATCAAATATTGCGAAGGGGCTCGGGTGGGTGGAGGCCTCTGGACTCGATGCATTCTCGAGTGCTATTACGATCAGTGCGAGCCACTCTCGCCGAACTATCTTTTCGGGAATATTGCTGAAGGAAGTGGCCCTAAGCTTGTCTGCCTCGGCTCCTTGTCCCATTCTGGAAAACTGCTGGTCGAGGTGCCTTGCCTAACCCGGCCTCCGGGGAGGTACTACGGGTTTTTACGGCAGCGCTAAGGCATTCTCGACTTGCGGTGAGAAGTAAATAACTGCCAGCATTCTCGACTGCCCGGTCGAAATCCCATAACCGACCCGGTTCTCCGTGTAAATTAGGTGTGAGTGCCTCGACCCGGTCGAGCCACTCTCCTTCGATCCATCTTCCAGGAATATTGCGAAGGAAGGGGCTTGAGGGTGAGGCACTCGCTTTCTTCTGAGGGAAACCGCGAGAAGCTTCTTCATGCGCATTCTCGACTACCGGCGGTCGAGAATGCGTATGCGTGGAATTGCATCCCTTAAGGCTAGCATCCTCAATACTCTGGCTGTTTTTTCGACTCATGGGGCGAGAAGACCCGCTGGTCTCACAAACAGCCCAAGGTTGATTGCATTCTCCTGTTTTTAGTCCTAGGTGCCTCTAGCCTGTCTGAGCCACTCTTCTTCGAACCATCTTCCACGAATATTGCGAAGGGGAGTGGCCCGGACCGGGTGGAGGCCTCTGCGATTTACCACAGGGGAATGCATTTGAACCGCATCTCTAAGGCCCTAGACCTAGCATAAGGAGCAAAAATACAGACACTTGAAACTGTTCGTGAGTTGCTCTGATTTATAGTTCCCTTGCTGAGCATCTCTCAACCTAGAGAGAATCTCCACTCTGAAATATGCTCAACAAGGAAACCATAAATCGGGCGACTTGTCGAACAGTTCCATGATCAAAACAGGGATCTGTTCGAGTGTTACTCCGATCCATTGTTTCCGTGCCGAGCATACCTCAACCCAGAGACTGTATTTCATATCTTGAGGCTGAAATATGCTGGACAAGGAAACAATAAATCCGTCGAGCTTTCGAGCAATTCCATGTTCTAAACACATCTGACATGTTCTACACACATAATGAAACAGGCATCTCACGAGACTCACCTCTTCGCGTAGGAATTCCTTGGGCCATTGTATCCACCGGATCCCGTGACCTCACCGAGAGTCTTAAGCTTTTACGTTGGCCTCATCAACAATGCATCCGCATCAAATACTTGTATCAAAGCGATTTCGTGTATCCCTCTTCCATGGCTGACTGAATGAAGAGTTCGTGTGTATTAAGCTCCTCTCCGCTTGCTACCTTAGCCCCCGTGCTCATCGATCAAATCAACTATTTGCAAAAACACTTGAGTTAAATTAGGCGGGAGTAAAGGCAATTGTTAGGAGCTTCTTCTGATCGTGTTAAGCCATTTGTGAACTCGCTCAAATCGAAGAAGGGCCTCCGGTTTGCGGCGCCCCAAAGTCGCCAATGCTCGAAAAGTAAAACTAATGCCGGAAATCTCCACTTGCGCTCACTAAGTCCACGGAAATGAATGAATTCGAATTGGTGTTTGGCGGGGCTAAAGCTGGCGTCTTGTACCCTTAGCCCGCTTTTTTCCTTGAATGATTGTATGTCCTTAATTTCAAATTTAAGAACACACCCAACCTTTTTATGTGCAGTCCTAAAACCTCCAAAGCGCGGAAGAAGCTCAATTTACAAGGGAGTTCGAGCAACAAGAGGATGCGGGGGCATACAGATATGACGACTCCATTGAAGAAGCGAGGCGCCGGAGCGGAAGCTGGTTCAAGCGGCGCCAAGAAAAGAAAGACACGGACTCCAGGTAAGCTCTCAGTTTTGTGTTCGGCCAGGATACCTTTACTGATCCATCTTTCTGTCTTGCAGCATTCACTGCAGAGACGCTAGTGATCACTGGCAGAACTCCGTTCTTCGTTATCGAAGGATTGGAGACAGAGCTACTTGATACACCAGCAGATTCTTGGTGGTATGTCGAAGTATCAACAAGTGGGATAAGAAGAGCTCTGGCGACAAGTACAAGAAGGTCGAAATTGTGCTCTCCGTCTCTCGCGAATCGAGAAAGCCAGAGGAACACAGGAAATCAGAGGATGCGGGGGCTTTCTTGACTCGCGAGTCGAGAAACCACAGAGGAGTAAAGAAAAGTAAATATTGAAGGGGCTTTCTCGACTCGCGGGTCGAGAAAGCCCCTTCACACTTCGATTTTCTTGTGCTCCTCGACTTTTCTCGACTTTCATGGTCGAGATACCCTGAGTCAATAGAGAACATTAGAGTTTAATGGTTGGCGAGTGAAAGCATCGAGCCTTCCCATCCTTTCTTCCCTCGCCTCTTTGGGCAATGTCAAGTTGCATCGTTCGAAGAGACGGGGCAAGCTAGGATTTGGGAATGAGCGGTGCTTTCACTCTGGCCTTCACTCTTCTTCTATGTTTTCTCATCTCCTGTGGGTATTCTCGACTCATTGAGTCGAAAAGTCCCTTCAATCCTCCTCTCACATTTTCGAGGCGGACTTTCCCAACTCGCGATGAGAAAACTCGAGGGGGTAATAGAGAACATTAGAGATTAATGGTTGAAGAGTGAAAGCATCGAGCCTTCCCAGTCTTTCTTTCCCCGCCTCTTGAGGGCAATGTAAACTTAGTTTATTTCCTAGGTTGCATCGTTGAAGAAGCGGGGCAAGCAAAGATTTGGGAATCTTGTGATGTGTTAGCTCGGCCTTGACTCTCCATGTTTTCTCCTCTCTCCGTGGCTATTCTCGACTTCAGGCGGTAGAAACCCCCATCCTCCTATTTATTGATTCCGCCGGGTGTTAGGAGATACTTTCATGCTCGACATTGTGACATTTTTTGAATGCAGCCCGTTATCGACGAGATCATACACCTTTCGGCAACGGTGGAAAGCATTGGGTTGTCCGGCGTCTTAAAAAACAGGGCTCCCTCGGATAAGTGGAAGACCCGAGAGACTCTGCGGATATGTTCTTACGGAAGGCGGGGAAGATGATGAGGAGAGGATGAAGAGAGAAAGAAGAAGAGAACACCAAGAAAGGCGGGGAATCTCTATCGGACCAATATGACCTCATTCTTAAGCGAAGGATGCGGGGAGAAATGGGTGAGATATGGGCTCAATGGACAAGAGGCAAGCTTAAGGACGGCAATGGAGAATTACCTTGCGAGGCCGGATCAAAGTTGTTCGACAAGCAATTTATGAAAAGGATCTGAGGGCCTCACCGACAAGGAAGCGCTTGATCTGAGGGGCGAATCACGGATGGAACAATCCTGCTAAGGAAAAGTAGAAGTTAATCGAAAATCACGAGCGCATAAAGGATTACGCCACAATCCTAAAGAGATGGCATGCGTTGGAAGAAGGCATCACAGAGTTCTGCAATGTTGCCTCCAATGCAGACCATGATTTTAATTACTATAAGGAGAAGGCTGCGTTCGATGAGGAAGACATGAAGGAGTTGAACCGTCTATATCAACCCTACATCAACACCAAGCTAAAGCGTAGCGTCAAAATGGAACCCTTCCACTGAGCGTGCTATGGCAATTACGAAGAGGAAGCTTGGATTCGGGGGTGGTCCCATTTAAGACCGATGATAAGCTCCCTCCATTCACGGTAACCTTGGGACACAAGGGGTTTGGTGGTCTAGAACTGGCACCTGGGCTCGTGGCACTATTTGCCATGAATATGATCGAAGACCCCACCCTTTTTTTATGAAAAGGCTGAGATTGAGCAGTGGTACAAGAAGTATCACGGACATGGCCGAAATTTGGATACTTTTCGGTTTCCTTATCTTTTGCATAGGGCAATCGGACGGACAAGCTATTTGTGTTACAATGCATAAATCGATATTAACTTCACCAACAAGATCTTGTATTCCATATATGAGCTGGAACATGAGTGTAGACTTGGCCTGCCGAAGGCACCAAGTTTTGCCAATATAGTTTTGGTTTTGGTTTCGAGATCGGCTGCAGACCTGGACAAGTGGTGGTCTAGCGAACACCACTATCTCGACAAGTTCATGATCTCTCAAGAGCAGATGGAACCCTGGAAGGGCGGCAGATTTATGGAGGATGTGCCATTGATGGACAAAGTCAGTACTGATGGTGCGACAGGTCCAATACATAGAATTTCTATCCGGCCAAGAGTTATCAAGTACTTCATAACCAGCTTGGTCGAGGAAGATGACATTGTATGCGAGTGGTACATGAATGGCCTGTTCTCTCAGGGGGCTATGCTGTATGGAATGAAACCAATATCCGTGGTTGGAAATAAGGACATGGTTGAAATCATTCGGTCATACCTGGACCTGCTTCATGAGCATTTCAAAGGGAGGAAGACAAATGGAAGCGATGGGGCGATGATGGCGGCGACAAACCTAACGACCCGGGAGAGAAAGATGGCGGAGGCGAAGCGTCCAAGGTTTAGAGCGAGAATCTTTGCGGATCAAATTCTTGAGAATCGAGATTGAGGTTAGTTCACTTTGCTCTCGGTGTTTCTCGACTTCGCGAGTCGAGAAACCCTTCGAGACTTTGTACTTTTCCATTCTCGACTCGCGAGTCGAGAAAACTAAATATCCTATCGGCGTCTACCATCATTCCAGAGACATCGATCGCAACGAATCGGGATCATTGTCAATATCTAGTGGCGGTTCACATCACGAGGAGGACACTGCATTCACAAAAGACAATCAAAAGCGGGGGCGGGCGGGCGACAAAAAGGATGAAAAAATAATGATTCGCATATGGATCCCGATCAAGGGAAATCTGGTCGAGTCAAACTCAAGCCCTGGGATCTAGAGGGTCCCACCAAGCTTGTAATATTTGGCGTCAATGGGTATTAAGCGCAATATACCACGATAAAGCCTCTAAGCTTAACACCTCGCGAGATCTTGAAGCCCAGCGAGGTCTAAAATCGTGTATCCTCGGCCTAGAGCAGGAAATTGTTGAATGGTGCACGGAGGCGGGGGATTGAAGTGGCCATATGGTCTTGTATGGCAAAGAAAAATATTGTCAATGTCCTTGGTGTTATCGGCCTTCCGGTTTGAAGTTCAAGTTTTTTGGGGAAGCGAAAAGGGTCGAGCATGTCTCGGACCTCGATCCGACCATCACAAAGGGAAGCCTATTATGGTGAAAAGGCTGGACATGGTTTATGAACAATTCAGGACTTTAACAAACACAACACGGCTGATCATAGGCGACTCGCCCTAATGTACTATATTTTGTAATGAATATACTTGTACATTGAGTTTTATTTGGCTTTCTCGACTTCGCTGAGTCGAAAAGCCATCTATCTGATGATGAAACCATTTGTATGCTTAGGTGTGTGATTGGATCGTCCATATTCTAATGAAAATGGGTTGTACTTAGACTTTTAGGGCCTTTCGATTTCATGAGTCGAAGCAAGGCACTACTTGCCACGTGATTGGATGCAGTTATATGGAATGAATGTATTTTGAATTCACCATTCTTTTTCGTTTTGACTAATGGCACCGTAATTGTTATTCATACTCTCCTTGCTCCGGTGGTTGGGGCACGGATCCCTTTCCGGCCACAGATCCCGTTCGGGCAAACGAGACCGGCTCCATGCGTACGGATCGCTCTGGGCGGCGGAGATACCGCTCGCGCGAGATACCGGCTCACGCTACACTCTTACCCGAGCTTTTGGGATAAGGTTGCTTTCGTGAATGCGCGCTATTATGCACACGGGACCAAGAAGAGGGAAGAAATTTGAGACAGTCCGAGAAAAGCTCAAAGCATCTTGCAAGCATTGCATAACATCCGGAGGAGGTTGGGGAAGGAGCATATTCGATGAAAAGTCGATGGAGGAGAGTGGAGGCGTTGGGTGGACAGGTCGGCCGGTGGCTCGAGAGGCACCTCCTCGTGAGGCATTCCACACTCTTCGGGTTGCCCCCAAGGCTTCTGAGGCGGCATGAAGAAGCCCATAAGTTAATCCCCCGAGGTGGACCACCTACCGCGATGATGTAGCGTAGTGACAGCAAGACCGCCATGGTCTCTGCGTCCGATGTAAAATACATTGTACCTATTCAATTTATTAATAAAAATTCTTTTTCAACTAGAACTTTGGTTTCAATCTGTAATGAATTTTCTTTGTTTCAGTTGTATTGTTCTTGTTCTCGACTCGCTATCCGAGAAAACTGGGAGAAACCTTGGACCCGCACTAGGAGACAAATATTTCAATTAACGACAGTTCTTGAGTCGGAGCTCTCCTTTTTATGTAAAATAACAGGGTTTCGAAAAAAAGTGGGATGGAATGAGACCCACTTTAATTAAATACGACTTAGAAGCACCGGTTCCTTCAACACTCTGAATAAGTGTGACTGGTGTGACCAGTCGTAAAGCCTTGCTTTGTGACAGTTATTCTGAATTGCATAAAAAGCCTTCCAACCTGTTATCACCTACTGCCTAATAAAAATATCCCAATATATTGTTGTAGTGAACTCCACTCTCAGGTACGTGTATGTTTGTACTACTTCCACGTCTTGATCTCAATAAGTGAAGCGAGGTTGTCTATGTTGCTTCGAAGATGACACTAGGAGCATCTTGGTTTTAGCTAGGTTGACACATATTCCAATGGTCTGGCAGAAAATACTCAAGGCATCCAGATGTTGCTATATACTCGCCGGGATGTATGCTAGGAGGTCCACATCATCTGTATATATTAGTTGCTGGATGATATGGTGAGCAAGTATGGCCACCCCCACCTCCATGCTATGTAAGCCAACGCTCAAGCTCATCAATGTACAATCCAAACAACATAGGAGATAGTGGACAGCCCTGACGTACTCCAATAGTACTATTGATAATTTTGCCTGAGATAGGAAGCACGGCTTCTACCAATAAATTTCTACGAAGATGCTACAATGTTATGGATAATTTTCCTACTTCGCTATGATGTCTCTAGCAGTCACATTTTACTAGATCTTGTTTTCATTCCTTCCAATTTATTCATGTTGTCTTTACAAGGAAAATATGGAGGACGCACCTGCAGTAGTCTGTGAATAGTCACCTAGTGTCGTTGCAATGGCGATGATTTAGCAATGGTAAGTATCGTCATCAAACTCCACGATGTGCGATCTTGATGAAATTCAACACTCCCGATCTAAGGAAGTAGTTTTCATTTTTTTGACCCTCCTCCCTCCATCTACGCTTGAGAAAAATCCCGTCCGCCTCAAATTTTAGGGTTTGGATGATGAATTCCCAGGTTTGGTGGATTTTAAGGTGCTTGAGGTTGAATTCACAAGTTTGGAAAACATTTATAGTGCTTGGAGGTCAAAGTCACATGTTTGGACGAATTTTTAGGGGCTTGGAAATCTCTATTGTTGCCCCCCCCCCCCCCAACCCCAACCCCCGGCTAAAACCACCAAAGTCTTTTGACCCTCCAATCTTGAAGGCCATTCCAACAACGAAAAAAGGCAACAACATTTCCTAATCTTTTAGGTACTAGGTAATTGATGGGCGGTGAGGTTTTATGCCTGTAAAACCACAAGGTGGCTAACATTTCCTAATCTTTTATGTACTAGGTAATTGATGGGCAGCAGGATTTCCCCTCCCCATCAATTACCAAAGCGTATAGATAGTTAAGGTGCAATTACGTCCAATAGAAGAGCTTACAACAAACGTTTTACATAAAACATTGTGGATTCCATGTTATAATTTACATATAATTATGGAGTAAGTGCACCAAACCATGCATTAGGTTTTAGATTTGCTGTTGTATAGAAGTCTCAATTTTAAGCCATGGATGAAGTAAAAGTTGTCTTTCTGGACCATTCTATGTTCTGCAAGCTTTGAATTCTGAGATGAGATTAACTTGACCTACGATTTGAGGCCTACATGTCACTTACTTATTACTTAGAATAGCGTTCTACAACTTGCATTGTCTTATTGGTCAACAATTTCATGTAGCTGCATAATAAAAATTGAGCAGAATGTTTCATCTTTTTGTGCATCTTTGCAATGTCTTACCGCAACATCCATCAACATTTCATTGATTCATGCCACATGATTGGGCGGTTGTCGGTAGAAAACATCACTGGCGGACATTGTTATAAGCTACAAAACCTCACGGATTGAGTTTTTCTACCTACCACTATTTGCTTGGAGTACTTTTGCTTGAATGGGATCTGGATGAACTAGATGTAATGTCCTCTTCCGAAGGACATGGAAAGTCTGCAGATTGTTGTTGCTTTCATTGATTTACCTCCATCACCGTGCCAAAGATATCGAATCTACGTCGGTGAATTATCTTGTGAAGGAGATGAGTTACTCTCTTTCGATGCAATGAATCACATCGGGATGAGTAGACCATGCATTCTTGATATGCTTTAGGTTACGCTCTTCACTTCTAAATATGTTAGTAGCTTCATTTCGTGTTTGCGTTGTGGAGGCCGAGTTGACCCATCTAGGTGTTGGTTTATCATGTTCTAGGCCACCACTAGCGGGCCCATTTCTGGGGCCATTTTTAAACACTTCACTTTGCTTCAATTTACCCCACGCATGATTCATTCTCCTCGCATGTTCACTATCATCAGCACTTTCACCTCCAGATGCTTCATATCCATCACTTGTTGATCTTCGCAGCCAAGGTGAAGCAGACGTTGCTAAAAAGTTGCCTGACTTTTTTGAATCTATTGAACAAGCAATATCTGGAGATAATATGGGTGTGGATGAAACCATGAGTGATCTAACCATGAGTGGATAAAACCATGTGCCAAGACTTATCGTCCAGAAGAGTATGAAACGGACAGGTGGTTGTCTATGAATCTCGTTCCTGTGTTGGCGGAATCCCTGTTTGCCATTCTTGTGGTCGATGTAATTAGGAACTATCCGAGCCTCAAGCAGGTCGATCCAGAGAGCAGCGCGATCATGAAAGCTATGGACGACAAATATTTTGGTGATCAAGAAGAGTGACCTCTGCTTTTAGATAGTAGAGTTGTGTAAATCTTGTAAAGAAACGTGAAGAAATGTACTATATTTTGTAATGAATATACTTGTACATTGAGTTTTCACTGGCTTTCTCGACTCGCGAGTCGAGAAAGCCATGCTTGTCCTGTTGATGAAACCATTTGTATGCTTCCGTGTGTGATTGGATGCGTCCATATTCTAATGAAAATGGTTGTACTTAGACTTTTCCGGGAGAAAGGCACTACTTGCCACGTGATTGGATGCAGTTATATGGAATGAATGTATTTTGAATTCACCATTCTTTTTTTCGTTTTGACTAATGGCACCGTAATTGTTATTCATACTCTCCTTGCTCCAGGTGGTTCAGGCACAGATCCCGCACCAGCACAGATCCCGTTCAGGCAACACAGAGACCGCTCCATGCGGCACAGATCCCGCTCTAGGCGGCAGAGATACCGTTCTGGCACAGATCTCGCTCACGCTACACTCTTACCCGAGCTTTGGGATAAGGTTGCTCGTGAATGCAGACGCTATGCACACGCTCGGGACCAAGAAGAGGGGAAGAAATTTGAGACAGTCCAGAAAGCTCAAAGCATCTTGCAAGCATTGCATAACATCCACGGAGGTTGGGGAAGGAGCATATTCGATGAAAAGCTGATGGAGGAGAGTGGAGAAGTTGGGTGGACAGGTCAGTCGGTGGCTCCAGAGGCACCTCCTCGTGAGGCATTCCACACTCTTCAGGTTGCCCCTAAGGCTTACTGAGGCGGCATGAAGAAGCCCTTAAGTTAATCCCCCGAGGTGGGCCACCTACCCACGATGATGTAATCGTAGTGACAAAGACAAGACCGCCATGGTCTCTGCGTGCGATGTAAAAATACATTGTACCTATTCAATTTATTAATAAAAATTCTTTTTCAACTAGAACTTTGGTTTCAATCTGTAATGAATTTCCTTTGTTTCAGTTGTATTGTTCTTGTTCTCAACTCGCTATCCGAGAAAACTGGGAGAAACCTCGGACCCGCACTAGGAGACAAATATTTCAATTAACGACAGTTCTCGAGTCGGAGCTCTCCTTTTTGTGTAAAATAACAGGGTTTCGAAAAAAAGTGGGAATGGAATAGGACCCATTTTAATTAAATACGACTTAGAAGCACCGGTTCCTCCAACACTCTGAATAAGTGTGACTGGTGTGACCAGTCGTAAAGCCTTGCTTTGTGACAGTTATTCTGAATTGCATAAAAAGCCATCCAACCTGTTATCACATACTGCCTAATAAAAGTATCCCAATATGTTGTAGTGAACTCCACTCTCAGGTACGTGTATGTTTGTACTACTTCAACATCTTGATCTCAATAAGTGAAGCGAGGTTGTCTATGTTACTTCGAAGATGACACTAGGAACATCTTGGTTTTAGCTAGGTTGACACATATTCCAATGGTCTGGCAGAAAATACTCAAGGCATCCAGATGTTGCTATATACTCGCCTGGATGTATGCTAGGAGGTCCACATCATCCGTATATATTAGTTGCCGGATGATATGGTGAGCAAGCATGGCCACCCCCACCTCCATGCTATGTAAGCCAACGCTCAAGCTCATCGATGTACAATCCAAACAACATAGGAGATAGTGGACAGCCTTGACGTACTCCAATAGTACTATTGATAATTTTGCCTGAGATAGGAAGCACGGCTTCTACCAATAAATTTCTACGAAGATGCTACAATGTTATGGATAATTTTCCTACTTCGCTATGATGTCCTCTAGCAGTCACATTTTACTAGATCTTGTTTTTATTCCTTCCAATTTATTCATGTTGTCTTTACAAGGAAAATATGGAGGACGCACCTGCAGTAGTCTGTGAATAGTCACCTAGTGTCGTTGCAATGGCGATGATTTAGCAATGGTAAGTATCGTCAGCAAACTCCACGATGTGCGATCTTGATGAAATTCAACACTCCTGATCGAAGGAAGTAGTTTTCATTTTGCAGCCCTCCTCCCTCCATCTACGTGGAAAAATCCACGTTAGCCTCAAATTTTAGGGTTAGGAGGATGAATTCCAAGGTTTGGTGGATTTTAAGGTGCTTGGAGGTTGAATTCACAAGTTTGGACAACATTTATAGTGCTTGGAGGTCAAAGTCACATGTTTGGACGAATTTTTTAGGGGCTTGGAAATCTCTGTTGTTGCCCCCAAAAAAAACACCCCATCCCCACACCCCAACCCCGTGGCTAAAACCACCAAAGTCTTTTTGACCCTCCAATATTGAAGGCCATTCCAACAACGAAAAAGGCAACAACATTTCCTAATCTTTTATGTACTAGGTAATTGATGGGCAGTGAGGTTTTATGCCCGAGGTTTAAAACCCAAGGTGTAAAACATTTCCACAATCTTTTATGTAACATTTAATTAATGGGCAGTGAGGTTTTATGCCCTGTAAAACCACAGGTAATTGATGGGCAGCAGGATTTCCCCTCCCCATCAATTACCAAGCGTATAGATAGTTCGGGTGCAGAAGAGTTTACAACAAACGTTTTACATAAAACATCGTGGATTCCATGTTATAATTTACATATAATTATGGAGTAAGTGCACCAAACCATGCATTAGGTTTTCCGTTGCCTGTTGTATAGAAGTCTCAATTTTAAGCCATGGACAGTAAAAAGTTGTCTTTCCTGGACCATTCTATGTTCCTGCAAGCTTTGAATTACAGAT
This sequence comes from Isoetes taiwanensis, assembly GCA_021234155.1. Classification (NCBI taxonomy): domain Eukaryota; kingdom Viridiplantae; phylum Streptophyta; class Lycopodiopsida; order Isoetales; family Isoetaceae; genus Isoetes; species Isoetes taiwanensis. The sequence goes on from JAJEKV010000710.1 coordinate 38,647, forward strand.
GAGATTAACAGCCTCTGATTTGAGGCCTTACTTAGAATAACGTTCTACAACTTGCATTGACTTATTGGTCAACAATTTCATGTAGCTGCATAATAAAAAATTGAGCCAGAATGTTTCATCTTTTTGTGCATACTGCAATGTGTACTGCAACATCCATCAACATTTCATTGATTCATGCCACATGATTGGGCAGTTGTCCGTAGAAAACATCACAAGCGGACATTGTTATAAGCTACAAAACCTCTGGATTCAGAGTTTTTCTACCTACCACTATTTGCTTGGAGTACTTTTGCTTGAATGGGATCTGGATGAACTAGATGTAATGTCCTCTTCTTGAAGGACATGGAAAGCTGCAGTTGCTGTTGCTTTCATTGATTTACTTCCATCAGCTGTGCCAAAGATATCAGAATCTCTGTCAGGTGAATTGTACTGTGAAGGAGATGAGTTACTCTCTTCTGATGCAATGAATCTGTCAGGATGAGTAGACCATGCATTCTTGATATGCTTTAGGTTCTGCTCTTCACTTCTAAATATGTTAGTAGCTTCATTTCGTGTGACTGCGTTGTGGAGGCCAGAGTTGACCCATCTAGGTGTTGGTTTATCATGTTCTAGGCCACCACTAGCAGGCCCATTTCTGGGGCCATTTTTAAACACTTCACTTTGCTTCAATTTACCCCACGCATGATTCATTCTCCTCGCATGTTCACTATCATCAGCACTTTCACCTCCAGATGCTTCATATCCATCACTTGTTGATCTTCGCAGCCAAGGTGAAGCAGACGTTGCTAAAAAGTTGCCTGACTTTTTTGAATCTATTGAACAAGCAATATCTGGAGATAATATGGGTGTGGATGAAACCATGAGTGATCTAACCGGAGCACTGGCATTAGGCCAAAACGCACTTCTTGCTTCTCTTTGAAGAGGGGCTATAATATCATCAGCGTCAATAGAGGCTTGTTGCTGTGAAGACCGAAGTTTATCTTTGGTAACCTTCACTAAAGAGAGTCTATCTTTTAAATTGACTGAAGCAAAATCACGTTTCCTCTTGGATTTTCGGGTAGGAGCTACAGGAAGAATCTCAGAAGCTGGGCTTCTACTAAAGCTATCAAAGCTGCTGTCGGTCTCTGTCACTATGGAAGAGTCATTTGCAATAGGACGAAGTACTGACGAATTTTCCCTCGCTCGTGCTCCTGCCCTTGCTACCTCGTCTGCATTCAATTTTGCCAATTTCCATGGATTAATCTTGACTGCTCGTTTTTGCTGCTTTTTAATTGTCTCATCCTTGAATGTCGTCATGGGCACAAGTTCTTTCCCCTGTTCAATATCCGGCAAAGACACTCCTCGGATACTATCCTGCATTAATACCAACAAAAAGTCATGAATGCTTTATTAATCATTGTTGATCCACTAGTTTCGATGACAACATATTGTATTTTCTTCATCCATTGAGGTAAGGAAATGGTAATAAAATTCACCTCATAATCAAGAAGCATCCTTGGGGGAGTACACCATGGCCTTTTGTGACGCACGCCCAGTGAACTTGGACCACTTAAACCTGTAGTTGCAGAACTAACTGGAGATGACTGTAGACTATGGGTGTCTCCTTGGTGTTGTTCTTGTTCCCTCATTGCCACAATATAGTCATAAGTACTGATGCCCTGCTTAAAATCTAAGGGTCACTTCCAATTTTGAAGAAATATGAGTCGATCCTTACACTTGCCTTGTGAATAAGAATGACATGGAAGAAAAAGAGTTGACCCAGAGGAAGTGTTGCCAACATTGCCAAAAGAGTGCACAATCCCTGCGTAATACGTTAAAAAGTTAGCTTAATGAACTCTAGAGCTGCTTTATTATAATAATATGAAGCTCCATATTGTTTTAAGTGCTCATTTAGAGCACAATAAACAAATAAATATTTCACCAACCAATTATCAATAATTTAAAACATGGCCTTACCACCACTGCAATAAACGGAACCAGAGAGAAGCTGCTCCCAAGCTTAGACACAATCTCGTCCTTAAATGTGCTTTTATTCAATAGGCACCTTACAATGACCACGACGCCAACACACCACTGCAAGATAAGCTGTTGCCGTATGGCACACACAGTCAAGAAAAGAGTGCCTGGTAAATGGTTCCTTTTAACAGCATCTGAAATTCTACTCAATTATCAGCATCATGCTTGTAATACTATGCTTATTCTTTCCGATAACATTATTAGAATACCATATGCTTTGGATAGACACTGCATTGAATTCACATGGTGATTGCATATAATGAATATTCATACAACCATATGCTTTGCATAGACACTGCATTGAATTCACAGCATATAATGAATAACTAAGTTCCTGCTATTACATGCAACACAGGTTTAATCCCCATGATTAATATCTAGGTCAATAACAAATCATCCTCAATCCATGCCTGAAAAAATTGGCTACCGAGTGTAATAATTTAACACTTATTCTGCAATATATGGTTAATAACTATGTTTAAAGTTCTGTGTATGGCTTACCAAAAGAAGGCCACTGACCATAAGGGCCACAAACATTCTGTAATTTCTTTTCCCGATGCAGTTGTTTATCCACTAAAAACGAAACCAAAACCAGATCAGAAAAACATGTGATGTTGAAGGCTGCCTTAATGACAATAATGAGAAATGGGAAATTCATACTCGACAGTGATGATCGAACCCATCAACACATTTGTCGCAAGCCCGACAATGTTTACTGTGCTTCAGAATCTGTTATTAACAAATATTCTCTCGGTTGTCAAAGCACAAAAACAAAATAGCAGCATTTCAAAGATACCTATACCATGCTGATACAAAATCGAAATATGCAACCAATAAGCCATTTTACCTCTGCCTCGCATAGACTACAATATAGCAAATCCTCCGGTGCAACTGATCGTTCATTGTTTTCTCTAAAACAACCAATCGGTCTCAGAAGCTTTTGGATGCAAAATATAAAGCATCCAAGACAACCATGGAAAAATCCTTGCGAGGTTCCTTTGCATGTATCCTTCTTTGATGTTAGCCTCCTTTCAGATTCTGGCTTTCCTAGTGAGCGATCTGTAGAGTCTTGAATGCCTAGCTGCCTTATCGAAATAGGAGTATCCTGTGACAAAGCTAGTTTCTTTGTGTTAGAATGTTTCTTAGCCTCTTTCGACCTTCTAATTCCAGGGTCAGCTGGATTTACTGCAGCACATCCTATATACAGTGCAAATACTGTGAGTACCTGCAGAAAACAGTAGAAGAAATGAGGACATATAAAGAAAAACAGCTGCAACTTCCAATTTAAACGACTTAGTATAGATAGAATAGAAACAAGTATCTTTATTGTGAAAAATGAGTGCCTAGCTTCCTTCCCTTCCTATGGTAGGGCAACGGTATATTGGCTTGCCAATGTTAAATCATTTTAATGGAATTATATAAGAGAAGAAAATTCATACCAGTGGAGAAAATATTGCAACGATATGGTACTCTAACACTTTGTTTCCCAGAAACGGGATGAAAAATACATAAAAGGCAAAAGCTAAGGAGACAACAACTGCAATGGCCACCACCTATGGAGATAAAGAGCAAACCAACGCATACATCAGAATAAGCCTTAACGAACGAAATTGGTTATTTTATGCAATCTCAATCTGACATTAATCGGGAGCTAGCTAGAACAATGTACACATGAAGGCAGTTTTCCGATCGAAGATTATGCAAGCAAATGATGTGCAACAGATAACCTATAATTTTAAGAATAGCATTCATTAAACACCACAGGTTAATAACAATGAACTTGCCTGAAGCGGGTGGTAGGGAAGCTCCCATCCATGGTGCCGCATTGTAGCATACAGATTTCTTAGTTGAAATGTTTATTCTCCCCCGTTCACAGACACTAAAGAAAGAAGCCCCAAGTTTTGCAACAAGTCATTGATGGATGTGGATTATTTTTCTTACTCCATCCATTTCTCATCCTTCGCAAAAAGATAAATCTAAAGTCCTCTGTAACCATTCCATTTTACATTGTAAGATACGCAGTCATAAACGCCTGCAAGTTTTCTACTCGGAACGGGTTCAGAAGGGTCTGGAAACCGGAGCTCGCGGCTATCATTCCGTAAAAGCAACCCGAATGTATAAATAGCCAAAACATGTCCGCCCAGATAGAAAATTCCAACAGGCAAGCATAAGACCAAAACAATCGGAAGCGTTTAGAACCGAGAAAATCGAGTTCACCCCACTAGAGAAGAAAGGGAAGACGCCGGAATGGAGCTATGCTTAAACAGAAACACAATGCAGGTGCTATAGAATGCCGGAGAAAGCCTCGGAGTTAAGGAAGAAAAATTGGAACCCAATTAAAGACGGATTAAGAGGACTGGAAGAAGAGCTATGGCAATGAAGGAAGAGTACTCCGCGGCCGCCTTGTGCGGGATCTAGCACTGCCGTATCTTCTCCCTCCCTTGCTTCTTTTTGCAAGCTTGTTTGTCAGTTGGCTACCGGTTCCGCAGGTAAAGGCAACAGAGCCCTTCTTGCCTACCGGCTCTAGGCGGTCATTCGCTTGCTTGCGTCTACCGGCGCTTCTCCGCTGTCTGAAAGCATTTATTTTCTTCATTAATTGTATGAGTTGGCATTTGAATGGTGCGTATTACCCCGCATTGGATAGCTTGAAATCTGAGCCGTTTATTTTTTGTCTTGTCTGAATCTGGAGTGAGTTAATTCTTGTTCTAGACTGGCATGAATATACCTAAAACTTCTGAGCATTTTGTCATCTACACTACACAACATCAAACTCAATCTCAATCTCCCAACAACAACAACAACAAAAAAAAAAAAAAAAAAAAAGGGAATGCAATCCTCCAAGAAATTTGCATGATAATATCAAACCTTTAAAAAGTGGTAACAACTATTAATCTATGTAAAAGTGTTTCTTGCATTGGATGACTACAAACAACCCCAAAGTTGTTGCAACGTCGAGAATAGGTAAATTTGCATTGTACAACCAAACGAACAAATGTGATGAAGTAGGTGCAGTGGTAGGTATACAAGGAAAGAGGTGCTGAAAGTCTCATAACTGTATGCAATATGAAGACCAGTTGATATGGATCTTTTTATCATGTTGTTAGCTTGTTTGTTAATCGAGATTCTATAGTAGGTTGATATGGATCTTTTTATCATGTTGTTAGCTTGTTTGTTAATCGAGATTCTATAGTAGGTTGATGCATCCTTTTCATTATCTGGTTCTAGCTTAAGATACCTAACTAACACAGTCGAACTCAATTGTTGAAATAATGGATGGGTCCCAATGCAGTTAACTAGGAAGATGAGACTGTGGTCGGGTCTAGAGGATAATTATGATGATATAAACTACTAAATATCCACTTTCCCCAATCAAAGAGCATAAAGATAAAACAAGTGCAAAGAGATGGGAAAAACCATTATCTATTGGATTTGTCCCATAGTTCTTGGTTGCTAACGATGAGATCCAATAGTCCTACATCTACGGTAGAAAACAGTTAGTAAAAATATGACTGATTATGTACTACAAGCAATGGCAAGGAAAGAAGGAATTACTTGTACGAGGACGTGCAATTGAGGATTATTATTCATTCACCTCAAATTCCAAATGAATACAAAATATACAATAAGCATAATATATCGATTTTGTCGTTATTCATCAAAGTACGGTTTTGCTCATCACATGCAACATGTTGTCTTTGCTTATAATACTTCTCGTGCTAAATGGGTACCATTTGGAATGTAGTTTCAAATAAGGTTTTAAATGGTGGACTCAAGAATGTTCTTTCTAAAACATCGCGCATAAAGTTTGATAACCCATTGGATTCTGCAAGTATCCTATGAGGAAAAAAATAGTTCACACTTGAAATGCACAAAATCTAAATAATCTAGAATGGTTAATGGTTGATTTTGGTTAAGCTCTAATTTTAGTTCATCGATACAAGAATATTCTCGTTCCTCATAATACAAAAACCCTAAATACCATCAATTTTCAACTTCAAAAGGTAAAGTTTCTCAATTGTCTTTCAAATTCCAAAACGTTAAAAGCTCTTTTTGCAATAAGGCTTTGCTAACAAAGGGCATGTCGCCCTTTTTCTTTCCTAGGTGGGCGTGATGGGGCACCCTTGTTGCATGCCAAGACTGCCTTCTTCAACACCACCTTTGACCTCTACGTATAGCCCTTTTTTGCCACCTCATTGTTTTGTTATGCGACTTACTTTGCCGCAGGTTAGTCGTTTTTGGTCCAGTGCCGGAACTGTATTGCCATCATTTGGGCAATTAGGTAGTGGAATTTGGAACTATAATGGATCGGAATTTGAGGAGGAGGCATTATTTGCTTCATTTTTAGTAGGCCTGACTAACGTAAGCACAAGACTTTCTCCATTTCTAGGTTATCCACGTCTTCATACCTTATCTAGGTATTGCCATGGTCTCATAAGGAGGATGTATTATTTACCTTCATTTTAATAGGCTTGCCTAACCTGTGACGACCATATGGATATTCGCATCATACGAACATTATACTCGTATATACAAAAGATGGTTGTCACACGGATGCAAAAAGGTAGTTGCAAAAGACAAGGTTTGAACTCGCAACCTTTCAATTGCAAGTCACACACCTTTGTGAAGTGCACTACCAGTATTTGTTAAAGATATTTCCTCATGCTTCTCATATGTAGGGCTGTTTCCAGGAGATTCTACATGCAACTAGATTTCTTATATTCTAGAACCTACATGCATGCGCGACACTTGGCATGATCTCATCCATTGCAGTGGCGCAATCCTCACCGTTGATCTAGATATATAAGGAGGCATCTTCTTCTTGTCGAACCATTCCGGTTCAACGCCAGTCTTGAGCCTTCTAGGCATCTGTCTCGTATTCCTACTTGCCTTCGGGCCATTGTACTCTTGAATCCTGTTCATATATCAGATTCTTTGCCGATCTTGGCGTATTTCTTTCATATTTCTTGCATATTTTCTACTTTTCCTAGTGTTCGCGTAGGTTCATGACAGTTTGAACTGGAATCCCTTATCGGTTCTTGCCTGCTCTGATCCTAAGCATATTTTTGCTCGTATTTGGTGATTTTATATCTATGGAGGAGGTTTCGACTTTATTACAGCAGGTTCAGCAGCTTGTTCAAGTATGCCAGCAGTTGCAGTTGGACAATAAAGGGCTTAAGGAATGTGTTGCTTCACATGAATCTGCATCTAACACTGGATTGAGGTTATCAGAGCCTAAGATCAGCCCTCAGAGAAGTTTGGCAAGCACTTTCGGTCCAAGCTTCGGGTTTTTGGATCGGTCGGGCTTGTGATCCGGCTCCACCCTCATAAATATCCCACGGCCCCAGAACAAGTTGGGATGATTGGTTCTCTCCCTCCAGGGCCAGCTCTAAGTTGATTTTCTCCTTTATTGGAGAAAAGAGCCCCAGAGTTGCAAAATTTTGTTGCTTTCACTGCAGAGATTGAGGCATGCCTTGGAGACACCAATCATCAGTGCACATCAGTCACAAAACTTTGCAATCTAAAACAAGGCTCTCGTCCAACTTCGGTATATGCATCAGAATTTCGTCAAATTGTGGTAGATACTGCCTGGGATGATGTTGCACTTCGAGATTGTTTTCGAAGGGGGTTACGTGAGGATATCAAAGATATACTATTGTCTATGGAGGACCCTCAGACTTTGGAAGAAGCCATCAGATTTGCAGTTCAATTGGCTCTGGCAAGAGAGATGTAGTCAAGTCTTCCCAATCACACAAGTGCCTGTAGCTACGCCTTCCCCGGTCTCATTCATAGAATCTAGCAGACAGATTTATCGGGCAGTTCGAGGACCTTTATCTGCCGCCGAGAAGCAGCGTCGGAGAGAGGATAATTTTTGTCTCTACTGTGGAGGAGCTGGCCATATTGCTCGTAGATGCCCTATAAAGCACCCAAATCAGTCGAAAAACTTCAGGGGCCAGTCCAAGTAGTAGGAGTCTCTCGGCTGACTGCCTTTTCTTAGACTCCTTCCACCCTTCTTGATATGTTTATTCTATCGCATAAGGTCAGCAAGGCATTCTTCATCTCTAATCATTGAAATCAGAGGTTGGAAGATTGGAAACATTGGTGCAACTTGATTGTGGTGCAAATATTTGCTTTATGGATAGTGCGTTCGCCAGTAACTAGAAGCAAGTTTGAGCAAAGATCGTGGGAACTCGATTACGTTCCTTCTTTGCGCCCCTATTTCGCTCCATGTTCCGACTCGATTGTTGCCTCTGCTCGGGTCATGACCCAAATTCGACCATATTCTCGATGATATCCAAATCCGGCTCAACTCTAGTTTTTCTATTGCTCCGCTCTTGCTCCGGTTCAACTCTTGTTTTTGCTCTTGCTCAAAATCTTGCTCCAGCCCCCTCTTGCTTTTTATTCCAGCTGCTCCTACTCCTACTCAGTCCCCGCTCCCGCTCCTATTCCCGCTCCCCGCCTCCCCCCTCCCCGCCTCCCGCCTCCCCGCCATGTTCCTGCTCCCGTCAGAGGCTTCTTCATGCCCTCAATTTCAGATCTCAAGATTTCTCTTCGTGAGTTAGTTAAAACCGGAAGGCAAGATCCAAGTTCAAGATTTGCAATCCAGTTCACCCGAAATTAGCTTCGGCACCAAAGTGAAGTCCGCTCCAATGTGTCGGATAAATATGGCGACTTATCGATGCTTTTGATAAAGTCAAGGCCAACAAGCTCCCAGAGCATCATTCATATGATTGTCCTATTGATTTCCAGCCCTGGACAATGCCGCCATATGGTCTGATATATGGTCTATCCCGCTGAGTTGAAGCTTTTGCGGATTATATTGAAGAGAATCTAGCCACTGGTTTCATTCGACATTCTCAGTCCTCTGCTGGAGCACCTATTTTCTTCGACAAAAAGAAGGATGATTCGCTGCGTCTGGTCGTTGTTTATCGTGGCCTCAATAAAATCACAGTGCCAAATCGGTATCCGCTTCCTTTGATCCCAGAGTTGTTGGAGCGACTCCAAGATGCGCATTATTTTACAAAGATTGATCTTCTGTAACAGACCTAGGATTTTGAGGTATGTTATGGAATTTATATTACTAAGGGATGCAATGGAATAATAAAATTAAAATACCATACATGAGAGTATACATCGTATATGCAGAGATTATATGGACAAATATACTGGTGGTTAATAATACATATAAATACAGTGAATATCTTGATGCATGCGATGGTGGAACATTTTGGAAGGTGATAGATTGAAGCTGGATTGCTGAAGGAGCAAGTTGTGAGCAGTATTCTGGGAGCATTGTTAGAGTTGTAGAAGAAGCAAGCGGGATTCCCAAGTGGGGATGAAGACTTACACCTGGGGTTTTTAGTGTTAATAAAGTTATGTTTGATTTAAGAGTGATTGTTTCTGGAGCTTAGCATGGATTTAGAATTGAGTTGTAAGGGCGTGGACATAAACAAGCATGCATGATTGTATATGGAGATTATTGGAGCTTGCATAAATTATAGCAGATCTTAGTCCGACTCTAGAGCAATATTTAAGGTGCTTTATCAGTTATCAGCCGGATGATTGGGTCGATTATCTTCCATTAGCTGATTTTGCCCATAATAACTCAGTACATGCTTCCACTGGCCAGACTCCGTTCTTTCTAAACTTTAGTCAGCATCCTCGTTGGTCCCTTAGTATCACTGGCGGTGACTCGGTCAATCTTAGTGTCGAGTCTCGACTTGAGAAATTCCAGGCTCTTCAATCGGATCTTCAACATGATCTTCACCGATCACAAGAACGCTATTGGCATTCAGGGAAAATTTTAAGGGACCTATAATTTTGTATAAGTATAATGAATTGGCCATTCCTTGTAAAATATGCCCCCAAAAGTGTAGCATGAACTGGCCATTTTTCTATTTTTTTCTAATGTGTCAGCAACCCAATTGGCGATTTTTGAACCAAATATCTAGTAATGTGTATCTCAAATGGCGATTTTTAGCTAGATTCTTATTAAATATAGTGCTAGTTGCCCAAACATAAAGAAGTCGCTGCCATATATAAATGTGTTTAAGTTACATATTGTATGAGTTTGAATTCATACCCCATGTATTTCAATTAATGCACAGATTGCTGGTAGGGAGAATCGAAAATCGGATGCCGGAGTCTTCGTAAAGAGGATTGAAAAGTGCCTCGACATTTGATTTTCCAAAAGAGCGAGATTATTCTTAGTTGATAGATATTTAGAAATAAAAATTTCTAATAATGTTGTCCCCCCATTAAGTGACAAATTTATGAGGTGACCTCTGAATGAGTTAAGATTTGGCGAACTTAAGGCATTATAGGATTTGGCCAAGTGGCCTAAATGGCCATTCGATAAGTACATCTATTTCTCACTTGGGACTAAATTGGCCCCAAAGTCGATACCACTCTAATTAGCAAATATCTAATTGGCCATTTTAATGTCATAATAGGCAATAAAGTGCAGCTAAAATGGCTTAATCAGCAGTAGTCCAAGGGTAAGGCATCCTACCTGCCTACCGGCGCGATTTTGTCCGAACTGTAATTTAGGCCAAATGATTTTCACGGGGCCACTAAAATTTTCGCTGTTGGCATTATGCTGATTTGCATCGGCAGAATTCTCCTAAATTTCACGTTGGTGACCTTGTCTGGATTCTTCATAGGGACCTCCCTACCTCATGTCCCTGCAAGAAGCTTGACTATCGTCGCCTTGGTCCTTACCGGATCATGGCTCAGATCAGCAATGTGGCATTCCAGCTTGAGCTCCCTCCAGCTATTCGGCTCCATCCAGTATTTCATGTTTCTCTTTGGAGCCCTACACAGTAATACTCTCCCGGATCGCATTCCTTTGCCGCCACCACCAGTAGAAATTGATGATCATGAGGACTTCGAGGTTCGAGATTTCGGACTCCAAGTTTTTTCGTCGACGATTGTATTACTTTGTCGATTGGAAAAGTTACTTGCCAAGTGATAGAACCTGGGAGCCTGCCAAGAATCTGACTAATGCTCATGATAAAATTCAGAGTTTCATTGACGTTACCCAGATAAGCCAAGTTTGAGTACTCCGGCCCCATCTCCAAGGACTCGTCACTGTCATAGGAGGGGGATGGTGTGACGACCATACGGATATTCGTATCATACTAACATTATACTCGTATATATAAAAGATGGTCATCACACAGATGCAAAAGAGTAGTTGCACAAGACAGGGTTTGAACTCACAACTTCTCAGTTACGAGTCACACATCTTTGCCAATATTTGTTAAACACATTCCCTCATGTCTTTCTCATATGCAGGGTTGTTTCCAGTGGGTTCTAGAATATTCTAGAAGCTATATGCATGCGCGACACTTAGCATGATCTCATCCATTGCAGTGCGATCCTGACCGTTGGTTTAGATATGTAAGGAGGCCTCTTCTTCTTGTCTAACCATTCTGGTTCAACACCAGTCTTTAGCCTTCTAGGCATTTGTCTCGTGTTCCTGCTTGCCTTCGGGCTATTGTACTCTTGGTTCCTGTTCGTATATCAGATTCCTTGTCGATCTTGGTGTATTTCTTCCGTATTTCTCCAGCATAAGTTTGGCATTTTGGTTCAACACTAATCTTGGCCCTTCTATCTCTTGTTCTTGTGTTCATGCTCGCTCTTTGAGCTCTTATTCTTGTATTTTGGTGTTGTATCATATCATATTCAGTTTCTCACATATTCTTCACATGTTTTCTAGTGTATTTTCCAGTATCTTTTCTTGTTTTGGCATAGGTTTAGGATAGTTTGAACCATAATCCCTTATCGAGTTCTATATTCTCTGAGTCTAAGTTTTCTTGATTCTTCGTCTCTTGATAATCATAGAAAGTCTTATGGTGATTTTAGAGGATATGATGTAAAAATAAAAGACATTAAGTCATTGTGCTGCCAACATTCCAAATTGAAGAGGATTGTTGTGAGCAGCTCGATGCCGAGTAGAGGCAAGTGCAGTTGGATGGTCAGCTAGCAGTTTTGCATCCAGCTCGGGATTCTATTTTAGCTCCTGATCCAGTTCCAATTTTAGTTCTAGTTCCTGCCCCAGTTTCATAGTCCCATTTCATGTTTCTATTTCCAATCATGTCCCTGATTCTGCTTCTATTCATGATTCAGTTCCAGAATCAAGCTTAAATCTAGAGCCAGGGTAGGTGTAAGGATAAGAAGACGAGCCTTTTTGTCTTGATACTCTTCCATGATTATATCCTGCTTTGATTTAGTTCTTTGTCTCAACCCTGAGTTCGCACCTGCTTCTATTCATAATCCTGATCCATTTTAGTTTTTAGTTTTTACCCATGTTCTTGCTCCTTTCCCTACTCCAGTAATAACTTTGGTCAACACCATATATATATTCATTGTTCATATCTTTGTTCTTCTTTCTATGTTTGGCCAACGCCTAGTTTTATCCCCGGGTACAATGCTAATCCATGAGCATAATTCACGACGTATCATAATTCTAGAGCTCTAAGTTCCAAATCATCGAGCTTCAATTCCAGATCTATGCTAAGGTTTTCTTATACATTGTTAAGTTTTACCAAGTTACCCAGATATGCAAAATCCAAGTATTGCAACTCTATCTCCGATTTCATCACCATCGCAGAAGGGGCATGGTGTGGCGATCTGAGATATCATGCATATACAATCCTCACCACCCTTATTTATACAAAAATATTCCTACAGAATAATTTCTGGAAACTTCTCGACACTTCCATGAATATTCTTCTAGAACTTTAGAAGATTCTCTAGAGTTCGAGAAAGTTCCAAGAACATCCTTCAAAAAACTTATGGAAAAACATCCCTCCCCTCCTCGTATAAATGAGCCTTCAGCACAGGGTTCGGCATTCTTGTTCAACGTCAGTCTTGAGTCTTTTAGCTCTTCCTCTTGCGTTCATGCCATGCCTTTAAGCTCCAGTTTTTGAATTCTAATTTTGTATCATATTCAGTTTCTCTCGTACTCCTCGCATGTTTTCTAGTGTATTTTCTAATATTTGTTCTTATTTTGCATAGGTTCGTGACACCACTCTGGTGGCGGTCCATTGCGGGCTGCCTTCTCAAAGTGCCCTATTGAACATGCTAGTCAAGATGGGTGCCCACTTTAATAGTTATTGCCTGCATGCCATCTAAGTTTTCAACCTTCCCATTTATGAGACGTTGCAAACCTTTAGCCACATTTGCCTCTGTTATCTCATTTCAAATCCCAATAGGATCATAAAGCTGCAGCAATTATTGCACACTATTCTAAAGAGACATTCCCCGAAGGTTGCATAGGTTTTTTGTAATACTCTTCTCCAAAATGTCTGGAGATGAAGATGAAGAAGGTAGAACATTTTCCATTGATACTCCACAATATACAGTGCCTTCTTGCCTTTGAGGAAAGCTCTATATTGTTTGATCGCATGTGACCTAAGAGTGGGATCAATTACCTGCCTGAGCCAGCATTTAAGGTCCTTACATTCAGCATCAAACCACTTGTTTTGAGGAAAGGTGGGCGGACGTGAAAGCCTCCTTGTGTATCTTCTTCTAAAAGAACGCTCTATGGCACACAGAAGAATGACCACCAAATTGTCAGACTGTTGCTTCAAAGTGAGAAGCTGCAGAAATTCCCAATGACTCTGTTGTTAACATCTAAGCATAAGATTTTGTTCGGTTGTAATCCAAGCAAAGATGAGGCACGTGGAAGGTAACTTGGCATTGGGTCTACACAGGTTGCTAGTCCATCTCAAAGAAGAGGGATTGATGATCTGAATCCACCTCTTCATCTCTGATGTCTGTTCCCACTTGTATGTGTGTGAGAAGGTGTAGATCTTACTTCGCCACAAGCACATAATCTATAATGCTGGATCCACCCTTCTTTATTCTCCTGCTGACAAGTATTGGGGAGAAAGATAGCTACTGCGTTACTAATACGCAAGTTGAAGATTTTGCACATTTGAAATAGCTCCTTTCTGAATTGCTTGACTAGATGGCCTCCGCCTTTGACATGCATGTAAACAATCTTCGACCATATGAAGCTATAATATGTCTTCAGCAAGATGGTTGAACTTTGTCAATGCATTAAAATTTTAAATAGCATATGCCTCCTATGATGTTGATGCCATCATATAGATCGGCATATGGATCCAAGTTGTCCACATCATAGTGCCTAGGCTTAGGATCATTGATTAGCTTTTTAATATTAGTCTTGTGAATGTTGACCCATGCTAATAGGTTGAAGTCTACTATTTAACAACCTAGCATAAATATGACAAATCATTATTGTATTAATCCAATAACGGTAGTAGACCATAAAAAATCGTTTTAATGAGAAAACAAATTTAAAATGATGGTTTTAATCAATGTAAATTGATATAGTGCTTGGAGGAATCTTGCATGGACAATTTTTATTGGACATGATGAAGTGAGAAAACCATCCACTATGTCTAAACCTTGATATCAATAAAGATAAATAGATATAGAAAGTTAAATGTAAACCTTGACCTTTAGTTAAAAGCAAAAAGGCAAAATATGGATATTGTTAGCTATAAATATAGGGATGAATTCGAGAAGCGATATCTCTGCGATCACAACTTCGAATTAGATGATATTTATCTTGTTGATAATCCCTTGAAGTCTAATTCTAGATTTTTGTTTACTTGTCCATCGATTCCTTATGCCCTGAGATATATGCTTGGAAAGGTGCATAACGGTTTAAGCTTACTGCAAATTTAGTTCTAACCGTTTTTTTATGTTTGTCTTTCATTTTCAAGAGCATATTTTTACCTTACAATATTTTCCCTGGCTTCTTGCTTGATCATATCAATCATGTTTTGTCCAGTTTTGCGGATTGGAAAAACTTGATTTGGTGATAACGTTTTTAGTTGGTTTGTTGGATGGTAAATTGAGCAGTCAATGATGTTTTTTCTTTAAGGCAGAGAAGGATGTCACAAGACTAATAGGCAAAACAAGCACAAGAGGAAAATTTATAGTCCCTTTTTCAATCGCAAAACTAGAGATATCAAAGCCATCCAAAACCTTGAAATAGCCATTTCTATTATTGAGTTATAAAGCTTCAAGGATTTATCTATTTGATGAGAATATCTTACCTTCCAACATATTTGTAAAATATCCTTTTATTGCACCTATTATAGCCAAGAGAAAGTTTTCCATTGTATTGTTATTGAGAAGGGAAATTCAGTTATTTAAGAAAAGTTTGGAGCTCGTTACTATTATGTTTTGAGTTCAATATTTCATGTATGATTATGGAAGCAAGACTTCAAGGTGAAGTGAGGTTTTGATAAAGTTATAGTTGCAAAGGAATTATTAGAGCTTTTTGAAGAAAGTGGGGCATAAATCCATAGTTACCAAAAACGGCCGTATTTAACGTATAATATGGAAAATATGGATTTAAAAAAAACTGTATAAAATACGAACAACGGTTCACCCAAAAAACGGTAACCAAAAACGCCCTTTTTTTTTTGAAATACGTCGTATCATACGTTTTTTTATTCCGTTGTTTGTAAAAAACACCTGACCAATAAAATATACAGAACAGTGTTCGTGTTCTTCATTCATCCCCTGTTTAGACCTAAGATTCGTGATGGCATGGAGCGATTGCGGCGATTGTGACTGTGAGTGAGGTCGGATTAGGAGAACCTAGTGGTTGAGCAAGGATTAGTGTGGTTGAGCAAGGATTAGAGGAGTCAGGAGATTTCTGCTGCCAAAGGCTCTTCATCACCAAATTTGACAAGGTAAACCGAAGCCCACAAAATCGTGGCATCTTTTCAAGCCATTGATCTTTTCGGCATTGAGATCTTGGTGAGCTTAATAAAAGTTCCAAGAAGCTCATTGACATCTTTTTTCTTTCAGATAGAGAAATAGCATCATTATTGTTGTCATATTTCGATCCAAGAAAGTTCAGTAGCAAACTACCATTTCAAATCAGATGTGCAATTGCTACATGATCCCATTTGAACTTTAGAATCAGGTCATGTGCAGGATACACTTTATAGGCCGATTGCAACCAGCCATAGGCATGCCACACGGTTTCCATGGTATTATCCTTGATCAATATGTCATATCCTTTCTAATAAACATGCCATATTCTTCATACATTCCATTGGGCCAATGTGTACCTTTGGCAGCTTCATGATAGGAACAGAATCATTGCTGGAATCATTTAGTCCAAATTTTTGTCTTAAGTATTACCTGTTTTTTCTCCTTACTGTAAGGCCTTTCCTTCGTTCCCACTGTTTTGCATCCTTCTATTTTCTCATCAAATTGCGGCTCTAGAACATTGGCAAGAGACTGAAACTGTGATCACCATCTTCCACCGAGGATACATGTCTCCAATTAAATACACTTCGTGTCATTTTTTGTGTGGGTTGAATATTTGTTAGAGCTTGCCAACAAGAAGTCTATGCAGCACCTGAACCTTGCTTTCTGCGCCATTATACAATTGAAGTCAGAAGATACTTATTCAGCCTATTGTTTCTGTCTATTTATTTCAAGTCTGACAAGGCAGTGTGAGCTAGATTGAGTTTTTTCATTGCTAGATTGAGTTTTTTCATTGTTGCTGCTGTTGTGTAACATTATCAACAAGGCAAACTTCTTTGGAATGTGCATGGATCATAGAGGCAATTGCAGCACAAGATTTGTGCAGACCATCTTGGAGTGGCCCGTAGTAGAATGCATCAGGTTGTTGAAGCCATAATTTTTGCCATGCAGTTTGGGCTGCTAAAACAGATGTTATAATTTGAGGAAAATAGAATTAGGAAGAAATCTTAACATGGATTAAATTGGATTATTATTTAAATATGGATTTGGAAATGCTATGCTCATTGTTTTAAATCCTAATCTATAATATATTTGGAATCTCACGTACAAAATATGTTGTTCATTCTTAGAAGCACAGTTCTGTTCGTTTTGAGTACTTTGCCATATTTTCCGTATCCGTATTTCGTATTCCGTAGTTTTTTTTTTTTTTTTTTTTAAGTAATGATGGAAAGCCTTTATACTTTTTTTATACATGCAGTACAATGCGGTGCTCTAACAAGTTTGTATGCAAAAGATGAAAATTGGAAATGAGGATCTCCGATGGGAATCATGTGGGCGTTTAAAATTGCAATGAGTACTAGAAGTGTCTTGAAAGAATAATTTGATCTAGGGTCTTTGACCATGAGAGTATGTTGTTAAAGTGGCTTTTGGGACTTGGGTGAAGTTCTGCTTAAAAAATTGTTTTACTAGCATTCGAAATTTCCCTTGGGAACATTTTCTATGTCTAATTTTATTGCTCATTGCTTTTTGACGAACTTCTGAAAATGGACTGGTCGTTGGATCTTGGATATATTGATCACGATCCAAGATTAGGGTTGCATGGATTGGTTGTTGCCCAGATATATATGCTGCTGGGTATATTCTGCCGAATTAGGGTTGCCCGGATTTGAGTGTTGTCAGGTATATATGCTGCTGGGTATTCCGCTTGGACACTGAGCATATACATGGCTTAGTGTCTCTACACAGCCGATAGCCCTAAGATTGATTGCAATGAAGCCGAGATATGCTGTCTAACACTGTTTGTAGAGAAGAAACCCTCCCCTGCGGCTATAGGTAGGAATAAAAGAAGAAATCGTGCAGGCATTAGTAAGAGGCCATGGCAGCTATGAATCCAAAGCGGGATCTGCCAGGGAATGCTCAGAAATTGAAGCAATGGACAAAACTTTGTTGGGACAATTTCAATTAAGAAGGCAACTCTGCAGCATGATTCAAACTTGGAGCAAGCTGGAGGCAGCTCCTCAAATGATGACATGGAGAATTATGCAATCTTCAACGTCCTACTCAGGTTTGAGAATCTTATATGAAATTTTGAGTATATTTGACTATGGATCTTGTTAGATCTGTTTAAATGGATTTAAAATGATGTATATGATCTAACTATATGCTTGAAACAATGCCTATTGCTGGATAAATTTGAGTAAGGATTATTTGCGCTTAGTGCATTTAACTAAAGAAATATTTGTCCATTACATTTAGTGATAAAGTCTGGCAGAGGGCATCTGTCACAATTTTTAGGTTGTAATGGCTTTAACACAGGTTGCATATGGCTAAAGGAACTTCCAGATCTAGATGTATGGCTGCACTATTGCATAAATCTTTTAGTGTCTAAGGCCTTGTATACATCTCATCTATATGCATATTGCTATGGGTGTTAGATTTCGTGCATTTAACTAGCTAAATAATTTACGCAGTGGCTTTAATGTAATAACAGATATGGTTCTCGGGCTTAATTTTCTACTGCCTACCTTTATTTATTCATCTAAGTGGTAACATGATTTCTGCATAACATAGAGGCCTTGCTGACTATGGCACTGACAGAACATTAATTGACAGTGGATATGATGTATTGATTAGTGGATATGATTAGTGGATTGATATTGATATATGCAGCTCATTTGTTGCAGCAGTTTACACATTTGTTGCTCCTGTTTATGCAATTTAATCAGGCATATGCAGACTATGGGGCTATTTTTGAAATACTAGCTGCTAGCTATGATTATCTTAGGGCAGAGATAGACCTGAAAATTCACTTGGGATATTAGCTTGCAGATTATATGATGGTCCTTTTACTGATATGGATTAAAGGCTCAAGCTTAAATTTGCATAGTGGATGCTCTAGGGACTAGGATAAAAGTATAGACATTTAACATCACTAATTGCTTGTGCATGTTGCTGGAATAATTTGTGAAGTGGACATCCTTTTGAGTCACAGATAATAATTTTTGCATTATAAAGCTCGGTGAGCAGAAAGCTGCAATTGTAGATGAGCTTTGGCTGCACCAAAAGTATAACTGAGTTTTATTTTTAAGGTTTCTGGATGGTAAGCTGGAACATGCAAAGCCATGCACTTACATATCTGCCACATGGGTCTGAATATATCCGCCCCTCTTATTCATTATTGCATGTTGCATGTTTATCTTGGTTGAGGCACAGGCAGATTGCGCATTGCTTATTGCAGCAGTATAAATATGCAATAGTATATAGCTGTAAATCTACACCTCATATTTGCTATTGCATGTAGTTGTGGATATGTGGTGTTTAATTTCAAGGCATGAAATTATAAGTTTTCCTGTCATATGCAGCTGATTGCATAGTTTATTGCAGGGTATGGAGCTTTTAACAGTATATTAGCAAACCTGGCTGTTAGCTGCAATAGCATAGGGCAAACGTAAACCATTCAAATCCTCAAATGTATCATAGATTATTTGAATATGACGCAGCTTGATTTGTCTGCAGTATAACTTTTCTGTAGTATTCTGCACCATTGAAGCAATTATATGTTGCAAACATCTATTGAATTTGGTCAAAACAAAATAACTTCCTAGAAGCGGTGAGATTAGAGGCATTCTAGTTGTAGTATGCCGTGTTCTATGGGAATAGTTTTTACTCTTAGATCCTTGTTTTTTTATGTTAGTTACAAGCAAGGTGAAGGGTGATAAACTTAAAAGACCTTATGACGCCTGCTAGTAGCTTAGGCTTTTACCCATGTTCTTGGCTAACTGTCCTCTGGTTCTACTGCAGGTAACAGGGTCTTTTACTCCTTGCTATGTTTCTTGGTGTAAATGCTATGTGTTAAAGATGGATTGCTCGAGAAAGGCAGATGCTACTCAAGGGCCTTCAAAAGAATCATGTGATTGGTGAAAATGTAATTCAGTTATGTTTGTCACTACAAGTGGTCTGAGTTTAGTAACCATTACCTTATAGGCATTAAAATAGATTAATGTCATTTCTGCCTTGGATCTAAAATAGTTCAGATCTAGGAATTGTTATAAATTAGATTTATGGCACTTATATGTATAACAGCAAGCATGAACTAGATATATTAGGGCTACTGAATTATTGACAGACTAATGTGGCCTGGTTCATATTTGCTAAACTGACATCTTCTAATCTTTTGCTTTATGCTTGAATATTGATATAGTGAAGGGGGATAACCTCAAAGAAACCCATGACACCTGCTATCCCATACATGACAACCATTACGATGCTTGTTTTTGTTTGTGGATGCGGGTAAAAATTTCTTTGCTCTATACTCAAGATTCGGTTCTATTTGGACCAGATTTTGGGTTTAGAAACCGATTACAAGACTTCTACTATGGTATTTGTTAAAATATTTTATCTAGAACATGGAAAACATTCGAAACATCGGCTTAAAATGCAATATTGTCCGAGATAAGTCATTATTGAAATATATTGAGGTAATCTATTTGATTTTAACATTTGTAATTTATGGATTTGCTGATATAAGGGATGCTTATTTGTATAATCTTGTAATTTGAGATTGTATTATAGACTTCAAAAAGTGTATTCAATTTCTCACGATATAAGTTCATTAGTCTTTCCTAATGAATAATAGTCGTAAATTAGATTGCATAGAAATAAAATGTACCAAGTCTTGGCTTAATCATAATGGCCCCGATTATGGTTAAGGTTGCCAATGGATCTGCTTTTACTTACCTTTTAAAGGTCTTAAAGCGGATAGTAGTCTGATACTATTTGATTTTAACTAATAGATTAAAGGGTTTTTTTTTTTTTTTTGCATGCCGTATAAGTTCATCGTGATTAGATGTATCAGGTATTTGGTAATGCATGTTTGTACAGTCCTTGCATGCTTAGCAATTTGGGGCTTTATGATCCTGTTCTGTTCTTTTTTTTTTTGTTCTTTTACTGAAGGCAACAAACACTATTCAATTACATAAGTATTTATATTATAGGCCATGCCATATGCAAAGAGAGCATACTTTAGTTACAATATACTACCATTTTTTTTTACTTTCTGAATGCCATTATTCATGACAAGAAATGATTATGGGTTGAATTGGAACATTCTCGTCAATCACCTGAGCAGTAATTGAACTCCAGAAGAGGATGTTATTTCCTATAGGTTCTTACTAGTCTCCTGAAGCTCTGAAAGCACTTTTTCTAACGTATCATTCACAGTTAGTAGAATTGCATCATTATTACCAGCATTTTGAACAAGTCTTTGAATGGCAAATTGATATTGTGGGCATCGTACAACCAAAGTAACAGTAAGCTCCTCCTGAAGAACCTCTTGTGTTGGTGAAGACATCAAAATTGTGGACAATAACTCAGCATTGTTTTGGGCTGGACTAAAAAGTTTTTTCGCACTTCCAACATGAGGCATTACAACAGATCGTGGTGGAGTAAAGATAGGTGCTAATCTTTTCTCAGTCGCGGGCCACACCCCAAATCCTAAGCTCTGATAGGTCAACTCAAAAACAAGCAGAATATGAAGCTCATCAACCAAGTCTGAGGATCATCCAACTTTACCACCTCAACCAAAATCCTCTCTAAGGCTATCTCCAAAAATACTTTTCGCAGTTCTTCAAACCGACCTCCAAAAGAGTAAGTGTCAAGAATTGAAACCCTGCATCCTTATTCATAAGCCTTTTCTTAATGGCCTTAATAACGTACTAGCAACTGACCTTTTCTGCAGTTATCTGCACTTGAAATAATTCTTTCACCTTACCTCCAGTGCTGGTCATACGAGCTGAAACTTTTCGGCCCACTTCTGTGCCTCCGACCTTGAGCTTTTCATCAATGGCATTGAACCTATCCACTAGGACATTGTCTGCTTTTTTGATAAACCCATCTTCCATTTTTGACAACTCTTAGGCCTGCAAGCCAAATTCCATCGGGCAGAAGAAGGCTCCATCATAACAAGTCTAGAGGTCCCCATTATTGAAAATTTCAAGACCCTGTTATGTTTTTCCCTATATCCTGTGCTAATTTTCTAGGATTTGTTCATAGTTTGACTTCATTTATAGGTTGGCTTCCTGTATAGGTTGGATTTTGTTAAATGGCCCATGCCATAAAAATCTTGTCTTTTTCATTTATTTTTTTTTTCCAACCAAAAATTAAAAAAAAAAAGTATTTATCAATATAATGAGAATGGCAAAGACAATTTAGGAATACAAACAATCTTTGTTTGGCAGTAAACAAATTAAAAAGAATGATGAAACATGTGATGAATAGAATAGAATAGAATAGAATAGTTTTTTTAACGTCCACGAAGACCAATAGGTCATGGGACCCATACAATGGGCTAGTACAAAACTGTCGAGCAACTAAAGGAAGTGTATGAAGTGGAATAAGTTACACGTCGTTATTATGGCCGAGTTATATGTTTTTATTATGGTCGTTTAAAGGTATATTATACATGACACACTTAAGGTTGCACATACGTGTGTGGAATGATTGAGAATTCTCATGAGAACTCGCATCATGCATCCAAACCACAGGTACGTATGCTCCTTCATTCATTCATCTCAGCAGGTGTTTTACATTGGTTGAGAGTGGGTAGCCGCACAACGCAGGCTATCCAAACACGAATTATAAACTATTACAATTACGCCACTAAAAACAACACCACGATGGAGTTGTTAACATAACAAAGTATGATAAGAAGTTAGATGATGTACCTGCTAAAGGCTTATCACCGGGATTAAAAAACCCCGCCCTTAAAAACCCCAGTGACAGCTCTCAGCAAGGGGTTTGGACAATCATCTGGCTACTATAACGTCTTGAAGGTATTCCTGACAAAACCTTCAACCTCAATGGTTTAGAACCTCCAGGTTGCTTAAGGCAACCACTCTATATGAGAAAATTCCAAAAATTAAGCCTGAATACGAGTTTAGAACTGCTTTTCCAAATCAAGAAAAAGACTGCTTCAGAAAGAAAGATGCCATCAAATGTCACAGCTACTCAAGGTTCTGAAGAATGCCAGGCCAAAAGTCAATTGCCAAATGAATAGTACAGATCATTAAAAAATGCAGCTCTGACCGGGTCAAAAATAAGTCAATATCCATGGCAGAGAGCAATGTTTTGCAGATCAAATGGTTTGAGTTCTTTTTGTGTTTTGATACTTGATTCTCTCTCTTATATATCTGCACACAAGGTTCAAACTCTCTTTTTGCAAAAACAGATGCAAAATAATGTAGAAATTCAAGATTTGACCAAACAGACTGTCACATTCAGAAAATAGCAAGCAGAGTTTGGCAAATCGACTTTATGATGATCCTTTTTTATCTTTGAATGTATTCTACTATTTCTTGTGATCTGTAAGAAGGGACAAGCGCTTGATTGATCAGAGATGCAGCTTCTATTAAGATTTGGAATATGAAATACGGGATTCGAACCTCTACCCAATGTCCTAATAAAATTACTTTAACCAATGTACCTAGTGAGCTAATGTGATTATTTTTTATCTTGAATCTATGTTTTTTTTAATAACAACCTATTCAATTGTTTAAGCATATATGGTGTATGGTTTCAGGAATTGTTATTGTTACATCCATATCAAATCCCCTTAGAACCCCCTATTATTTTACTACATATTCAAGCCAGGGTGCTTTATTTCTTCTGTGTATAAATTGTTTTTATATTCTGAAATCTTGCCACCGTCTAATAGATGACATCTTCAGGTCTTTCTTTCGGCCACTATGGAAAAGTATTTGAAAATGGGTATGGGATATGTTGCTTCATCCCAAAGTGGCAGTTCTAGGGGGGTGTGCCCATTGGCTCAGCGCACAAAGCAAAATTCTAATAGCTTTTCGGATATGAACCTCAATGGTCGCACATGCCGCATAGCAACATCTGCGAATGAGATAGCCTATATTACAAGGCTAGTAACATGCAAAATAGACAAAACCAGTTTTAAGATATGAGATGTCAAAATTAAAGGGGTATTGGTACCACCAGGGCTGCGGTACTGCCCCCATAGGATATCAAGAAGCCCATGGAAGGCTGCAATGAGCACACATCACAGAATTGAAAAAAAAAAACACTTCTATTTTTAAATAATCGTGTTCAAATTTGTTGAAACAATGTTGGGTTTCATAATAATATCTGAAATCATCATTGGATTCTGAGGGCATTATCACAAAATCTATCATATTACTCTATAATCAAACAATAGACTTAAAAACTTATAATGTGCTCCGCATCTTAGCTTCTAAATTGGCTCAAGCACTCTAAATTGGCAAAGGCACCACAATCACTCTTACTATTGCACCAGCAAATGTTGGAATCAGATGGCCCATGGCCTCAGATATAGATATTCAGTACTTTGGAAGTGTCCTGGCGGTGATGGATGATATTGTCATATTATAATTGTTAGGTGCTAATGAAAAACACAGGATCAAAGGAATTTAGCAGAGGACAAAAACCCCTGGGAACAATCACTTAACTATAAACAAGGGTTCTAATTGTTCCTGAGAACTGGCATGTTTATCCTTGGCAACTAAGAACTGGTCATCAATCTCCAGGGAATACACCACTTCCAAGCCAGATATCATTGTAGAGCGAAGAATCTTATTGGGATGCCAATCCTTCTTGGTTAAAATAGAAACAGCCAGAAAAAAAACCGCCCTAGGATTCTTTGATAGTATAGTAGTACAAATAAGATAATATCATCAGGTGGAGACGGACAAATGTTACAAAAAGAAGTCATTCTGGCTTCTCATAGACAATTGAAGACTGCCTCTCGCAACATGGACCTTCTATTGGGATTTGGAGACAAGTACTCCATAGCCTCCGGTGTAATATGTGGTGGCAGGGGGTATTAATTCTGAATTCACGAAAATGCAAAGCGCTCCGGATTTTAGATCTTGTTGCCATAACACTTCTACCATCAAGCCAAAAGGGTATTCTTCACTTTACGTATTCTTTTTCCATAGTAGCGAGAAAAATGTTCTTCCTAACATGCTTGATGTTCTTTTTGCTACTTTGCACATAAACCCGAGTAGCATACCTTTGGCGAGGGATGAGGCTTAGCTATGCACATCTTGCTAAGGGTACTTACATTGGAAGCTTGAAAAGTGCCGCCCTTTGTGCATCGAGTTTTCTATAAGCTCCACAACATCTGTGTCAAACCTAAAAATGTGCCACAAGCAATTGTGCACATATAATTGTCGAATAGTGCAGCTCAAACCAGATGGTTTCACTTGCCTCTCTACTTAGCATTGCAAAAGCTAGCAACAAAGGCATAAGATTGCTTATATTCATCAAGGACAAATGTATCGTCATCTTAAAATGCTCCTTTGAATTTTAAGTCATTTGCCAATTCTTCATTACTGTCACGCTAATGTATTGGCTCTTCTTGTCGAACCATGATCGAGTAGCAGTAGTAGTAGCTTTTGTTGTGCCTAAATCTGTTGTGCCTAAATCACAAGTCAGTAGCATATTAATAAATAATGAAGACAAACAAAGCGAAATATAAGCAAATTCGAGTTTACCAAGGAAATACAATTATTTGGAAACAAAACCACCACAAAAGGAAGGAGAATTTGAGAGTGTCGAGATTGAATAGAAATAAAGCATTAGATTTAAAGCCCGGCTATGATGGTCACTTTACGGGCTATGGTGGTCGTTTACGGGGGCCGCTATGGTGATCTGAGAAAGCCTTGGTGGTTTGTGTGCAGCCGTAAATGGAACCCTAAATAATCTACGTGGCAACTTCGATAACAGCTAATGGCAATTTTACACATGCTCGACTGGCAACGGCACAGCCAATGGCCACCCTCCCCTATGGGTGCAAGTGATCCCAAGGTTAAATATTGGCATTTACATGCCACGTAGACAAATGCCTTGGGCCCTTGGTAACAAATACACAGAAAAAATACTAGGTCTGAGCGATGGAGAGGGGTTGGGCTGCCGGAGGAGCTCTGAGGAGGGCGTTAGCGAGGCGAGTATTACGTGGAGGACATGGAGATGGTGGAAAGAGCTGGTGGGCGCCAGGAGATCGGGATCCAACTGGAGTTCTTTTCAACGAAACACCCCCTCCCCCTGGTTACAAGAGACAGTGGGAGGATTGGGAGCTGCCCTACTATGTTACTGGAGTTCTGGCAACAATCATTTTAACAGTTGGGTTAAGCTCCAAACCTGATACTCGTCTCGATACATGGGCACGCAAGCAGGCTTTGCAGAGGCTGCAAGAACAAGGACTTCTAGACGATTGAATGAGACAATATTCTCTTCAGGTTTGTTTTCAGCTGTAATTTTCAAGAGCAATTACTCTTAAATTCGGCCACCAATAGGTGCATATATTTCCAACTATTAATAAGGATGGTTTTAATGATTCGTTGAGTACTGCATTATGCAAGCTTCTTTTCGTGTAAACTGCCTTCAGCATTGTACTTTATAGGTATAGCTATTCCAGTTTCCTCACACTCGAAGCAACTGAAAGCATATGCGTTCTTATCTCTAGTTACACCAATTTCCACAGCTCCCCTATTTTGCTTGAGTTCAGAATGAGCAAACAATATTTCATGGAAATGGTATAAGGATGCCATCTCAGAGATGGCGCTTTCTTCCAGAGGCGAAGAAAGTAACAGGATGGATTAATACTTTATTCACCATAAAGCAAATCTTGTATGCTTGGCATGGCCTTTCACAATTGATTCATTTGGACATCTGTCCATCTTCCTCAAATTCAGAAACCAGCCCATTAACCCTCGGGTGTGGGATTTTGTAGCCATGGCTGCCATTGCCTCATTTGTAAGTGGACCCATTTATTGTCGTAAAAACTTGCTATCCAGTTTTAAAAAATACATAAATTTGAATCCGGAATGAGTTGATGGGTGTAAGATCCTAAAGTTAAGCTCATTACCATCTGAAGCAGAATCCAACTCTGCCTGTTGTCTCCGCATTTGCGATAAGTAAATCTATTTACATTTTAAACTAAACCACCAGCTTCTCCAAGTCTATCTATAGTCAAGGCTGATACGATGCTATCTATCTTATGAGGACATTTGGCCCATCATCACAGAAGTTTGGCATGCTATTATCCTTGGTGCCTTTTGTGTTAAGACATTATGAGACCATTTACTTTCACTAGATGCACGCCTGACTCGGTAGGAAAATAGGCATGTATTAGGAACCAATAAATAGTTTATCATCTGGCATCTGGATATCAATGTGGAAAGCAGCTCCTAAATTCAGATATTGTAATAATGGCTTTTGTTGGCTGCTGGACAATCTCAAGCTCAATATAATTCAGTCAAAGAGTAATCATAAGTTTTAGAACTTTCTAATGCAGATGGCTGAAAGAAAAACATATTTGTTTCATGCAAGGTAGGGGTCATGGTTGTTTGCCAACCAACGCGTGAAATTTATGCCAGTTCTGTTGAATGCAAGTAATGTGAATTTCCATATGTGCTGCAGAAGGCCTGTGTCAGTCAGGGCCTCGTCGACAAGCATAGAAGATCTACTAGGTTCATTTTATTAGGCTAATTGTCTGCCTAGTCATTTGGACAAGCACTTTGTGCAAACATTGATTGGAGTAACTTGTGTCTGTCACATGCAAGTATGAACAACTTCATCAATGGTAATAGCTTTTCAAATAAAGTATGGGTTTTTGCCAGTTTCTGTGTTCTAGTTTTCCCGTGCAATTTTCTACAAATTTTAGCCTATTGGTATTAATTTTTTGGTAAGCAGTAATTTTCCAATATTTATAAGTAAGTTTCCAATATTTATAACATCGAAGGATTAGCCAATTTGCCTAGTTTTTATGTAGACCTCTTGCTGCACGTTACTATTAAGTAGCATGGTTTGGCTGCAGCAAATGTGTGAATTAACAGCTGATTTCTCTCTGTACTGAGACTTTTGGAGAGGCATAAAGTAGAAGGTATTATTGTATAAATATTCTTCAAGGAAAAGATATAACAATCCTCCTTAAATGAGCATAATAACAAGGTGCTACAGCATTGAGCGTTGAGGTGTTTCGCATGGGCGAAACAACTACTCGAAATAGACAGAAAGCCCATTCAATGTTATTCTATTTCTTTTTTAATATGCTCTTGCAAAAGACGGAATGTGGAGTGGAGTTTTTTCGAGCGGATGATTTTGTTTTTCCATGATTCCAAGCGCTCCTTTGTGTAGCCGACTTTCCCTATAGAGTGTGAAGAAACTTTTGAGAGGATGATTTTGTTTTTCCATGATTCCAAGCGCTCCTTTGTGTAGCCGACTTTCCCTATAGAGTGTGAAGAAACACATTCAGAGTTCGGTGGCATCCTTCAACCATTCTTCATTGTAAAGGCTCTAGAGCTTCAAAGCAGAGACAAGTCCTAACTCAACTCTCACGCAAAATAAGGTGCTATCTTAAGGGTTGCCCACGTGGAGGGTGGAGGATTAACGGAGGGGCAACCAGGAAAGGGATGTAGTAACGAGAAAAGGTCAATTACAAACAAGCATGATCATATATGCTTGCCTTCATATCAAAACACTAGTGCTCTTGTGTCTGGATCAATGTAAGCAAATGCATGTACTGGGATTGTGCCTTTTGTCTATGAACATTTTATTTCTTGACATTGCTTCAGAAAATTGTGATACAGAGGTCGTACAGTGCATGAAGGATTCTCAGTCTTCTATCATCTATGGAGTTGATGTCATGTTTCATTTATAGGAATCTAGATCATTTCTTTGAAGGCTTTGGGAACTAATCTACCCTAGAGAAACTGCTTCTTGTCTGCATAGGTATTGTTTGTTCAAGTTTGCTTATTGCTTGGAAAATGCTTAATGCTTTATGCATTGAAAATGATCTATCCCATATATATAATTGTATTGATACATTTCAACCGTTATCCTTGTTAGCGTGATATATGATACATCCTATTACTACATTTGTTATTATTTTTATTATTACAAGAAATTTATCGCGGCGGCCAAGGCCGCCGCGAACATTTCTCTTGCCGACTTCCATGTGCTTAGAAAAGTGAGTAAGGTTGCAAATTTTAACAATTTCTAGATGCATTACACGAGATGTTGACGTTTAACTCATGAGCATTGTATAGAAATGTTTGTATTGTTATCAATGCTCTAAAATTTTGTTATATTGTCAATTATTACCTCTATGAGTTTATACAAAACTAAATACTCAGTTAAGATGAAGGTTGCACATGCACAACCCTTGTGTCATAAGAAATGCAGTCAATTTATCCCCAAACTATCTTCAAGACCACTTGCCTGGAGTGCACCCCAATGAAGCCTTCTAAAATATGAATCCTTTTAAAGAAATTAGCAGGGGTTTTGTTTTCTCTATTAGTTACGTGTTGTGTGTGACCACCTGGGGTTGGAATTTTTATATTATATATAGGAAACTGTGATTTTCAGGAAAATTCAAAATAGTCTACATGTGGACAACTGTGGGTTGTGGTCGCACTTCATTCCAGTTTTCAAGTTTCAAACAGGTCCGTTGCGATATAAATCGATGAAGAAACTTAGCAGACTTGAAGCAGGATATCCATCAAAATATAGATCCCCCCCGCTAAAAAACAAAATTTGCCACTACAAAGTACAAATTTAGAGCTTTTTAGGGGCTACAAACTCAATCGATATAAAGGAGCTCGATCCTAGCAAAGAAAGTACACAAATATTTTTTTTCCTATGCCCAGCCGCTCGGGGCAAAAGATCCGCCTTCATTTTGAACAATCCAAGGCCCTAAGCCATGAGTTTAGTAGCCACAAAAACGCCACATGATTTGGTCGCAAACGCAGGTAGATGTCGTCAATAGGATCTGCTTGCTTGATTAATCTGTGGAAAAAAAAAGACAGGAAGAGGAAAGGACAGCAAAAGGGGTTTGAATCCAGCGCTTTGCTAGAGAAGGAGCAGCGTCAAATATAGCAGTGGCTTGATTTACTTAAGTTATGACAAAACGCATGGCGTTCTTACCATTTTTCTTTGAGAGTGTAATCCACGATGCAGTCACCTACGCCTGGTCGCAAAACCGTCATTGAAGGTTAAATTTCTTCCAGTTTAGGCAAATACAAGTAGAAGCTAAGTTATTGGTGATTGAAAACGATTCCTGGGCAAAGTCGTGGCTCCATTCGTTGCTGGATGTATCTGTCCTGGTAGCTCCCAAAAAAGTAGACGTCCGCCAAACAAAAAGGTGAAGAGCTAGAATCAATTCGGTGAAGCTGCCAGTGCCGTTGATCAGAGCAGCAAGTAGAAGAGGTCGAGTCTCTACCAGAAGATAACTTAATTTATCTGTGCAGCTGTCCAACAAATTCACATATTTTCTATTTTGTTCAGGCGTAACCCAAGTCCTGAATGCCCATTATAAGTCGTGCTTACAGACATCGTGAGTGATCCTAGCCTGGACACGGAAGCAAAACATAGTGATTTGGGGCTGTCGGTTTGGGGTCGCTCCAGTGCCCAGCACTTTATTTTTAAGTCTCTGGGGCAATGTTGTTAAAAAACCCGTTTTTTATTTTTAAAGTACCTTTATAAAAATCCTCACGTTTTTTAAAGGATTTTTATGATTTGGTATGGCAAAAAAAAATAAAAAATAAAAAATTGCACATTCTTTGCACTGCTTTATTGAATACATTTGCTATGGTTAAAATGCATATTTTTACTACAAGTTGTAAGACGTAGCATGCCAACAAGTAAATAAAAAATTTATGCTGCTACTAGAAACTATTAAGTTCAAGTACAAAGATATCACAGTTGTTTTGCCATGCAACTCTTCAGAAAGTTCAAAAAAACATTATTATAGAGATTAAGAAATAGAAGTTTTCATATACAAGGATAAATAAGTTCAAGAATATCATATATTTGAATGAACAAAATCACAGTCTAAGGATTTTTAAGGATTTTTAAGGATTTTTAAAGATTTTTAAGGATTTTAAAGTTTTTTAACGTATTTTATATGTACGTTTTTAAAGATTTTTTCTAAAAATTTTAAAAATCTTCAAAAAATCTTAAAAAACGTTTTTTAAAGGTACGGATTTTGACGTACTTAACAACATTGGTGCAGGGCTTCCACAAGCAGAGCTTCCACAAATCCATCGAAAAACTTTACCGGCTATCTTTGAATTATATATATCACAACATATATAATTCAGTTTCTAATTTTCCATTTTTGTGGCAGTTCGAATTTTTCTGCGCCGCAATCTATTCCTTCATTTTATTGCCACGTATTTTATTCGAGACAATTTGCTCCATCGATCCTTAGCTTAGCGCCTGGAAGAGGGAGCGGGATCGCCTTGACCAGAATCGTCATGGGGCTATGGCAGTGGATGGCCTGGCATAACTCTTCCATCCTCTGAGACTTTAGGCCTGGCGCTTCCAAGACAAACTTCTACATCTATTTGGGCTTCGGCTCCAGCTAATCTGTCTATGGCACTTCTTGGCAAGAAGCAAGATCCAATAGTTCTCAAACTCTGCAGAGGTCCACACTTCGAGATTTGCATTGTATGTTCTTTGCATGTTTGAGAAATTCCTACCTCCATTGGGTCCTCTTTTGATGGCTATCCCTTTTCCAGTTATAAAACATGAGCATAGTCGTCCATTGCGAGAATAAAAACGATCCATTTGTGCAATCTAGTTTTGGGAGCGGTTTACATCGCAATCTGGTTTTGGGATCCTTTACCGGTGTTGGGTTCTAGCAAAGGCATATTCAAGGAAGAAAACTTATGGATTTGCTTTTATATGCAAAATAAGGATACGATTGATCATGACAAAAGAGTCTATATCGCGCGAAACTTATAAGAGGTTTGATCACTTTTGCATCACAAAGTCAGACATTTTCGTGGGCACTCGCTACTATGGCATCGCAAATACATTAGCTTTTGTAGGCATTAATCGGATCATTCCCCGCCATTCTCGTTAGCTCTAGTCTTGGGTCGAGAAATGCCTCTGTTTAGTCGGATTAAGTCGCACTTTGTGTGGTTTTTCAGATTATTCTCTTCTATTCTACCACATGCAAGTTTTCTGTTTTGGATCTTATGGATTTAAATGCCACTTCTAGGCAATGAATTTTCTCTATTTTGTGTTGAACCTTGTTGGTGAGGAAATATTCTGACTTTTAAGGGTGCAGAGAAAAAAGGGGCCTTCGGGATCCCGGCATACATATCCGTGAGTGGCATCCGAGATTCTTACTTTTTGCATTGATACTTTGATTTTTAGACAGATTACAAACATGAACTCGGTATCTTACTCACGGCAATTTTTTCCCATTTTTACAAATTAAGGACATCTGCGGCACATCTGCCGGTGCTATTCCTTAACTTTTCTGCTCTTTTTGCCGGAAAGTAAATCATTTGAGTGAAATGTGGCACACACCGGTTCAACAAAAATAGAGAAATGATGAAGAAAAACCGGGGGATCTCTCACCGCCATAGCTTGCAAAAATCTTGATCCAAGAAAAAGCGTAAATCATCTCGGGCGCCGATTTTTCCAGTTGTTGGTTCTTTGGTAGGCCGCCGCGCTTCACCGGCATTCATAGGTTTACCCAACAGATTTTTTTACTTAGATGCTCCACAGCTCCATAGTTTTCTATGGAGAGCATCCTAAAACCCTTTACCTATGCTGATTTCCCTGAGTCCACCATCTGCAGTTTGAGATGGATTATTTTTCTTCGTGGTAATTTTGCTATGCCGTGTCTAGAACTAGAGCGGTAAATATCATTCGTTAGGGGTAATGTTCGGCTGGGAGACCATTCACGCGGGGTAAAGGCCACTGGCGAGCCCGTGAGGGCGAGCCCGCTTCACCGCTGTAATAAACCTCCCGCCGAACATTCCCCCCAAATGTTGAGGGTAGGCCACATTTCGCGACGTGTGGGCTGAATTTTACTTACGAAAAGTTTGGGACACAATTTTTGGTCACACCACATTTTTGGCTATGGCGAGGTCGGCTATGGCGGTCCGTTAGCCGCTTAGCTTCCTCGTCGACTTTTTTGCTTGCTGGAGCATCTTTTTGTGTTTTGCGGACCTTCTGGTGGCGATTTTGGCGGTAGCGCCCGCCGATTTTGGAGTGGCGCCCGGCATCATTTTTGTTGATTCAAGCATCATTTCGATTGGCGCCCAAAGATCATTCTTGTTGATTCGCCAGTTGACAAGTTGTTTTCAGAGGTTTGCCATGATTATCTTTCGATTTTCATGATGATCATTCGATTTTGGCATAATTTTTGTGAAATCATGCGCCCTAACATGTTTTTCTTTGCGAGATTTTGTCTTTGCTGGAGGTACATGCAAGCTGCAGAGTATCATTTCTAGCGAAAAGATTTTGATATTTTGGCGAAATTTTCGTAAAGTCGCGAAGTTCTTCTTATTTTTCATGTTTCTACGATAAAGTTTACTGATCCATGTGCTTTTTCTACAGATCTGTCTCTTGGAGTAACATGCAAGGCTATCCCGACCTTTCTTTCTTGCTTTTGTGCTTTCTTGCAAGCCTATCCCGACCTTTCTTATTTGCTATGCAGTTAGTTCCGTTCGTGCAAAACTTTGTGCTTCTATCTTGAGCTTTTTGCGTTATCCCTAATATTTCGCGTGTAGATCGGTCTGTGATGGCTAAATACCTTGTTTTCATGGCCTTTTTATTTTTCTTTGTGAACATTATCGCTTATAAGGTTCTGTTCTTTGTCTGGCCTTTAAAGATGGATGCATCTGTAGATCAGATAGGTGCCATAGATTATCAGAGTGCCATAGATGATCAGATGGGCTGGCGAGGACGTGGCATTCCTTTTGCCATTCTTTTCGGTGTTGATGAGGACGAAGTTCGAAGATGTTGATAAGTTTTTGGAAGCCTTTCCTTCCGATAAGATTGATGAGTTTGTTCTTTGAAATAAAGGATGATTGATTGGTATAATGTGGAGAACAAGGATAAGGATGAGTTTTTAGCTTTAGATGAAGAACCCGATGAAGGAATCAGAGTCCGGGTGGTGGGGATAGGTCTATTGGGGTGTCTATTTAAATGAAAACGTTTTGATAATTGGAGGAAGGCATTTGGTCTTGATACTAGTGTTCCTAGTGAAGAGATTCCATTGAAGGAGTTAAATGATATCTTTGGTGAAGTTTATGCTTCAAGTGAAAAAAGAAGAATGGAGATCTCAGATCCTGGCCGGGGGTAACTTTTCTATGCAATTTTTTATTTGGTTTTATCTTCGATTGTTTGTGTTTGCACCTTAGTGTTCTATCTGAGGGCTATTGGAAGAATGATCAGGAAGCATCAAGAGAAAAGGATTGGAGAGACAGGCAAACAGGAAGTGAGGTTTAATATAATTACAAATGAAATTTTTACTCGAGCTACGTATGCTTTTGTCTTAGCTGCCAGGAGGTCTAGGGTGCAAGGTGTTGGCACTAAAACTGTTAGGGCACCTTCTATCAGTTTCAGTTTAGAAAGGGATCTGTTAGCAGATGTAGATCATCAGATGACATTTAATATGGGCTGCCGAACGCGTCGTGTTTTTACCTTTGTTCAAGGTTTGGGATTAGGGCAGCGACAGAACTTTATAATTTGCTAGATATTGATCTTTCTCTTGGTAGTGATGACTGTGGTGAGTTTATAGAATACAGTGAGAGGGAGAGTAAGAATTATCAGGTAACTGCGACAAGATATGATAGCAGTCATTTTAGAGAGCCTGTTCGCACGCATGAGGCAGATTTTGTGATGACTTTTAAGCAATATATGAGGCATATGCCTGCCAAAGATACTGACGAAGCTAGGAGTTTGTTTCTGACTTCTATCAATGGGCCTCTTTGGAAATGTAAGTACTTTGAATTTTTTTATGTTAGTTGTTAGTTTGAGATTCAAGTTTTATTACTAATTGTTGCTTTTCAGGTCTGGTATTCCACCAATAAAGTTGGACTGAAGATGATAAAATCTTGGCTTAAGACAATGGGATCTTTAATTGATCATGGGGAGATTTGAATAACTGACGCAGCGTTAAAATTATTTAACGATTGGCGATGGCGTGAGTTCCCCGCCGAGGTCGGCATGAGAAGAATCTGTGGCATCGATCTCTTGAAGCGTATGAAAAGTAAGTTGACAGTAATTTGTTTTCGTTTGTTTGTTAGGTATGATAGTAATTTGTGTTTGTTTCTTAGGTATGACAGACGAAAAGATATTGATGCGCGTCTTTGCTATGTCCATTATATCTAATCCGCCATTCAAACCGGTGCTCAGGACTTATGAATCGGGTTTTAGGCTGCTGAAATTGAAGAAACAAGTTAATGATTGTGCTGGTTCATCTTCTGCTCCATCTCGTGTTTTGGTTGCTGTTGATCCAAATGGCGATTAAAGAAGAAACCGTGGAAGGAGTCAAGTTCGATTAAGGGGAAGGAAATTGCTATGCCGGCAATTTGTGTTTCTAAGGTTCGTGTTTTGGAGATGATAAAGAAAATGCTAGTTTCTATGAGGGTATTTCTGATCAAGCTCTATTGGATTTGAAAATCCCATCTTCAAAGACTCTTGTCACTGGTAATTCTCTGCAGCACGTTTCTGGATTTTCCTTCTTAGGAAGTGTGAGCAACTGTTTGTTCATTCAAAGGTACCGCGATGCGGTCGGATCAAAGACGACTCCACAAATATCATGGGCAATCTGATAAGTCTTGTAATCCCGATATCCGATAAAAAACTTGTTGAATGCCTTTATGGCAATTGAAACTTCTTTTTTGAATGAAACTTGTAATCAATGCGCATTGCTTGAAGCTTAATCGCAAAATTTTGAATGGAAACCGGAATTTTGAATCAAAAGTGAATGTATTGCTGAATTTATAATTTTTGAATGTGTTGGTGAATGTATTTATAATTGAATTGTCTTGGCGGTAAGACCGCCGGATGGCACTAGCTAGGGCAAAGTGGGCACTAACCCCCCGCCAGTGTCACAGAATGTCACAAAAAAATTATAGGATTTAAAAGACACGATAATATCAAGAAATGTGGCCTACCCTAACATTTAGCGATCGACATGCATCATGTTTAAAACCGGCTTAAATATCTAAATTTCCTCTCCATAACAATAATATGCGTAACTAAATTTCCTCTCCATAACAATAATATGTAACTATGGTTTTAACAAGATAACTAGGGGCATATGTGGTTTAAACATGACCCCAACCATGGTTTTAACACGGTAATGAGGCAGATATACTACGGAGATGGCCATGGTTTAAGCATGACCCCATCTCGATATTTATGGATGCTTGGATGCCATGCTCTCGAACAAAACCCATGTCCTCAATCCTCATCTCTCATATGGGCAATTAAACATGAAGCAACAACACAGATTCAAGTTTGCTAATCCTCAAATTCATGTTTTTAACACAAATTCTTCATTAATAATTCTTAGATTTCAAGAACATCTTTCGCACCATTCCAAAGATATACGAATCTGCCCTTATAGAAGTAAGTCCAGCCACTAGTAATGATGCCAGACGTTGCCGGGCTTTAGCCACATTATGTCACGTAGGCATAGTGTTTGTTTAATTTGTGTCTAGTTGGTATAGGTTGAAAGTTCTATGATGTGGTTGATCGTGGTTGGTCAAGATTTTGTAGTGGTCCACTAATACCTATGTTTTTGTTCAAGGATTTCCCTTAATATTTTGTCATGTTGCTATTTGATTTGAGATTGTTCTTTTCGTTTTATTTTATGTTGTTATTATCTATTGCTTGACCTTTGGACTAAAAGTGCACAATCAATTTGTAAAATGTCATGCGATATTGGCTTTAGCTTGGGACTAAAGGCACAATCAATCTGTAAAATGTAGTGGCATTTGAGCTTTAACAATTAAAGAGGATATTACAACATAAACAATGTGTCGTGGGAGGGCAATTTATTTAAAGTGGCTATCTGTTAGAAAATAAAATGATTCAAATGTTTTTATTTTTTGGGAGTGTTCCTATTTATGCCTATTTTATGGCTCATGATTTCATCTTAGATGTCACTGTAGGAAATTCTCTATTGGCTTGTATTTAAAATTTGGAAGTATTTTCTCCACATGCATGATTTCTTATGCTATGTCTGAACAAGATATTATTTCTTGGACCACCATGATTACTGGATACGTCCAATATCCCTTTGGTGTATTTCAGAAAATGCAGCTAATACCGCAGCTACCGGATATGCAAAACTTAAGGGCAAGCTGATCCATAAAGCTATAGTAACCGATGGCATTGAGCTTGCTGTTGCTATTGGAACTTCTCTCTTGAACATGTATGCTAGGTGTGGAAGCATTGAGAATGCCTTTGCAATGTTCAACAAGCTATGTGATTAATATGTAACTTCATTGTGCTCTATGGTAGCAGCTTATGCCAACAATGGGCATGAAATGAAAGCTATTTTAAAGAATGCATGTAGAAGGCATAGTTCTTCACAAAGTTAAAATTACCAGTTTTCAGCCGTGCCGGCTTATTAAATGAAAGATGCCATTGGTTTATGTCCCTGAGTAAGGATTTTTATATTGCACAAATTGAGGAATATTACAATTGTATCATTAGTATTCTTGGTCGATCAAGAAAACTAGATGAAGTATACGATTTTGTAAATAGTATGTCCATTAGCACATCTCCAGTGTCTGCAACAACCTTTCTGAGTGTCTTGAAAGCTCATAGTGAGTAACAAGGAGCACAATATTCCTTGGAGCTAGATAGTAGGGAAAGTTCACCCTATATATAATTTATCCAGCATCAATTACACTGTCATATCTTTTGAAAGATAATTGGTTTTTGTTATCGAGCTTTGCCCATTTCAGACTATTGTTTATTCTCACTATTATAATAACAGCTTCAAATGTGCAAGCGTTCTCAATCAGGCATGAGCCTTGTGTAACATGATTGTGGAAAGCAGGTTATTCTCTTACCTACGTACTAAGTTTCCTTTGAACATTGACATTACCATGTTGCAATACTATAAATGTTTAGAAAACTGCTGCCATGCAAACTTGTCTATATTGTTGAGAGCCTATTTTATCAGCAAATTTTCCTATTTTGAGAGAAACAATGAGAGAAACGACAGCCAAAAGACAGGACGACTATGGCATCTTGTATCTCCTCCTTCCTTCCTTCCTTCCTTCCATATATGATCCAAAACGTCTTCATGCAAACCCATTATTGGATGTAAACTGGCCGTCATTTCTGTTGCTGGGCAGCCACTCTGGAAACCGGCTAACCGGTGTTCAAGCGATGGTGGCTGTTGTAGCTCCAGCTTCTTTCTAAGCCCTTAGCTGCACAAAGACAACTCAACTAGCACAGTTGCATACACAATTCAATCGAGGGGCACTTATGCATGGGCTTATATATGAATGTAGGGGATCTATAAACTGATTGTAAGAACATGGTAGGGGTCTACTTTAATTTAAATATAGATTGTAAAAACATGAACTTCACCCTCAAGAAACTAGAGGAAAACCCTCCGTATGCAGCATCTTTATTATTATTTGAGTTTCTAAAGCAAAAGAATTGTTGACTTTGTATCCTTCCTTCTTTCTGCATGTGGTTTTCTTCTCCCTCTCCTCCTAGCCCTGCTTGGTCATGACTCTTGTACAACATTTGTCATAGCTCATGATTTTGGAGTCCGAATCAGACGAATTTTGTACTATTAGAAAGCCCTTTTAGAGATCTTTTTAGAATATCAAATTTCACTATGCTTGGCCAATATTTATTGGATCAAACAACAGCTTTTTGACTGAGTTTAGAGTTTCGATCCTCAGGTCAGTTTGACATGTTTATGATAACTCTTGATTGGTGGTTCGGTTTAAGAGTAAAATTGTGCCTTCGAAAAGCTCTTTCAGAGACATTTCTA
This sequence comes from Isoetes taiwanensis, assembly GCA_021234155.1. Lineage (NCBI taxonomy): Eukaryota > Viridiplantae > Streptophyta > Lycopodiopsida > Isoetales > Isoetaceae > Isoetes > Isoetes taiwanensis. The sequence goes on from JAJEKV010000710.1 coordinate 77,246, forward strand.
ATAATATCAGAAAAAAACATATTTCTGACTGTTTGTAGAGTTTTGATCATTAGGACATTTGACCTTTTTTAATCATATCTTGATTGGTAGCTATCTTTGAGGTGAGATTTCCTCCTTTGAAAAGCTCTTTCAAATATCTTTCGAGTGGCATCAGATTCTACTATCTTTTATTTAGAATTTGATGGAGAAAATAGAAAATTTCCAGCTGAGTTTGATGGAGCAACTAAAAGCCAGCTTTTCTTTTTCACCATGAGGGAAAGGGTCGCCAATAAGGAGAGATTTAGTGCGCAACTGGTGCGTGATAAGTAGAAAACGAATAGCTTCATAGCATGAAGGATAAGGACAAGGGCAGGGTAGCAACAGCCAACCTCAAGGGAGCAGCCAGAATTTGGTGGAAAGGCTATGCCAAAACCCATGGGTTAAGTAGAGATGGCTGCAGATTTAAGAAGGTCTCCAAGGCATTTAAGCGTCATTACGTGCCGAGGGAACACAAGTGCCATATGATGCAACAGTTTTACAGGTTGGAGTAGGGCAATAAGACAGTCCAGAAGTACATCGAAGAGTTCATGAGGGAGAGGCTCTATGTGCCAAAATTGAGTGAAAAACATCCAGTAGAGGGGTACATTGAAGGCCTGAACGAGGAGATCAGGAAGCTGGTGAGAGCAATAAACCCGCAAACGATTGTCGGAAAGGAATCGAAAGCAGTGAGCTTGCAAGGAACAGGACCTCAAGCGAGTGGATCTATCAGGACAAGAGGAAGGCTACAGGAAGCTACAGCCTAAGAGCAACAAGTCCAGCAGCTACCAGACCGTAGTACAATGCAAATTATGGAAAGCAAGGCAACGCAAATTTTGGCAAGCAGGACAAGAAGCAGGTCAGCTTCAAGGATAAGGAGCAATGAGGTGGTTCAAACTACTCAAAAGCAGTGAAGTAGTTCTTACAGTCCATCCCCAAGGAGAAGAGGCAGGAATGTATTGAAAAATAGTTGTGCTTCAGGTGCTTCTAGCCAGGACATCGGATACATAACTGCCCATTTGTGATGAATGTGGCGTTGGCAGAGCTAGGAGGATGGGAGATACCCCTGGAGATCGACGAAGAAGATGCTCGCGACTACATCCAGGGTGAGTGCTACGTCTTTGCTATTATTGACTCTGGGAATGCTGAGAGTCAGTACCAAGTCATTTCGACGATTGGGAAGGTCGGGGTCAAGTCCTTCATAGTGTTGATAGATACTAGGAGTACCCACAATTTTGCTTCGCCAAGGATGGTAGAGATGTTGAAGCTGAAGCCTTTGAAGTCCAAGCCTAGACCGGTTGTGTTGGCAAATGGGGCAATCTGACACACAGCAGGGAAGAGGATCAACTTCGATATAGACTTGCTAGGTATCAATGTTGGAATGGGAGCAGAAGTGATGAACATCGGCAAGTATGACTTGATCATAGGCATGGAATACCTTGGATCGGCTGGAGCCGTGATTGATTGTGGGAAGCGAAAAGTAAACTTAACGACGCCAAAGGGCAAGGTCATTGAGATAACAGGTAAAGAAGTCACCCCAATCATGCAATGCATGTCTAGTAAGAAGCTATTTAGATGCATAAGGAAGGAGTAAGTGGCTTATGGCTTTAAACTCGAAGTCGACGAGCAAGAGGCAGAGGAAGACAAAGAGGCCAAAGCGTTGAGCAAGCTCCCAAAGTCCATAGCCAAGTTGGTGAAGGAATTCCATGATTTATTCCCAGATGAGATCAAGCAACTTCCACCTTACAGAGGAATCGAGTGTGAAATAGCACTTGAGCCAGAAACGAAGCCAACAAGTAAGGCGCCCTACAGGATGTCACCCCAGGAGTTGATGGAATTGAAGAAGCAATTGCAGGAATTGCTAGACCTAGGGTTTATAAGACCTAGTGTCTCTCCATTTGAAGCGCCAATACTCTTCGTCAAGAAGAAGGATGGAAGTCTCAGAATGTGCATTGACTACTGTCAATTGAACAATCACACCATCAAGAACAAATATGATCTACCTCGATCAGATAATTTGATGGATCAACTGTAGGGAGCGAAGGTTTTCTCCAAGATAGACCTGAGGTCATGCTACCACTAGATCAGAATCAAGGAAGAGGACATCCATAAGATTACATTCGGGATGAGATATGGCCATAGTTCACGCGGTGATGCCGATTTGATTGTCCCAACGCCCAACAACAACGCATGAGGCTCATGAATGATGTTTTTTTGCGAGTTCCTGGATGCATTCATCATAGTTTTTCTTTGATGACATTCTAATCTACAGCAAATCCCCAGAGGAGCATGCCCAACACTTGAGAAAGGTACTTGAAAAGTTGAGGAGGCATCAGCTTTATGCGAAGCTATTCAAGTGTCACTTTGCGACAGAAAGAGTAGAGTACTTGGGACATGTAATCACAGCAGATGGGGGATCTCCACCGACCCTGCAAAGATTGAAGCGGTAATTGATTGGCCGGCACCAAAGAATATCCATGAAGTGAGGAGCTTCCTCGGCTTAGCAGGGTCGGGTCGTCACCAAAGCAGTCGACACCGAACCGATATGTGAGTGGGAGGTAGATTAAAAAGTCTACTTCCGTCCCATGGAAGTAGACGAACCTGAGAGATAAGAGGTCATTCAGGCATGCATTGATAGGAAAGCACCTCCAGTCAATGCCTAATACGGGAAGGACGCCATTCTTCACGCCAAAGGCAACTAAAGGTGTAGGCATGAGTGATTATTGTAGGCATGATAGAGTGATGTCTCCATGGCCAAGATGGAAGAAACATAATCTTCCTATGCCGGGAGATTAGCCTTGCATCCATATAAATTGTAATTAATGAGTGGTTCCCTAACAACCAACTTTAAAAATAATTAAAGGTATACTGACGTGATTGTTGGATCTGCAGGCCAATAGGAGAGTCTAGCAGCAGGAAGGTCGCACTGCGAAGACTTGCAACACATGTTTTGTCATAATGTATTGCAAGGAGACGATATAGAACCTTAATTAGAAAATTTTGGAATGATGTTAATGATAATGGTGTAAACCATAAAATTTTGTGAATAATAGACGATAAAGTAAGAGGGCGAAAGAGTCTCTTATCATAGTATGTTGAACAAGGATGTGTTACGAAAATTAAAATATTACCTTGGGGTAATTATCTTTGAAAACTATATGCATCAAATGTATTGCGGGGTATGCAGGTTTCCACGATTGGGGAGATGCGTGATGCCGAGGACAAACATCAATTCAACGTGGGGAGATTGTGACGTTCTAGATGATCCGAAATATTTATATTATAATCGCCCCGCCCTGCGTGCATGTCAATTACGACATAATTAAATGTATACTGACGTGGTTGTTGGACCTGCAGGCCAATAGGAGAGTCTAGCGGCAGGAAGGTCGCACTGCGAAGACTTGCAACACATGTTTTGTCATAATGTATTACAAGGAGACGATATAGAACCTTAATTAGAGAATTTTGGAACGATGTTAATGATAATGGTGTAAACCATAAAATTTTGTGAATAATAGACGATAAAGCAAGAGGGCGAAAGAGTCTCTTATCATATTGTAAAACTATATGCATCAAATGTATTGCAGGGTATGCAGATTTCCAAGGTGCGGAGATGCGTGATGCCGAGGACAACATCAATTCAAGGTGGGGAGATTGTGACGTTCCAGCATAACATACGATCTAAATCGTGATATTATACCGCCTTGCCACACGCATACATGTCACCACGACAAGTACTTGAGAGCCGTAAAGGGTTGCACCTAGGGGGCAACCTCGTATGTTGCGCATGTATATGGAGCCAGCACCATAGATTACTGTCTTGTGAGAAACAAGGAGAAAATTGAGGACCAACACCATAGATTACTTGTCTTTGAGAAACAGGGAGAAAATTGAGGACTTTTATGTGGGAGAAAAGCTTCGAAGTCGGACCATACACCGCCGCACTTGGTGATTAAGATGCGACAACCGCCGAAATGCGAAGCCATGCTTTCATCCAAAACTCGAGGGTAAATTATGAGCATAGTCTTGCATATAATACACGGTAGAGGAGCATCGCAAACGACTTCATGGGCGAGGAGAGTTCCAAGAAGATGCATATAAATTCTAGCACATCATATTTGATGTAGCCATGAGTCTTTGGTCTATCAAAATGCGATGCAAGGGAGACCATGCAATTCATGGTGGGATTCTGAATGCCAAGAGGCGAGGAGGTGATCCTCAAAACTGTATTTGTAAGCCAAAATGATATAAGAAAATGATCAGACAGAAAAAGAGAGACTACTTTGAGAAAAAGCAAGCGGAATTATCTGAACAATTTAGAAGGCATCCCAAAAGCTTTTGGGACACGTTGAAGACAAAAACAGACCAAACTAATTTGAGCATCCGTGACCTTTCAAATTTAGTCAAGACTATTTATGAACAAGAGGGCGCTGACCATTCTTCCTCACTGATCCAGTATCTAGGATTGGTGTCAGGTGGATGGCCCCCGTCGATTTAATTTTGCCAGTCCGCTCTTCTCGTATTCTGATGGGAGCATCGTAGAAGAAGTAGGGGACGTCACACATATGATATTGGTCACCTTGATCTTCAAAGCCTCAAACTCTAGAGTTGAAGTACCCCATGCACATGTGGTTTTAGTTATATCATGTAGGTGGCGCCAATTATCTTCAACTGAATTTTCTAGTATCTTCAATACATGCTTGAGAGACCCAACACGAAGTCAGAGTCATCTTGCCAAAGCTCAACCAAAAAATAACCTAGTGTTTCTAACCCATGGCCATGCATTAAAGCTCCAGTGATACTAACCTTTAGACGCCCCCCTCTCCATGCCGATTTGGCTAACATTTCAAGCCTAGGCACCATAGTCTTATTCTAGTCCATTTTATCATGAAAGGTTGTAAGTGCTTAGTCTAGTCACGATGTGACAGTGCACGTCAAGACTAATAAAGACTTCTGCAAGATAGCTGTGTGGTCATATGTGCCTTCCTTTCCTATGCTAAATCCATTCTTTCCAATGAATCCATTTCGTAGCCATTTTATCTTTGATAACTATACATGCATTGCATTTAGAGAAAGCTATGCGCTGGCTATGGTTACAAATGATAATCCTTCAAAATATACAAGACAAAAGACTTGGACATATGCTTATCATAAAAGCTTTTCTACAAAGAACATCAATTTCTTGATGTATATCCTTCTTTTGTCCAGAATAGAGGCAGACTTCATATATTCTTTCTTGTCCTTTGAGTGGTCTTCTTCAATCTATGTGGCATAGTCTTAGCATTCTCAGCAACATACAATGTGTCTATGCTATCTGCTGCCAAAATGTGAGACCTCAGCTTCATGAACCTGAATTTCCATGCTCAGTTACCCTGTGGCCTTCCATAAAACTCTTTTTCCATTTGTAGAAAGTCGACAAAGCTATGGCATAAGCCATCTGCCATGCTTACTGGCGGACCTCCTTATTATTAAGCATCATAGTGCCAACCTGCCCATGAACATTATATAAGTCAAGTGGTCATTCGTAGATTTTGAAACCCTAGGCCGCTTCTTTGGCACCATGTAAGGACCGCTTCGTGCATTTTTCTTTGCTTTTCTCCCTAGTTGATTATGTCGATTCAGGTGATTTTTGTTGCGTTGGAAAGCCCGTTCGAGGGCTTTCTGACGGTATAGCATCAGCACCTTTGCTGCTGTTTTCAGTTCCGGATTTATCCGTTTTTTATGTCGGCCATGATGGCTTCCTCGTCTCGAACACAAGCTCCTGCTTCAATCTCTGACCGGAGTCTGGTAATCCGTGATAATCCTTTGGCTCTCCAGTCCAGCCTTGATCAAGTTGCTGGTGCTCCTGATCTTTCTCCTTCTGATTTTCCTGAATTGCCATCTAATCAAGAGTGCTTCTAGACCTCCCCGCTCCACCTCGCCGCGAAATCCCGCCTCGTCGGCATGGAAGCCTTCCACATCCTAAAGTGATGGAATATCTCGAATCGCGCTTTTAGTGAATGGATCAAGAAGGACGCGTCTCAAGTAGCGGGCATCATCTAGCATTTCCAAAGGTAATTGATCTTATGGTCCGGGATAACAAGAAAGATCTCGTAATCTTTCGGGGAGCTTAAGGCAAGGGAGTCTCAATTGAACCTTCAGTTGCCTCCGGTGGATGTGTTTATCGAGGCGGATGTGTGTAAAGAATACCCTTCGTGCATCGAGGTTATGGTGGCAGTAGATTGATCATGAATTGCATAAAAGTGTATTGGCAATCTTGTCTCTTCGGCCGTGGTGGCACATTATACCGGTGCTTATCCGATTCTAGGAAACTTGGCTTACCGGGTTTGTGAGGCCATCTTCGTAGAATTGGGCTACCCGCTTACCATTACATTGAAGATGTTGGATAAGAAGTTCTTTTTAATTGTTTTTGATGATGCGGATGTACGTGGATAAGCTTGTGGCTTTGCGGTGTGGACCCGATGTGGGCGACTATATCTTATATCAACCATACTCTCGGTTTTTACTCCCGGTATGTTGATCTGGCGTAAAATGCCGCCTGGTTTTCAATTCCCAACTTGCCTCCTCGATCTTCTCTTGTGCGAGTTTCTCATTAATATTGCTAATGCTTCGGGTACACACACTGTCCCATTCTATAGTTGATGGTGCTAAGATATGTGTGTCTCTCCCATGTGGTCGCCTTACCCGATTTGTGTTGTTGTTAAAAGTGGCCCTCTGCTTTTTAAATTTGGATTGCAGCTACTTAATGGTCCTCAACTTGCCTTGCTCTTTCCCCATCTTGCCATGTTTGATACTTTTCGAAGTTCAAAGAGATCGGCTGTGCCAAGCCTCCTCACACCTCACCTCCACCATCTAATGTTCCTCCTTCGCCACCAGACATGTAGGTTCTTCCCCTCGGCTGAAGGGAGGGAGAACATTGTTGGCCGTGTGTCACGTGTCTCAACCTAGCCCCTACATCTTGATGTTCTAAGTGATGCCGTAAGGCGGGTTGCAAAAATGGGAGGCCCAAAGGCGTAGGGAGCAAGATGGGTGGCAAAAGGTGAATCAAGAAGGCTGCTAGGAATAAATATCTGCAATCTATCTCTCAAGCTGCAAGTTCAAGTGGATAATATAAATGGAAGGGTAGAGCAGGGGGGGCTCGCCTTGCCAAGTGTGCCTCAATCGCCAAACAACCGCTATGTTGTCACCTTCCCAGAAGTAACTAGACATAATGGGAGGGTGGGAGCGAGAGGAGGCTCGCCCTCATTAGTGTGATGCAGAACCACGATGGAAGGGTGGAGCAGGCGAAGGCTCCCCTTGCCAAGTTTGAAATTGCATTGGGTGACCTACGGGTTGATACTTGTGACATGGAGGTTCTGAGAGGTTGAGACAATGGGAATGGAAATTGAGCGCCAACCCGTGAACACATGAACATACTCTCATGGAATGTCCGGGCATAGCTTCTTCTCGCCGCAAGAGAAGCCCTAGCTTTGTATCTTGGGAAGTTGTCGGCTGATTTCTATTGCCTTCAAGAACATAAATGTTGTAGAGGTGATATACAAAAGTTGGTTGGTTTGTTTGGTTCTCAATATAATGTCCTCGCTCTCACTCTTTGGCTCCTCTAAGGCGGTGTTCTTACAACATGGAAGTCATCCATCAATGTCACTTTCACAAAGACGGATGCCTTTGGACGATGGATTATTGTCAAGTGGAAGGATCAAGGTCGAGAATGGGGTTTGGTTAACATTTATCGCACAATAGACCAAGTCAAAAGGGGCTTTATGGGCTGCATTGAGAAGCAAACTATGTAGACTTGGCCATGATGTAGCTTGGTTGTTAGTGGGTGATTTCAACATGGTGGAACTTGAGGTCACAGTGCGCGGAAGGGGTCGCGCAGTGGTGCAGGTTTTGAACGTGATCCCGGTGGGTGCGCCTCCTTCATGACCGTGGGCTTACGTAAATTGATTATTCATCTTTTACTTGGTGTAATGGCATTTGGATTGGTGTTGGTAGGGCATATGCCCGTCATGATAGAGGCTATTTCAATGCTCATGCGGCTCATGATCTCAATTTCCGTAGGCATAACCTTTTGATGGTTCTATCTCGATCACCATCCCCAACTTTTCTCCTGCAATGTGGCTAATCAGCCGGAGACCAACCAGAACTTATTTCAAGTTTAATGTCACGTTCTTAGAAAATGTGGACTTTCAAACTCATTTGTCGGCATGCTTGGTCCCAAAGCATTTTCCTCTAGAAGAGGCATGGCTGGTTTAGTTGCGGCTCTTTACGCCGTTAAGTCTCAAGCTAAGGAATGGGGCGAGAGTGCGAGCATTAGAGACAAGAGAGCAACTTTACGCATTGTATGGTGAACTTGCGACTTGTCGTTTCTCATGTTCCTCCGATGGGGCGGAGAAAAGCTAGTTCTTTCACGAATTAAACTCTTTGGAAAATGAACAGGTTCGGCGGATGCTCGAAAGTGAAGGCTGGTTTGCAATGGTTCAAAGATGGGGATAGGTGTACTCGCTTTTCTTTTGCAAAGATCAAAGGAGAAGGAAGGTGCAACATCCGGTCCACTCCCTCCGACTTCGATGGCTCTCTTATTTTCGACCCAGTGCAACTCAAGCAATATCTTTTTTGATCATTTCTCTTCCTTCTTTGCTCAAAGCACCCCATGCCATTCGAGGGGAGGATATCGCGGTATTTGTGTTGTCTAAAGGTACATCCAATTATTTCGCTAAGAAAAAGATTGCTTGAATCGAATATCACAAGAGAGGACTTGAAGGAGGAGGCCGTGTTTCATTTGAAGCATGATAAGTGTCCCGGTCTTGACGGCTTCCCTATTGAGTTCTTTCAAGCTTGGCGGCCTTGGCTCAACAATGATGTCTATGCGCTTTTGTGACTTTCAAAGATTCATAAAAGCTTAGATAAGATCCTCAACCTTTGGATGCATCTCTCTCATTCCAAAGTGCAAAGAGCCTAGATCCATTTCTCGATTTGGCGCCCTATCACCTTGCTCTCATCTGTCTACAAAATATTTGCTAAAGCCCCGGCCGACAAGGTACATAACATCTTATTTGAGTCAATTTCTTCTACCGGTCCGCTTTCTCCACGCCGATGCATCTTGAACAATGTTAAGGGCCGCATATGAGGGCATGTATTGGGCTCCCGCTTGCGGGGGTCATCAAGTGGTGTTCCTCAAACTAGACTTTGCTAAAGCCTATGGCGGTGTGGATTGGGTATTTTTGGAGAAATGCCTTCTTGCTTTGGGTTTTGGAGAGGCATTCACTGCGGATGTTATGAGGCTTCATGTGTCGCACGGTCTACGCTATGCTTTTTCAAGGTGAGCCATCCCGGATCTTTTCTTGTTGGTGGGGGATCCCGGGGGTTGTCCTTTGGCCCTTTGCTCTTCACTATTATTGCTGCGTGTTGTCTCAACTCTTTGATGTTGCCTTCGAGAAGGTGTCATCGGGGAATCTGCCCATGTTGGATGGTTCTCGGGGAGGTGTGTAATCATTATCTTTGATGACACTTTCCTTTTCTTATGGCCAATGATGAAAATCTTCATAATGCTAAGCTGCTCCTAGATACTTTCTCCACGGCCTCCGAGTTCTTGTGGGTTGGAGAAAGTGCAATTGCTCTATGGACGCCGGATAGTGTGGTTCCCTCTTGTATTCTTGACTATCCTTTGATCTGCTTCCTCATGGTCATCCCACAAAGCTTTTGGGCATTCCCTGTGGGGGGTGCATGTTTTCGCCTCATGTGCTTGGGATGAGATCATTAAAGGTCTTGAGAAACATCTCGGGAGGGTGGAAGGTGGCTAAGTTATCCTTGCCTGGTAGGATCAGGTTGCAAGGTCCGTCCTCAAGAACACCCATGTTTATATGGCATCCATCTTCTTGGCTCCTCAATGTAAGATGAATGAGATCGTCTGTATTGTCGAATTTCATCCGGGGGTGGTACATCGAAGGTGTTTGTTGTTAAGGTATCCTGGGCTAAGTGCATCAAGCCTAAAATTTGGTGGGCTTGGAATGTTGGACTCTCCGCCACGCAAAGCAGTCATGATTTCAAAGTTCATTTTGGAGGCTCCTCCTTGATAAATATGACTCTCCCGGCTTAAGGTTGGTGCGGCAAATCACTTCTGCAGTTGTCTCCCCTTTCACAAGGCAACTATCAAGCCTAGTCTCCCATGGGCCTTGTTGTATCCTCTGCATCCATATCCAAATGCTTCCCCATTCCTTAAAGGTCTGCTTGCTTCCTGGGATGCGGTTAGATCTTTATTCCATGTTAATCCCCAAGCATGTGCTTCATTGTCAATGTCATGTTGGTGGCTTCCCCTGCAAGGTATGCATGATCAGCAGCCTTTATGTGCACTTGTACATCCAAAGACCCAACGGCGTTGGCGGCTAGCTGGGGTTTTAACGATTGCGCTTGGTATGATTCTGGGTCATCTTTTGTCATGGGAGGCTTTTCGAGATTTAGATTGCTATGAGATGGGATCGGCAAAATCACGGGCTAGGGTGGCTGATTTTTTGCCATCCAATGTGCGGAAACCCGCAGCCGATGTGCCTATTTGGATATGTGATGCACGCCTTAAGCGAGAAAAGTTTGTTTCTTCCACGTCTGTTGCTTTTTAGATTGTGAGCCTCTTCCCCATCCCAAGACGGCATCTTTAGGTTCCTCAACCCACGGTGGAGAAGTGTGTGGATGTGGGCATGGGATAAATTGCCACCCTAAAGTGTCGGTTGCGATGGCAAATTCTCCATAGATGTGTTCGAAGTGAATGTCTTGGTTCACAAGATGAATCCTAGAGTCTCGGATCGTTGCCCTCTCTGCGGGCCAGCGTGTTGAAACTATTGAACACCGCTTCTTCTTGTGTGATCATCTACGGCTTGCTTGGGAGTGGTTGTTCACTTTTTTTTGGTGTCTCTCTCACTAGCCGGAGATCCTACTTGCACTTTATCCCCCGTTTGGCCTAGCTTGCGTGGGCATTTCATCTTGCTTCTAGTTGGATTTTGTGGTCTATCCGGCGAGGCGGCGTTTGTGGATTTTCCAAGGTGCACACATCTCCGATCGGTGACTTCTCCATTGTGCTCAAAGAAGATCACTAAAGCTTATCGTTGCTCATCTCTAGCTGATGATAAAAAAGAGATAATTTTAAGCGGATTTATTTACGGTGTTCTTCTTATGCATAGGCGGGTTTTTTTGCCTAGTTTGGGTCAGCCTATCCACTAGGGTTTTATTCCCCGTCGTGCATTGTGTATTGTGCCTTTGTTCTTGTCAATAAAAAGAGCCTCAAAATATATATATATATAAAAAAAATAAAAAAAAAAAAAATATCCTTATATATATATAAAAAAAAATATATATATATATATATATATATATATATATATATATATATATATATATATATATATATATATATATATATATATATATATATATATATATATATATATAAGTCAAGCATGTTATAAACAAAGGTTATTCGATTTGACGATTTCATGTTTCAGTAGAAGGTCCTAAAGCTAGTAATCTCCTTAACTGAAAATATAGAACAACAATTGCTTTCCAAAAAGCATGAAGATGTTCTAAATTCCTTTGCTCCTTGCTTGGTTGTCTTCCCTAGTACATTTGGAAGGTGTTTTCTCTTGCTTTAACCATCTTTTACCCATATTGCATGGTCTCTTCAAATTAGCGGATTCTACTTCTTTGAAATACTTCTTCCTTGCCTTAGACGCCTCATCAATAGCCTTTTGCAGGTTCTTCGATAGGGGGTTCTTGTCCACAACCACCAAGCGAATCTCCCAATGCCTTGCAACTGAGGTATCTCAATGCAAGCTAGATACCTTATTGATGGATTTGCTGGCATATCAAGCACCTCTATGATTGAGAGGCGAACCAGATTACTATTGCACCAATACCATAAGGTCTGTCACTGATACTTGTGTATTGTGATGTCTATTGAAACCATGGGCTTTGCCGTAGCCACCGCCACATCATTTACTAGAAGAGGAAGCCTGGAAGACATCTGCAAGGTGCAAGGGTATAAAAATATATCAACATTAGATTCGAGCAATCGCGGCTGCGATTTTCTCCAGAAAATTGCCTAGACGATTTGCTGGAGATGTCTCTTATTTTTAAGCTAAGCTAAAAATACAAAACTCTCGCTGCTCACTTAAGCTCCAAATGGCCGATAAGATCGCAGTTGTGATTGCTTCAAGCTCAAGGGGATTGCCACTATAATCTTCATGGACAACTTTCTATTATCTTAATACCCCACAAGCTACTCATTTAAACTCTAAAGGGTCTAGAGAGTTGGAACTGCGATTTGTTCCAACTCATGGATAGCTTTCTATTTATTCTAGGTATTTTTTAGCCCTTGCATCATTACCATCAATTTGCTAATGTTTGCATGGTTGGCTGCAAGTACATGGCATTTCTTTTTCCATTGTGCTCTTCTTGTTGTTACGGTATGTCTTAGAGCATTGGAATGTGAAGATCAAATGAAGGCTCAAAGTTTAAGGATAAAAAAAATGTAAATTAATGGACTGAGTACAAGTCTCTAGAGCTTTTAAGAAACAAGGTGTCTGCGCACTATGGATTGCCCCTGTGCCATTAAAAGAGACCTAATTCTCAAACTATAAAAATTGTTCTGCCTTTGAGCCTTGCTTTAATGATCTTATCAACCAAAAACAAATAAGAGACAATGTAAGCTACAATATAGTTGTCCTATTATTTCATCCAAAAATGGAAGGGCTTAAGGTCCATAACTTCAATAAATTCAATATCAATTTGAATATCCTTGTACATTGAAACAATTTGGTGAAGGTCAATAGATCCTAAGAGATTGAATTCTACATCTCACGCTATCTCAAGTTACTTAAAATACAGTCGAAGCATCTTGTAGCCCACAAGGATCCTTCAAAGGTTATAATAAACATAGCCAAATTGTCCAAGTGTACTAATCGTTTCCATGGAGGCTGATTGTTCCAGTAAGAATGCGCTCAAAAACATTCAGAAGTCCTCCTTCATACAGGATTCTAAGAGCCCTTTTTTTTTTTTTAGCAAAACTTGCTAACAGTTAGGGCAAGCAGTATGGCATGGACGTGGAAATCTTATAAACATTAATTGACAGTAATTATATGGGGTGCCTGGAGCAAGGTGAAAACCCAACATTCGTTGTTTCTAGTGGGAAGCTTTGATGAAAGGGTAAGTGGTGAAGAGCACATGTAAATGATAAGGGAAACTATAACATTTACAGTTAGTTACAGAAGGCATGCATAATAGATTCAAATGGGCAAAGGCAGTTGCATTGTCAATGGAATTTCCGTATCCATTGGTTTGGGATAAAATGTATGGAGCACCTTGAGCATTGTGAATAATCACACGGTATATTCTCTTAGGCATATTAACGAAATTAGGGTTAGCGACTTCTAGCAGACCTAAAGTAAAATTTTGCATGCTGCAACAATCTGTAGACGGCCAGCAATACAAGGTACAGATGCTACACAATCTCTCTCATACTTATATTTAGCTTATGGAAGTAATCGGCAAGGGGCGAGATGGCGGTTCTTTGAAGGAATGCTCATTTTTACCTCAAGCTTTTTTGGATTTGAAAGTAGATCTTGCTTTTCCTGGAGCTCTTTTCGTATATCTGGCAGGGATCCGGTAAGGATTTTGAGTAGGTTCTAGCTCAAAATGATGCATTCTTGACTAAGCTAAGGGTTTAGAATTTTGCAAGACTGGCACGTATCAGCATGTTTTTTCCCCCCTTTTTCCCTTTTATGAGGATTTGGACTCAGATGGTTATTCATCGCATCGATCCGAGACATTGGATCGCCATTCTAGAATGGGACGAGCATGCATGTCATGCATGCATGCATGGCGCATGCCGTTTTTGGTTGGGGAGTTCGCTATTTCTTCAGGCGTTTACGCATCGTCTCGCCAAATGCTTCCTCTTCTCTCGGCGTTACCTTATTCTCTTTGAATTGTTTCGAGGCGGGGGAGGGGCTTCTTCACCTTTGGTTTAGCTAATTGGCGTATCTTTCTTGCTATCCTTTACCGGCCTTTGGCCTCGTCCACGTGACCCGTCCACCGATCCTGGTTTGTAAGGAAGTTCTCGGTGGCGGTTTTGTTGGTTTCTTGCGAGTCCCATTCTAGAATCGCATCGATCGAGACATCGGATCGCCATTCTAGAATGGGGACGAGCATGCATGTCATGCATGCATGCGGCGGCGCATGCGTTTTGGTTCGGAGTTAAGCTATTTCCGGTACGGCGTTTACGCATCCGTCTCATCGGCTTCCTCTTCTCTCGGCGATTACCTTATTCTCTTTGAACCCACCCTCCCCCCTTCTTTGTTTATTATATATTGTACAAGTTACGTTTTATCATGTTTTTCCACCGTTGGGTGATGTTTTCCACCGGTGGGTGATGCTTTTTCTGGTATGTTTTCGTTTGTTGTGTTGGTGATGTGCGGTATAGGTTGGCGGCGACATACGCCCGACTTCTCCATGAGGGGGTCTTTGGGGCGATTCTATGCCCCTTACGTTTGTCTAAGCCCCTTGCCGGAAGGCTTATCACTAGGGTTTTCTCGAAAACCGAGAAAAGCGAGTTTTTAATCCGGTGATAAGCTTCGGCATATACATCAACCACTCATCTATTAGCATTGTATTTTTGGGGTCCAAATGATATAATTGGATTTTTCCCTTTATTTTTAGGTAGGTAGATTAGCATCGTACCCACCATTCATTAGAAAATCTGGAGATAGGCTTCTCATTCATCTCAACAGATTTTCTACAATGGTGGACGCGATTGGGTAGCCCTTTTTACCTTACGAAAAATAAAGGAAAATCTAATTATATCATTTGGATCCCTAAAAATACAATGCTAATAGATGAGTGGTTGATGTACACTGCCGAAAGCTTATCCGCCGGATTAAAAACCCCGCCCTTCGGGTTTGAGGAAAAACCTAGTGATAAGCTCGCAAGGGGCTTGGACAAACGTAAGGGGCATAGAAATCGGCTCCCAAAAAAAACCCCGCATGGAGAAGACGAAACAGATGCCGCCGCCAACGTACACGCACATCACCAACACAACAAACGAGAAATACAAACATACCGGAGAATAGCATCACCCAGGGGTGGAAAAGCATCACCCGGCGGTGGAAGAAAAACATGATAAATAAACTTGTGCACAATAAATAAAACAAAAGAAGGGGAGGGGTGGGTTCAAAGAGAATAAGGAACTGCTGAGAGAAGAGGAAGCGCCATGAGACGTTGATCACGAGCAGCGTCTGCCATAAAACCCAACTGAAGAGGGCATGCGCCGCATGCAAGACATGCATGCTTTCGCTGATCTTCTAGAATGTCGATCCGATGTCTCGGATCGATGCGATTCTAGAATGGGGCTCGTGATGAAAACCAACAAACCGCCCAATACCGAGAGAACTTCCTTATCAAACTAGAATCGAGGGCGAAGGTCACGGGACGAAGGCTAAAAAGAAGGACCGAGCCGAGAAAGGGGCATGCCACGGCATGACGAAACGCCAAAGGGCCAAACCAGCGGGGAAGAAGCCCCTCCCCCGCCTGGAAACAATTCAAAGAGAAAAGGAATCACTGATGAGACTAGGCTTCTCATTCATCTCAACAGATTTCTACAATGGTGGATGGTGGGTAGTCGCAATCGCGAACTACCCACGAAAAAATAAAGGGAAAATCCAATTATAACATTTGGACCCCATAAAATACAATGCTAATAGAAGTTCAAATTTGGTGTACTGCCGAAAACTTATCACTTAGGGATTAAAAACCCGCCCTTCGGGTTTTCAAGGAAAAACCCTAGTGATAAGCCTTGGCAGGGGCTTAGACAAGCGTAAGGCATAAAAAAATCGCTCCCAAAACCCGCGAATGGAAAAGTCGAAGCAGATGTCGCTCGCTAACACGTACACGCACATCACCAACAAAACAATAAGACAAAACAAACCTCCCGAGTGGAGGGGCTGATTCTGTGGCGTGCCGCGAAAAATATAATAAACAAAGAAGGGTGGAGGGTGGGTTCAAAGAGAAAGATGCTGGCGAGAGAGAAGAGGAAAGCGCCGATGAGATCGGGTCTGATGCGTAAGCGCCTAAAATAGCGAACTCCCAACGAGCGGGCATCGCGCGCATGCATGCAAGATTTATGCATCTTTCGTCCCATTCTAGAATGGCGATCCGATGTCTTGGATCGATGGGATTCTAGAATGGGACTCATATGAAAACCAACAAACTGCCGAATACCCGGAGAACTTCCTTACAAACTAGGATGAGGGCGAAGGTCCGCGGGACGAAAGGCTAAAAGGCGGGAAAAGGACAAGCATAAAAAGAAATGCCAAATTGGCCAAACCAAAGCGGGAAGAAGCCCCTCCCACGCACGAAAACAATTCAAAGAGAAATGCTGGCGAGAGAGAAGAGGAAGCTAGATGAGATCTTCGTCTGGCTTGGCGCCTAAAATAGCGAACTCCAACCGAGAGCGGGCATGCGCCGCGAAGCATGCATGCTTTCGTCCCATTCTAGAATGGCGTCCGATGTCTGGATCGATGGGATTGACGAGGCGGTTTGTTGGTTTCTTGCGAGTCCCATTCTAGAATCACTACTTGTGGAAAGATGCTTCATGACGAGCTCTTAGTGTTTGAAACATCTGATGCTATTTTTTGAGCTAAGCATGGCAAGCTATCATAACCTTGTTATTTTTTGAGGCAATAAGGCGGCATATGGTGGATCATGGAAACAATAAAGCGCCAATGCTTGATTATAAGAGTATGGCTGGAAAGAATGCATGTGAAAGCTCTTGACCCCTAAAATAACTCAAAGCATGCGGATTTATCTACCGGCCATAAGAATTCTGGTATTTTTAGATAAGGATGCTTTCAAGAATTTACTTTGAGAAGAACAAAATTGAAATCGGGTTTGAGAATATTGAGTAGTAATAGGGAAGAACAAATAACATGATATAGTTGCTGGTGTGAGCTTTGCAAATATTGCAAGTAAAATATGAGTGTTGCTTTCTAATTCTAGCTGATACTTGTTTGAGTAAATTGTTAGTGCAGAATGGTAATTTCTGTAAAATAAGAACTGTCAAACTACTGCAGCTTTATGCATTGTATAAGTTGTTAATAGTATTGATGTTTTCTCTCATTCTGTGCTAATGGGCTACAAAGGGAGGTGCAAAGGAGTGACCCGGTGATAAGTAGAGACTCTATGTACCTTACGGCCCCTTAACTTATTACCATTATCATGCTAATAAGTTTGGTTGGCTGCAGGTACGAACGTCTCTCTTCTTCTTGCTTTTCCTTGGGGTTCCATTGGTGTTAGGGATAGATGGGATGTGGAAATACGTGAACACGATGGTCTTTTGAATTAGAACATGTTATCAGCTGAGAATATGGATCACTCTTGGTTGTAGTTATTTATGTTTATGCAAGTTTTTTAAGGTAAACCTTCTGAGATGTATTTTTGGAGTTCTATGGAGGATAAATCTTGACTGAATGCTTTTTGAAATAATACGCATTAGCTTTTTCAAAAGATGTAATTTAACTTGAAAGTAATCATACAAGTTTCGAGTGTTGGAAAAAATGTTTTAAGTTGTGCTGATAATCAGTTCTTGGAACAAAGTATAGTGATTCCTTCTTTACGTTTTTTAAACCCATTAAAATTCTAGTGCTTTGATGGTTTGTCTGTAGAGCTTAGGGAAATATGTACCGGTTTGCATTAGGAAACAAAAGAAATTATTGCAAAAGGATGTTGCGGGTTATATCCACACAGTGAATTCGGCTTAACTATCTGATCACGGAATTATATAATTACTGAGGGGATTTACCTCAGGCATAAGGTGGAAAGATCGTACTGATAAAAATGTTGCTTCCCCTTTGCAGTTTAACTTAAGATGTATTTAAATGCTTAAGGTAGGCAAACCAATTAAGGATAGTAATAATTGCTTTGTATGCTGCATCTGGCATCACCCTAAACTTTGATGCTGCATCTGGCATCACCCTAAACTTTGATAAGTGTTCTATCGTTGGGGAAATAAATCAACCTTATACCTTGGGGATCAAATGCTATCATTCTTCTCAGGCTATCAGTCTTTTGGCATGCCTTTATCTTTATACACAAACATCAAGGGTCTTTGGTCTCCTATTCTTACTCGGATCAAAAGAAAATTAAACAGCTATGGTAATTTCTTTCTTTGGCAGGTAGGACCATCATTGCAAATGCTGTTATTGCTAGCTCTCATATTTATTTTTCCTCTGCCTTACTTGCTCCAAAAAACATTTATCTTCAACTGGAAAGAATAATCAGGGGGCAAAAAACATATGGTCAACTGGAACTAACTATATTACTAAATGAAAAACTCAAGGTGGCCTTGGATGCAAAAATTTGTTCTTGCAAGGATCTGTCTTGTTGATAAGCATGTATGGAGGGCTCTCTTTCATATGAACAATCCTGCCTCTGTTTTTGGGTTGCCCCTAGGGGGGCAAACCCTTGTTTATGTGGGCTTTTGGCATCCTAAGTATATCCTAAAATATCTCTAGAATATCTTTGGTATTTGCTAAAACCCATTACTAGATGTCAAAAGCTGTCGGTCCATACATTTGGTGGGCAAGTCCACTCGGAAACCGGCTAGCAGGGAGAGGTCTCCCACTACTTGGGCAGATGGCGAGAATTTGGGTGGGGTGTTTTGATGGGATGTCTTGCCCTGGTGTAGCCACCCTCGATTGAAGCGAGGTTTCTCAATATGCAAGGCAAGAGCAAAAATGTAGGGCAAAGGCCTACGAATATGTTGGCGGCGCCGAGAAAACGGGGTGTTGATGCAAAAAGCGAGTCGTTGATCGTATCTTTGTCAAGCGTGAGCGGGGAAAAAGCATTGAGGGACTGTCATCTCATATAGCGGGGAAAATTTGGTGAATATACATCCCATGCAAAGGGTAAAGGAAGTGAATATGCCTCGGATGTGCGTAGAAGGCAAAAGAATATGCATCTCATGCAAAGAACAAAGAGGCGATGAATATGTATCGAACCTATTTGCGAGAGAAATTTCTTGAATCAGACTGAAGATTTGGTGAATATGCATCCAATGCTAAGGGCAAAGGCGATGAATATGCATCGGATGCATCCAACAAATTTGGTGAATATGCATCCCATGCCAAGGGCAAAAGCGATGAATACGCATCGGATGCATCAACAAGGCGGTGAATATGCATCACATGCCAAGGGCAAAAGCGTGAATATGCATCGGATGCATCCAACAAGGCTAGTGACTATGTATCACATCCGAGGGGTAAAGGTAGTGATAATGCATCGGATGCTCAACGAAAAGGCGAAGCAGGAGGCGGGGAAAGGGATTTGTCGGTGTTATTCTTTCAAAGCAACTGCTTTGCAAAGGGAAAAATTTTTCAAGGCGATCCGCGGGTAATCAAAATTTTCGAAGAGCTCAAAATTTTGTTTTCAAAGGGTTGCATTCATATGGAGTGCGAGGCACCGAGGGGAAAAATGTAAGCTCTCTAGCTCTAGAGGAGGTTGAAATTTGATTTTTATGATCATAGTTCTAGTACAACATGGCGGAGTTTTTGAGCATCCAAGCGGATACATGGGTAGTAGGAATCGGGTTGCTTTATATGATGCACGGAATTGTAGCGGTGACTATGAATGCGATGTTTGCCCCTTTTGTCAACAAGCTCTGTTTTCCCCATGTTCGATAACAAAACAACGGGGAGAACCTCTTTATGTGGGAGGTAGCATCATACGTCAACCAATGTTGCGATGTTTATCTCCGTAATAATGATACGCACTTTTGGGTATGTAGAGGATGTTGGTCCTGCATGTTGTTCCGCCACGATGACTTCAAGAACTTATTCTCCAATTGTTCATTACCCTAGAGGGTTAGTCCATTTACGCCGAGAATCAACAATACCTCGGGAAGAAGTTTGTTATGATCTTTGATAAAAGCGTAATGGTTATGCTTGGTGGAGAAAAGGCACGGAAAGAAATCACCCGGGTTCTTTCCCGGCCTATATCTCCTAGCCGGATGCTTATTATATGTTGAAGCAGGTGCAACAACTTTAATTGCAAGCCCTGAGACTAACAAAAATTTAGCAAATCGGGGAGAAAAGCGAATTTGTTGGGGGGCCGAGTAAATGGTTACACTTAAGGATTTGAGCATAACAAGCCATAAGCGGGTTTTGTTTTCCCACCAAGCATGAATATGGACTTTGATGTCTTGAATGAACATGTTGGGGGCCGTCCATTTAAAGTAGTGAGAGGTTTCGGGATGGCACATTGAAAGGCGACAACCATTACAATAAGCGAGTTTGCAACCTCATATGAGGATGCAAGGTTTTCGTAATTAACTCTTATAGTGAAGATGATGTGCATAAAAGCATAAATATGGCATTTGGACTAGCCACACAAAAGGAAATAAAAGATTAGATGTATCATATCAGGAGAGCCGCAGGCGAAGGTTACTAGTAAACCCGAGGGATTACGCTACCTATTATTTTTTCACGGTAGGCGGTTTTCAATGAATTAAGCGAAATGGCTGGACTGTAGATTTTTTATTAAGAGCATGGGTTTATGGCGACATGATAAAAAGTAGAATGATTGCTTCAATGTTAAATGGCATATTGCCAAGCACATCCCAATAGACAATTTTGCCACATCGTGCTAGAGAATAATAATAATAATCTGTCACAAATAGTAGAAGCAACTCAAGTAAAGTTTAAGCGGGATTGAATTGTTGAATATTTTTTGAGCGGTACTCACATAAGACTTCTTTGCTTGGCGATTTTGAGCACTATAATGGCGGTGAGAAATCAATGGAAGAGAAGAACCGTTGAAGGCGGGTCACCAAACAATATTTTCTGCGGCATAAAGCTTTCGTGAAGGAAAGTGGGAAGAATGAAATTGTGGTTGATGATGATCATCCCAAGCGTGAAAAATGAGAGAATTGCTAAAGATGATGTTGAGAAAGATGTGATCAAGCGATCTGGAGAAGGCAACTTGGACAAGATTTCTATCAAATGAAAAGGATGAAGTCCTCGAAATACCAAAAGCGCAACGGTATGGCATGTATGTGGCGTTCGAGGAATATCACGCTATAAATCATTATATTCACGGACCGAATCACTATACAAGTCTATCTTCATAGCCTTGTATACCATAGATTGTGGCACTAGGGGGCATGACTAAGTTATTCATATAACTTAGCCAACCTTAGGTTAAGACCATTTCCACGTGGCCTTAACCTATTGACTTTCCCCGCCTGCGGTCTTACCCTAATGGAGCCACGTGGCATAACATGTGAACCCTAACCTATAAAGGCCTAAACCCTAACCCTAGGCCTCTTTTTGGCTCCAACGGTCGGGGAACCTTCTTGGCCTTTCGAAACTCCGTTTAGAGAACCCGTCCTGTTTGTGGCATAGCCTAGCTGACCCCGGGCGTGGGCATCTGTGAGGAGTGGGAGCTACCTCGAACACTTTGAAGACCATGGAGGCGAGAGTTGGGAGGGGAGTGCTTGGGGAGGCGGTATGTAGAGTAGTAGTCATAGTAGTTCATGGAATTAACATTCCGGATGAGTTAGTATCTTGTATCTAGGGTAGAACCATCCCTAGAACCCTCATGCATCATCTTGAACCCTAATCAAGGAACCCTAAGCGTAAGTTAGATTTGTATGATTAGGTTAAGATGTTCTTATGATTATTCTCATGATATGATGATTATGTGGCGATGGTTGATCATGTTTGTTCCTCTTGTATTGGGAAGGGGTAGAGACCTAGGCCATATGTAGTATGCTCCTAGATTAGATCCCTTAGTTCCTATTAGTTCGCGACTTTGTGCATAGGAACCCAAGGGCTATGGAGGCTATGATGTGATTTCAGCACTACAAGCGGGGCTGAAGCGACCCGGAGGGAGGATCCCACGCGTGTGGGGGCTTCTGAGGGGATCTCATAGTGAGCTAGGCTTATGGTGGGTCACTTCGTGTGGGCGAGCATGGAGTCCCGACACCTCACAGGCGATGGGTGTCGCCACGCCCTCTCAAGAGTTGCAAGTGTCGGCTTGGCTCTTGTTTTGGGGGTTCAGTCGGGTATGAATCGTTTGTCGCCCACGATTCTCTAGCCGCCCGTGGAACCTCTAGACCCGGGAAGGGGAGATGCAACCCTTCTGCCTCGGCGGACCGGGAGATGCAACCTGGGTAGTCCCCGTGGTGTGATGCCATGGGATTGCGTATCAGGAAGGCTAAGTCATGCCAGCCTGATTGAGCCCATCACCCAAAGTATGCACAGGAGGGAGCCGGATGGGGTAGTCAACCCTAGCCATTGTCTTATGCCGCCCTCGCCATTGTTATGACTCGGTCTGCTCTATCTTGAGGCCTAGCCAGATCGGTCATCCTCCTTATGAGTCGAGCCATGGGTGGAGCTCTTATGTTTTATGGTTTATGATTATCTTCTTTGCTCTTATGGATATGTGATGGACTACCCTTCGAGGTAGTATGTTTGTATAGTTATTGCTAGTTCGGCGTTGTTTATGCTTCATTTGTGATTGATAGGAGCCCATAGGGGAAGGCGGCGCCAAGACACCCCACGTGTCCCACTTGCGCACTAGGATTCTCTCCGAGTGCGGAGTTCAGAGCGGAGAGCCCATGCGGTTGATGGGCCAGGATGGGGATTTCTACCTTAGAGTGTCGCACAGTATATATATTTAGCGAGGCGTCACTAATAGTATCGAGCAATGTTCTTGGTTGACAAGAGCTAGCGACCATATCCCTTGAATAGGTAGTCTAACTGGCCTAGCTAATGAATGGAATGAAATTCCAGTCTTGAGCAGAAAGGTGGAAATTTTTTTTTTTTCCCATTAGTAGGGTCGTAATTAGATTAAGTATAGTCTAAGTGGTAGAAATAATATAGTCAAAAAGAAACCTTCTAGTAAATTTGAGCTCAAGTTGTTCATGAGCAGCACCTTTCAAAGTGAAAATTGAATGAAAAATGCGCTCAAAATAAAGCTTGAAAGAAATGAGTGAAATGATGGCCACTACTTGGCCCAAAAGGAATTAGGAATTTTTTGAAATAATTAAGTAATTAGGGAAAGTACCTTAATTAATAACCCATAGTTATAATAAAATTTACTCTTATGAAAAAGTAGCTATTAAACCTATATAGAAGCACCTCTACTCCTAGAGTTCTAAATGGTGGCTTGAACCTCTCCTTTACCCTTGTAAAGGCAATTATAAGCTAATCTCAGGAAATTTGCCATAAGGAGATCCACCCGACGACAGTAGAAGAGATCGATCAAAGGGCAGGTGGAGATGAGAGGGGCAAGATGTCGCTCGAAGAGGCCACCATCAAAGGAAGCCAAAGCTGTGGGGAGGACCAAGCGGTAGCTAGGAAGGTTGGAAGCTCTAGGCTTGCCGGAACGTTTGAAAAACTCCGCGGTGGGGCAACAAGCAAATTCTTGAGGCCTGCGACTTAGGCAGACGACGAACTTAGCCACTCCAAGCTCTTAGGGCGAATCGTTTCACTCGTGGAGGAACAGCGACTGCTGCCGGATGAATAATGCAAGGCTAGGGGAAATTGAGATCGTGGCGTCATTGTTCAGCGAGAGAAGAGCAAATGTGGCGAAACAACCAAACCCAACAGAACCAACCCGGAGGGGAGGCGGGAAGAGCAAGTAGCAAAGAGCAACCGGCGTGATGCGGAACAACCCGCAACACCCGGGGAAGAATAGGGGGAGCGCCAGTGGCGTAGGAGCAACCTGAAACAATCTGAAGCAGCAGTGGGGAGCAGCTGACAAACCAAGGGGCGAGCAATCAAATCTTGAGGAAGAAAAGGAAGGAAAGAGATCACGAGGCAAAAAGGAGAGAACCCACAACTAGGCAAGGCGGAGGAGGATGACCCGAAGAAGAAGGACCACAACAACAGAGGGAGGGAGCAAGAGGCTAAAGAAAGAAGAGGAAGAGGGCCCAGAAGAGCAGTGCCTTGACCCACGGCTCGCCAACCATATCAATCTTGATCCAAAGGAGGGCAACATCGTGAGAAGCTACTTAAAGCTCAAGCAAGATATGGAGTCACGAGAAGAAAGAAGGCAACATGCAAAATTATCTCCGCCAATGGATCGACAAGGTGCCCAGGCCAGGCAGAAAAGCTAGCCTCCACCACCTCGACTTTCGATTCAGAAGAGGGTCCGCCATGGGGCCAAATCTCGCCCGCGATGAAATTTTTGCTTTCGGCATATGTCCGACATTGCCAGCGGCGTACGGTCGATGATCGAGAAACTCTCTTTTAGGTGCCTACATCAAAGGTCTATTGAGGAGCTCAAGATGGGCTCGACTTGAACTCCCACATCAGCGATGGCGGGATCGCCCGAGGGGGCGGCCAAAGCGGGGGAGGCCAAATCTGCACCCTTGATGGTGGGAGCCCTGCGGGAGGCGATAGAGGTGGAGCTGGTACAACTTTTTGAAGAAGGCAACCTCTGCTTGCGCGATCCATACCAAAGGGGTGAGGAGAATTGCAAGGAAGGAAGAGTGAAAGAGCCCTAGTCCTAAGCAAACTATATAAATATAAGTTTTTTTCTGTACATTGTTTTACTCATTAGAAAGTAAAATTTACTATAAATTAATTGCTTGTAGGATATAAAATATTCTTGTATAAAATTAATTGTAGTAGAATCCTTTGCATCTTACTTAAAATGCTCTTAATTGGCTAAGTAGCATAGTCACTTGATTTAGGGCAAAATTGATCCAAATTTAGGTACTAAAAGTTGCTAGAATGGTTAAATTGTCTAGAAATGTAGTGTAGCACTTTAAATTTGTTAAAATATCAAAAATAGCTAGAATTAGCCCAGGGTGGGGGCCAGCGTAAGCAGCGTCTGCGTTCGCTGACATAAAGGCCGACCAGCTGGCGGATTCACCGGTTTGCCCATATTTGGATTTTAGATATCTTTTGGTATGAAGTAAGTTGCTAGTTAGTTTGGTGGCCCAAATAGACATTTTTAAGATCTTATAGTTCTAAAAATTGTTGAATCTTGGCCAATCAAGATCACGGATCTTATAGTTCCTAAAATTGTTGAATCTTAAGAAATCAAGGTGCGAGGGGTGAAACCCGGCGCCAAATGGGTTGGCGAAATCAAGGTACCCGGTCCTAAAATGGGTGTCGTTCAAGGTACCAGGGTGAAGCAGCCAAATGGGTGTCGTTACGCCAAATGGGTGTCGTTTCTCAGCGGATGGCTTTGGCTGATTCACCGGCTCCGCGCCAAATGGGTGTGCGTTCTCTAATGGCTTAAATGGCTTTCTACAAACTCATATGATTTGGAGCCAAAATTTAGCAAATTGCATTGAAAAAGGGTCTTAGTACATATGCTAGTCTTCTACCTTGCACTCTAATGTCTTGTAGTACCCCATTCTAGCTTTTCAATCCATTTTGAACCTCATCTTAAAAGAATTCCCCGATGGCGGGGAATCAAACCTCCCACCAGGGGTTGAACCCCCAAACCCAGTGCCAACCAGGGGCGGGCATGTCGTTTGTGTTTGAATTATAATTCTTAATTAAATTTAAGCTTTAATAATGTTAGATAATATTAATGGCCAAGCCTAGACTTAGAACCAAGATCCTTAAGCTAGATAGAGACATGCACTCATCATGGCTTAGTTGTGGCTCTTATCTTGCTAAGTGTATTCTTGTCTACATATAGATAGTATAATTAAACATTTTTCTTGGAAATTGACTAGTTGCGAGGGGCCTTAGAAATTGTTGTCACACATTGGTATGATGCAACACGTTATAGGTGCACTATCATCAAAGTGTCTTCAGCCATGCCTTTGTATCATAGATAATTATCTAGGAATTCATTCTCTCTAAGTAATTTAGTCTAGCACACAAAGTATACCCAAAAGTGAGTCTCCTTCTACCCACCCCATAATAGTAAAAATAGAGTACCTTTCTATAAATTGCCTAGTAAAGGGTGCCAAGTGGGTCAATTGAGGTAGGGGATAAAGGTATAAAAATAGGGTTTGTAGAGCAAATAGATATAAGTAATTGTTGTTATGGTAGTATTAGTTGCCTTGTGCTTAGGGCAATAATATAGGTCGAGGGAGAACCAAAGTTTGCGAGATCCTCGAGGCCTTGCCGGTGGAGCCACTTTCGACAACATCCCAATGAATGAAAGGAGAGGGCAACTTATGGAGAAACTTCGACAAAGCAAAAGCCAAGGCGGTGTCTGAGGGAAGCGAACAAAAATAAAAAAGAGCCTATAGGATGGATGATTGCGACATCAAGGATAGACACAAGACTTGCCAAGAGGGCTATGCAACACCCAATGGGCATCATGGCACTTACAAAATTGATCACATTAGGGGAGGACACCTCCTAGTCAAGGATATTCTCCAAGTGCCATATTGTCTCGGGAGCGGCCCCATCGATGACTAATGTCATGGCTACACCACCAACAAGTACACTTCATGGACTTAGCTGGTATCAAGAGCCCTAAAGGATGAAGAGACTGGACATACCTCCTCGGAGGAAGGGCAACTATCATAGATATCGGGCCATAGTAAGTATCAGAGTTGGACTTCAAGCAAACGTAAGCACGACTAAGGGAGGTATTACAAGCGAGCAAGGGTGGGCTCTGGGAATAGAAATATGGCGGGGGCGCAACAAACTTCTTCCTCATCAGTACGATGCTTGAAGGCGCTTTGCATCAACCTCGGCAATTACCATCTCAAGATCGACAATCTTCTACCTTAGAGATTGGAGGTCAAACACCATCAAGAAGAGGCATCATGGGGGACAAAATACTAGCATTACTAACTGATCACTCAAGATTATAGTCCACGCACATGGATGCAAATAAACTCCTCTGACCCGGATAAGTTACCTGCGGTTAGAAGTAGTAAAGCACTTTCGGCATTGTCTTGACCTTATAACGGCGACATGTGTGGCGCGGAGGAAGAATCAAATCGACAAGGTCAACACAACAATCTCATTGGCGGGGAGTTAGAAGAAAACATTACCTCGAATCTAGGATCTCAATCTCCAGCCTTATGGATGACATGAAAAGGGATTCTAGAATGTGAAAATCAACTTATTACCTTCAAGCTCTAGGATCGTGCGACAGAGCCTTATATTAAGCCACTACACCACGCGCTTTTAAGCAAGCTAGCTAGGACCTATCACATAGTTGAGTTCCTTAGAATTATGGGTGATATAACATCCATGATGGGATTGGGAATGAAGAAATTCGAGTAGATTTTTATTATTTTATTTTATTTTTCTTTTAGAAGGATGTACCCAAAAATTGAGCAAAGCTTCAAGATTTGGGAAAATGTATGGAGTACAATAATTGTATACATTGACAGATATCAACATATTAAAACCTCTTCATTGAGGCTTGATCACCTAAAACTAGAAGGATTCAATAATAGGATAACGTGCGACCATGTATATGCCAGTACTTCAGCGACATAGGAATCCAACCAAGTGAAGGGGAAGCAATCTAATAAAAGTTAGGCCAACTTCTTAGATGGCATCAACTCAAAGGTGGGACTATTTCAAAGGGCAATAAGTAAGAAAAGGGAGATCTAGAGTATAGATTAGATCTAAAACAAAGAATAATTATCTAATCATATAGTTTTATGTGCCCAAAAGTAATGTAATGCCAACTAAACTTGTGGCCATAAGAATTATATGTAAGTAGTTCTTTAACTTTGTAATTTGCACCTTCTAGATGGTAGGACATCTTTAAGAGCAAGACTCTTAAGTCTAAAATCTAGGCCAGTAGTTAAGGCAAGGCGGTAGTTAGCGACACCAATGGAACAAGAGTCGGGTTCGACATCAACCTTAAAGCAAAAGTAGAACATCGACACCAACTTGTACATTGGCAATTATGACCTCATAATATTAAAAGCTGGCTAAAAGCAATAATTGATTATTATAAGCAAAGAGATACTTATCGACGCAAAGGGCAAGTACCTTATAATTTAAGTTAAGTAATTTCAATGCGTGCAATGCATGTGGTAAGGCAATTACTTAAGTGCATCATGAGGAATGAGGTCATACACCAAGCTATAAGTTGCGACTCAGGCCGCTTAATAGTAAGAAGGAAGATGCTACTTGAAGCAGGTTGCCTTGGCCAATTTCTAAGTAATTAAGAGTCCCATGATATATCCCTTGATGAGATTTGAGGCGTTTGCTCTATAGAAGCATAAGAAGGCTGAAACCACTCTTGCACGGATCTGATCGATCGGCAAGGCTCTTTATAGAATCTGACACTTCCAAGCTAGCGAGCTCAAGAAGCGATTGTAGGAGTTGATTGACAGGGCCGGCCCAAGATGGAAGTCTAAAGATGTATATCAACCATGGAAAAGACTCAACAAAAGCGACATAATGGATCCAGCCCCAAGAAGCGAGGATTCTTCTACAAAATCGGCGTAAGCTTCGGGCAATCAACAAATAAGGATGAAGGGGAAGATAATTATAAAGACTCCTTGAACCACGGTATGGGCACTATGATTTCCGATAATGCCCCCCTAAGTCTATGGATGCTCCACCACTTGTATGCATTTGGAATGACATCTTGAAGATTCTTTGGATGATTTCTTCATCAATTCTCTTGGCGACATAAGTGATCTCTGGACAAATCAATGGAAGAAGCATGCGGCCCAAGAGTGGAAGATGTTAAAGGCGTCGCCACTCATTGGCAAACTTTTGAGCGGACAATATGCAATGCCATCTCCACCGGCAGCGAATTACGGCAAGATAGATAGAAGAAGCCATCTACCCTAACATGGAGTTCAAGCACATAATGGGCTAGTCTTTGCAAAGTGCAAGGGCCAGTTAAGAAAAGAAGAAACCTTCAAATATTTTAAAAGGGAAGGTAATCTCTAATAGCAAAAACAATTATCGCACGTACCCAAAGTATAAAGAAGTAAGAAAATCTTCCGGGGACAGCATAATAATAAGCCCTAATTCCGGCCATGCAAAATTTATAAGGCCTACTTCAAATTTAAGTAGCTCACGTCACGTAGGATATGAAAGAAAGCGGATAATCGGACATATCCAAGAATGTCGGTGCAGCCAGCGAGACAAAGGAAGCGGAACAACTTGAATTCTAGAATTATCCAAAGGCTGATTACCCGGACACCAGTGGGAAGTCATCAGCATGGGTTTTTATAGTTGGCCTCTTAAAGGACCTGTAAAAACGAAGCCTTGATGGATTTGTGGTATATATAGCTTAGCAAAAGGGCACATGCTTGCCATGCCACACCATAGACAGC
>JAJEKV010000711.1:0-106338 GCA_021234155.1 Isoetes taiwanensis
ATCCCGCTGGATGTTTCCATCTATTGTGCTACCATCACGACTGCTTGATGATCCCGGGTGCTTATGATGTGGTAGGGGTTACCGGTGCTTATGCAAGGCCGGGATTCTTACGGTATTCCCGAGGCACAAAGCAGAGGACTCCGTGGTGCGTGGAGTGAGTTGGACGAGGTGGTGTGGTTGGGAGAGGTGGTGTGGGGAGGGAGGCAGGGCAGGAAAAACGGGTCGCCCATTGGATGGCGGGGGCTAGGGGACGGTGGCTCGGGGGAGGGCTCCGGATGATTTGGTTGTGGCTAGGTCCGGACAATGGTCTGTGGGAGGGACCCGGTGATCCTATTGGGATGTCCCCGATAGCGGTATGTGCCGAGCATGAGGTGGCCGGAGCAGCTTGGGTTGGAGGTAGAGACTAGTGTGGCCCATGACTCTATGGAGGTGCCCGGGGACTTCTAACACGTGTTGGAAGTGGAATGTCATGTAGAGCTACGTGGGTCACATTGTCGTGATTAATCCTCTGGCTCTAGATGATGACTCGTGGAGTGGGCTGGGATGGCCGGGTGGGTAGGCATAAAAAATGGATACTTCTCCTTTGGGATGAATAGGTCGATCCTTAGTTGGAATGTGCGGGGGGTGCGGTCCTCTAGTAGTAAGAGGGCGGTATCTTTGGCAAGGCCCGATATTGTTCGTGATTCGAAAGCATAAGTGTCAGGGGGGTGATATGTCCAGCTCATGAATATGGTTGGTAGGCGATTTGCCTCTATTGCTTCTTCTTCCCGGGCGGACTAGTGGGGGTACTCTTATTGCTTGAGGATGGATGTGCGTGTCACGACTGCAGCAGAATAGATTTGGCCTGGCCGGCAATAATTAAGTGGTTGGAGGGAGGGCAAGAGTGGGGGATTGTTAATGTTTATGCCCCTAATCGCCTTCTCTCGGGGGGTGCTTTATGGGCCACGACCGAATAAGTTGGGCGAGCCCCTTGGTGGGTTGCAGGTCTTTGGTTCTTTGAGGGGACTTCAATATGGTAGAGCGGAGTAGAGGATCGCCTGGTTGGGAACCCGGTTGTGCATGGGTTTGAGAGGGACCAGTGGTCTCGTTTGTTGCAGGATTTGGCCTTGGTTGAGGTCCTTGGGGACTTGTCTTTCACCTATTGTAATAAGGTTGGTGGGCAGGGGTGGCTTTATGCTAGGCATTTAGGTGCTATGCTTCCTATGCGACCGGATAGTGTGCCCTCTTTGGGAG
This sequence comes from Isoetes taiwanensis, assembly GCA_021234155.1. Lineage (NCBI taxonomy): Eukaryota > Viridiplantae > Streptophyta > Lycopodiopsida > Isoetales > Isoetaceae > Isoetes > Isoetes taiwanensis. Next base: position 1,234 of record JAJEKV010000711.1, read on the forward strand.
TAACGATGCCACACTCCATTTCCGATCATTACCCCGTGTTTTGTCGGCCAGGTGCGGTTTGCCCTCTAGGGCGGTGTTACGCTTGAACACCCTGGGCTTGGCCGGATCAGCGGATTTCTCGCCCGGGGAGTTGTGGCTTGATACCTTTTCATCTCCTCAAGGGTATGTCCTGTATGATGACCGTTGGCCAAGGTGAAGCGTTTTCAAGGTCTTTGGTAGGAAAGGTGTCGTGAGCAAGAGCTACCGGAGTTGCATGGTCTCTATCGTGAGTTGAGAAGATCGGAAGCGACCTTCCGATGGCATTAGGGAGAATGCGATGTGCAAGCGTATTGTTGCCTCGAGCGGGTTAAAGCGCGTGAGGCGCTGTGTGGCTCCCACCGGCTGGAAGGCTGAGGGACACAAGTTAAAGTTTGTTCTTTTAGAGCAGCTAAGGCAAATGGCGATATCACGGCATCTATGGCGCCCCTTGCTTTGCCCTCGGGATGGTACAGGACTTTGGAGGATCGGATTGATTTCTGAGAGGTATGTGCATGCTCATTCTCGGGGTTTTTGCACACGCGCACTCTTCCCTATGAGCAAGAGATGCAGGAGCTTGTTTTAAGGGTCATTAAACCATCTATTACGCCTCATGTGGAGAGCTTGGGAGCAGGAGCTCTCGAGAAGATTTAGTAGAGGCATGTATGTGCATGGCCAAGGAAAAATGTCTGGGCTGGATGGCATCCTTGTGGAGTTCTTTCAGACTTATTGGGAGTGGGCTGGTGAGTCCGCGGTACAGGTGTATTTTGAGTTGTCTGCGGTCTTCCTAAAATGGATAGGATCTTGAATACCGCATGCATTTCCTTGATTCCTAAGGTTAAGCGACCTTCTACTATTAATGATTGGAGGCCTATCTCCTTGTTGTCCTCTGTATAAGATTATTGCAAAAGCCCCGCGAGAGAAGTTGAAGCGGTGTTGATTTCTTCCATTAGTAAGGTGCGATACGGGTTTGTCCCCGGGAGGAACATTTTGACTAATGTTGCATGAGCTTATGAGGGCTGGGCCGAGAACAAAGTCAAGACATTGCCTATCTTTGCTTGACTTTGCCAAAGCTTACGATAGTGTCCGCTGGGGAGTTCTTATCCGCCATAGCGTTAGCGTTGCGGGTCCATGCTTACGTAGAACAGCTCTCAAATTTCCATTTTACTTTTATTACAGGTGATACAACTAATCTTATTTCCAGCACTAAAGAATCTCTTAGCAAGGCCTTTGAGATTACAGATCTAGGTCTGATGCATTATTGTCTCTTTAACTTCCACGTAGTGCATCTTCCAAATAATGAATGTTCAATGCCCTTGCTGACATAAAAATCACTTCTGCAAAAGTATTGCAGGCATTTTCTCAGTGTTGTAACATTATGAAAGCAAAAGGCAATCTAAAATGAATGTAATACCTTTGGAGATGAGTCAATAATAGAGACACCAACAAATGAAAGATTAATTAATAATGGGTGACTACATTTTGAAGGTTTTTATTTTAATTATAGAGGACAATTTCTCTTGTAGTTTTGAACTGGAACTGATGTTTTGATGATGTTTTTCTGTTCTGTTGTTGGATAGTGAGATAACTTTATTATATTCATTGCTATAGAGGACAAAACATGAAGAGTTTTGCATGTATCAAACAACCATTTACTCGTGCAAAACTAGAGGCAATAAAGAAAATCAGCAAAATGGATCTCTAAGAGCGTGATTCCTAGCACTGGCATTTTCATATCCTTCTTTCTTCGGCTCAATCTTTTTTAAATTCAGCGGTTGTTAAAGCCCTTTCCAGCCTTGCAGATATCAGAGGCTAATTCTTCTAGCTCTGCACATGTATCTAATCGTTATCATTTTCTTAGCTTTACAATTTTACAGGAGAGTTTTACTCCACAAGGACCATCTAAAAGGTATAGCCCTTCACGAGAGTAGTTGAAGTAGTAAATTAGATCAAATGAAATATAGAAGAGAAGCAAACCTAGAAGGATATACTTCATTATGGAATTAACCTTTTGATTTCCTTTTGAAATGATGAGATTGAATTATTTATTATTCTTATAGGAATATGGCAATAAAAAAAGAAAAAAATAGACTATATGATTCCTTGTGCCACCAAAAAAGGACAAAAAGGAAGAACCATGTAACAAACAAGCATTTCCTCTCTGCAAAACTAGAGGTAATGAAAAATTGGGAGCACGATTATGCTTCAAACAAGAAATTGGTAGATAAATGCAAAAAATACCAAAGCCCACTAGAATGGTCATGGGAGTGACAGGTTCTTTCACCAATTATGCCCGTAAGAGCAACTAAGAGACATGAACTGAGCTGAATATGATTAATGGTAGCCACAAAAGAAATATAGAACCCGCATTTCTCAGTGATAAAGCCAAATGGACCATCAAAAAATATGAACATCCTTCTAGTAGACCATGATGGCGGCCACCCCATATAGCAAAAAGCTTGCAAATCCTGAATGTGTTACAAGTGCAATGGATGAAGAACTTACATTCTTAAACATGCTTACATATTATATATATTTTTTGAAGAACGTGTTTTACTTCATATTATACACTCAAAATATTACAAAAAGTACTTCCGGACATATTTTATATTATCATGAACATCTTTGACTTACAAGTATGTCATAGAAGTATTCAACCAACCAGCATAGTCATATTAGTCTCCCAAACAATCTAGCTTGTGAAGTTAATTTTCTCTGGCGATTACATGTGTAAGAATCTCACGATGGCTAGATATTGATTCATGAAAAAATCAATGTGATGCAGACTCATCTTAGCAAATTTCATTGCAAGTGGCCCGCATATTTCATTAAAGAGGGCGATATAAACAACTTCATGCTCAAATAGATTATATTTCAAACACATGCCTCTACTAAAAAATTGAACAACAGATTTAGTTTTAGTATAAATCGAATGGGCTTTCAATATAGACTTGAGCTTCTCTACCATGGGCAAATGGTTACGCCCAATACACAAAGTCCCCAAAGTTTTTTACTTGAGTTTTAAAATTTTGACCAAGGTTTTAAATTTTTTGACCTCTACAGGCTGAAATCATAGCTACACTAACCATATGGCATTGATGACTCTCTCTATCATGGGCAAATAGTTTTGCCTACAGTCCTTTTCAAACTTTTGACTTGGCTTTTGTAAACTACCAAACGAGTTATTATGGTGCCAATTAATATCTCCACAGGTTGGCCTGATAACAATTGTTAGTATTTTGAAAAAGCATCAAAAGACACTGCTTAACTTCAAAAATATTGTATTTTAAAATATCAAGTCATTCTCATTGCTTTTTCATTCATCAAAATGGTGAGAGAAGCTAGGCCAAGGCCAATCACAAGTACTATAAGCTCATAATCCTATTTAAATATGTTCAAACCTGTTTAAACCTGCATCAATTTCAACATGTTTCTTCATTCCTCTAATGAATTCAAATACGTGCACAAATCGTTTCGAAGTTTGAGAGCCTGGGCTGAGTTTGATGATAGCCTTCCGCGCACGGGCCTACTAATGCTTGGTACGCTTTCACCTTCAATTACCAAGTAACCTCTTTCAAGAAGAAAGTTGTGAATACATGTAAATGCAAACCACTAGAAACATGTGCTACATTCTCTTTCTCAATGACACCTAGGAAATACCTCCATTTGGTCTTCCAATTCCCAAAAATATGCTCAGTCATCATCCTACAAGAGCACAACCAGAAATTGAAGAGATCAACTGAGGTGGAATTCTGCTTTTAAGGTAGTCCAAAGTTTGAGCAATGAGTTTGAACATTTGGCCTGGAGTTCCAGTTTGAATTGGAACACCATTGTCATCTAGCAGGGGAGGGATACCATCGGCCCCGATCCTTGGTAAGATTGTCCCGGAGGGGAAGTGATCAAAATGATGCATTCCGTAAAAATTCAGGTTGAGATTAGTAAACTCTCCAAATTTAAAGAAAGCAGAGGGATCACAGTTAAACTTACTGAATTGAGTGAGCGGACGCTTTCATGCTAGGGGGAGGAGCATAAAATCATGGAATAAGGCAATGGGCAACAATGTTTAAGGTTTTCCTTAAACATTCTGGATAGGAGAACCCACTTTTGATCGGCTTTACAATTTACGAGATTTGAATTGGAAATGCAAGACAACGGAGTTCTAAGGACTAATTTGCGGCCGGGAATGATTACTTTGAGCACTTGGTTCTTGGTGCCGCTTTATGCCAAAACCTCATGACGGGTAAGAAATACCGATGTTTTTGGTTATGCTCAAATATATATGTTGAGTGAAAGATTATTCTAAGCACTTTCGGTTCTTTAATCGCTATGCCAGAACCTCATGATCGATATAAATATGTTTGGCTTGGCGGTTCTTATGCTAAAAACATATGTTTGAGTAAAGGCGCAAGCTGGTTTCGATGCTTGAGCATCTTTCTAGTCTGTTGTTGTGTCATACGATATCGGCTATGCCTTGCAGCGAAAGTAAGGTTAGATATTCTATTCCTCTCCTAAGAAATTTTGGAGTATTCAAGCGATTCCTCTAAGAAGATTACATCATTAGGGAGCGGCATGGTTAGCCTTTGTATTGTCTTTCATCTACTAGTTACCGGTGGGAAGAGTGTCAGAGCACGTCAAGCATATCAGCTATCGAGCAATTCATGTGCTTCATGTATATCTATTTGTATAGAGCATCTAATAAGTTTATGCAAAATAGAGAATGAAGATGTTGAGATTACTCTGTAGTAATTCTCTATGAGCATGAAACATTGTACTTTTATCTATATATAATACAAAAATTCTCGTTCCCTCAAAAAAAAAAAAAAAAAAAAAAGTTTAAGGTTTTTGAGTTATTTTCCATTTTGTTTTTTCGGAAAGGCCATAAAAATAGGGAGAGTTTAGGAGAAACAACAGAGGTGGGAAAAGCGCCTAAAGAGGAAAAAAAGCGAGAAAAAGAAAAGATCAAAGGGCAGCGAGAAGCTATTAGAAGAGCTAACAATTAAGAGGAATGGGAATCCCACATAATGATAGGACTTAATTCAATGCTTCTTGTGATAAGATTGATGAAATTTGGCTCAACGTCTGCGCGAACCCAAACTAGTTGGCGCTTGGATCCGTAAGCATGGTAAAGGCATCTTTCTAAGGCTTCAATGGCGATGCATTTACAAAGGCGACTTTGTACCTTAAACTTTGCTTTGTTAAGCTATTATAAGTCAAGGTAAATACCATATAAAGTCGGGTAAATATGTGGTTGTTTAAATACTATTGAAACTATTTTTTTGTGCGATTCTTAGGAACAATCATGGCTTGGAGCAGCATGCCAAAGGCAGTTCTTAGGTGATGGGTGTATGTTCATAATTTTATAGAGAAAAGAAGATGGGATTTTGCATCATGCACTGAGTGTTAAAGCCAAACTACTTTGGATCCGTAAGCACTATCTATATCTATATACAGTAATAAAGGAGTTTTGGGATAATATGTGCGCAAAAATCTCGCGCGTTGAATTTTAACTTGTTTTCATCCGTTTATTTTGCGGTTTTTTTTATGCGACGATTTTGGCTCTCTTCTTCTCACCAATTCATTGCATCTTCCCTTTCCAGTTCTTGAATGCCGGAATGGGGTTCTTGGATCTGAGCAGGAACGTTCTTGGGTTCTTGGGTCAGCACTATATTCCTTTCGATCTGTATGTTTATCCATCTCAATCTAGAATTGCTTTACTTCTGATATCAGATAGATTTGGTTATTGACTGAAAGTTCGTTCTTAAACATGAAATTCACTATGTGTACTTTTTCTAGACAGCTTTTGGCAAATAAGAACATCTGGAACACTAAAATATGCATCTAAGAAGAAGGAAGAAATCGTTTTGAAAGGAAACTTGCTGCAGAAACAAACAGGTAAACAAGTTTTGCATTTTGGGGCTATGTGATTGCAAGCTTTTTGAGCTATTTGCAGCTTTTGGTTAACGGGTTTAACCATCTTTGACATTCCGCCACAGGGTTTGTTATGTCTATATCTCTGATATTAGAAAGCAAGCTACTAAAGGCTACATCTCCACATTCTAATACATGTCTTATAAGTTCAAAAACCATGCCACATTTTAGAGTCTGCTTAAACAACAAAATGTTATGTTCTCATTTCTCGGATGATCCCTAGGCGGTTAAGAGGAACTTCATACATACAGGGGAAAGCATGGAGATGCAAAGCATGGCACAGGATGACAGAGAGGAAGAAGTTCATTGCCAAGTTAGTATAGTTTCATGGGAGAAAGGCACATTTCAGCCAGCATCCTGGTGAATGCAAGTGAAGATCATGTCTGGAAAGTACTTACAGATTAACGACTTCAAGAATTTATTCCACATTTTAGTACATAGGTAAGTTGTAGGCAGTTTAAATTTTTTAGAACATCAGTGTTAAGGGGAGAACCTATTTTGTACAAAATACACTGCAAAACATTTGGTCTAAATGTGGTTTTCTTACAGAAAGATGCTCTTCTCCTTTTGCCCATCAAATGTCTGTCTTCATGACAAAATACCTCGTCTAGAAATCAATATAGGAGAAATTATTTACAGGAATGCATGTTTTCTTCACGCCAGTGAATGAAACAAAAATAGTTGTAGCTTATGAATATTAATAATGATGACACAGTTATGTGTAGAATAGAATCTTGCCTACATGCTTTGGCTGGCGATGGATTTGCTTCTTCATGGATTTGATGCCTCAATTACGAGACAGATATTTATGCCTCAATTTGCAAAAATGTACATCTTGTGGAATGGAGGAACTTTGTATATCTCATACAGAAATGTAAAACAATTATGGTGGTTTCTGATCTTATGGCTGAGTGGAATATTACAGCTCCCTTTAAAATTAAGGCATGATGTCCGCGGTTTACTCTTCCATCGTTATGCAGTACTTGTCAATAATATTTTGTATTGACAATTTCAAGCTCTGGATGTGCATATTGTTTTCTAGCACATCTGAAAATTTTACAACAGTAAATGGGAATAAACCAGCAGCAAGCATTTAAGGATATCTTATCTTCTTCCATCCGGGTTGTTTTAACATGGCGAACTGTTACTGACCAATGCCTTTACAAAACAGGTCTTTGGCCTCCTCTTGCTTTTCTTGAGCATTTTTTGGCATCTGTGTCAATGCAGGCATATATGCCAAACTATCAGAAAAATTACAATATACAAAAGCTGTGAATTGTGATATTACTTCCTCAGATCTTTGCTATATTTGTCTGCGTTCTCAATTATTTCATTGTTCTCAATTATGTCATCTAGGTTTGCTCTTCTTTCCATCAACAGTGAGGGGTGAAAAAGGTTTGGCAAACTGAAAGAATATGCAAACCATTCAAGCATTGTATTGTATTTCACTGATTATGAAAGTATCTATTTACCTCAGATATAGTTGCACTAGGTTGGATTCTTGAGTCTACCGCATCAAAGCTGATCCCTGCCCAAGTTGAATCCTTCTCCCTGGAGATTGTCCTGCACTCTCGATTCAAAAGCTTGTCTGCTTTTCTACCTGGGCTTCATTCAGTAACAAAGTTTACTTCATGCTTATTCACATGTTACATACCTATCTGAGTGCATTCTCAGTCGTGATTTTAGCAAGAACATTCATTGGTTCGCTCCTTATCTTTTTTACTTGGGGTTAGAATTCTTATTCATATGAAAAGCTTGCAAAAGAATTCAAATAAGTTCAGCCAAATGTTTAAATGAATTAAGCCATAGATTTTGTTGTTATGTGACACAGATTGTAACAACCTCTGATGGCTGGCTTTTACTTCAAAAATTGAATTTATGGTAAATCCTTCTTCATGAAAATCTTGAATGAATGTGATATTTGAAATCCATGTAGGCAAATTTCCAGAAGGTGCTAAGCATTATCAATTCTTACCGGTAACATTGACGAATTTCACATTGACCTGCTGATTGATATTTGTCTTGATCACTTGGAGGGTGATGAAGTATATTAATTTGGGCCTTTGAAGATATGGTGTAACTGCTTTAGTCTGAGCAAGCTTTGGTGACAAAATATTTTCTCAGAATGCTGCTTTGTTCCTGTGACTTGATTTTTGTAGATAATGGGGGTTTGGAGGGTCGTTTTGTAAGCTTTGGGAGGAACTTTTGGATGAACTGCAAGAATTTATTATAGGTCAACCTATGCTTAAAATGAAAACTTCCTATATCCAACACTTGAAGTCTAATGGTAAGAGAAGCCATAGGTGAAGTCAGAAAAACTGGCTGCAAGTCAGATGGTTGTGAGCTGCTAACAAAGCGACATTGGAAGCTCAGGATGAGAGTTAAAGCATTGTCCCTCTTTCATCCCTATCATGGCAATATAAGAGCCCATAAACACAATAACATATTAAAAGTGTTTATCAGCATTAAATGAAATATTGAGACACTTGTCTTAACCATCTGTAAACCCTGGCAATGTTCCCCACCACTGGATCATCTTTAGTGGCACCCGCTGAAAGCCACCCTTGGCTTTTGAACTGACCCCGGCCCACCACTACCGGGTGGTGCAGTCTTGAGCTTCAAATCTCTCTCTTCATCTCGGAACTCACCAATAATTTTTCTCACCATTGCCTAGGTTTTGGTTCGTATACTCATCAGCCTCTGTTTTCCTTGCTCTACTGTTGGCTCTGCAACATCTTCATAGGATTCATCCTTGTTCTACTTTTGTTTCTGAACCTGCATACCTTTCTGTCTGGAGCTGATCATTTGGTGACATTTCCACTAAGGTAGGTGTGGTTGGAATCTTCTCGTTCAGGACCAACAGTATCAAGGCAACTTATTCTCTTTGGCTTTTGAATCTTCCACATGATGGTGTTCTTTCTCAACAGGCTCTGCTCTAAACGAGTTCTGCTTCATCTATGCATCTCAATTTTAAATCTGTGTTAGCATTTTCAGATTTCTGAGACAAGACCCTGGCGAAAGTGTATGCATCTTTTCCGAAAATCTAGAGATAGAACACTCCCTCTCAGGTTTTGACTTTGGCCCTGAATGGATCGCTTTTTATCTAGAAGGTGAGAAGTTTTCATAGAAACTTATTCTTGTCATAAGAAATGTTTTGCCGCTTAACCCCGAACAGCTAAACTCTTTTTTTTTGTCTAATGGCTTTTAGGAATCTCAACTCGGTCTTTTGTTGAAGATTTCTGGTTCATCCAATTCAAATGTGTCGAACCTGGTGACACAAAATGTAAAATATTGGTAGATTGGGTTTCATATGAAAAGCATACATACCTCGAGAATCCGTTGAAATGAAATCAATATCCATGTTCTCGGGGTTCGGCTTCTATTTTCAGATTTCCTTCGAGACTTTGGCTTTGAGATTTCCTTTCTTTTGGGAATTCCCCTGCTTTGGAGAATCAAGGCCTGATAGATCTATGTCAAAACTAAAGAAATCCTCCATCGAAATCAAGGTCCATATCCTGCAAGAATTTGATCACTACGAGAAATTCTCCTGCATTTCAATAATCTGCAAATAAACAGGAGAAATTACAATTTTGCAAAGGAAAAATCTGGAAATGCAGGGCAGGAGAAATCAATCCGGCATCAAATTTATCTTTTGTGTTTCAGAGGCAAGGAAATTGTCTCCGAGGTCATCATCTGTGGCATTTTTTTGTTCAACGATTAAAATGTGCGTAAAGAAGCGAAATAACAGAACAAAAGTTTATCGTACCAAACGCTTTTGAAGACATCTTGGTACCGGAGGAGAAGATTGTTTTAAGCATAGCTAGCTACCCCAGTGACTCGATTCTAAACGTAAATAATAGTGCACATCTTACCGTTGGGACAAATTAAATCTGGTCCGGATAATTTTGCCCAGTTATTTTCTTTTTTCTACATGTTAAATCTTCGTCCCCTAGCACTCCAGCTATCAATGGTTTTTTTGCACCTTTATTATTGTTCTCCAATGTAATAGGTCAAAGGCCAAAAGCATGCCATTTCTTAGTTCGGACCAAGGGCGAGCCTGCTCTTGGGGTGAGCCAGTCCGAACAAGATTTCGGCGCTCTTTCTTGATCGGATACATAAAACATCCAAAATTCCTCGGCCCAAATGGTTTCAGGTGACTTTCAAAGAGGACTGTGCTGGATATAAAATGGGTTGTAATCTTTAAATGTCGCCATCTATTCCTTGATGTTGCATGCAAGGGTTTCAACATAGTATATTATCATAGATATATTTAAAATGTGCATGATAAACTTCAATCATTATTTTGGGATCTTGTGTTTGTCATTGTTCAAAGGCTTTATTGTTGTGCAACTATATTCCCTTCTTCCAGCATTTTTATTATGTATTCCGAATTTTGGATGCTTCCATCAAGACTTTGCGTTGTTTAAACATCGTTATTTAAATGGATAAGAATCGATGTGAAAATTACTAATAGCTACCAAAGCGGGCATGCTTTCAACCTCCAAATGTTGTGCTTGATTAACAAAGGCAAGTTCTCTAAAGCTCATTATAAGCTTTGTCCTAAGCTGACTCTGTTTTTTTTTTTTGCTATCATGAGCTTGATCTATTTAGGATAATTGTGTTGGAGGACATGCATTAATAAAGATTAAGGTAAGCAAAATGATGAGGAGTAGATCTATAATTTGCAAAAGTTCACGCACAAATTGATACAATTTCACTCCATGTAGAAAAGATGTGGATGTTATGTCATTGTTTACAACACCTGCAATATTGGTGTAATGCTCATCTTTGGCTTCCTCTATTGTAGAGCTAAAGCTCTCGATTTGTGCATATACTATTCTATTCTATTTATTTGTTCAAACAACCTTCATTGTCTCCGTAAAAAGCAAGATTTTTGAACTTATTTTAGGTCTTATTTTAATGTAAAGTTTTGACTATCTCCCATCTTCGACACACATAAGGGTCCAGCCATGATGCTCCAAGAAAATAAATTACGATTGATCGATTTTTCAAAAACATTCTAGCTTCTTGCAATGCTCCAAATTTTCCATAAAACCTTTGCTTTCAATTAATGAGGAATGCCTTTCCATTGAAACCTTCCTTCAATTATTTGTGCACGGAACCCTTTGGAATAGGTTTTGGAGCATTTGCTATCTTTCTTCAAATGTTTCAATGTAAGTATTTGCCAAATGAAATGAAATTCTAGAAATCATATAAGTAATCCAAGAACCAAAGATTCTGTAGCTGAATAGCCAGTGGAGTCATTTATATTTGGACCTTTGTCCTCATATTCTTAGAGAAATGTGATGGATGCAACATCTCATTTCGAGTACATCATCACCAAAACCAAAATGCATCACTAATAAGTATAGTAGGTCTAATAAGCCAAATGTCATTCAAAGATATTCCAAAGCTTTCTTTTCCTTTTTTTTGCAAAGCTTTTTGAAAACATAGCTCTTGGTCTACAAATTTGCGGACATAGATGAAAAATAAAAATAACCATGTTATAAAACAATGGTGTTCCATAATGTATATGAATTTGCACCCTTTGAATTTATAAATCATATTCTTATTAACTTTTGAATTTAACTTCATTTAGAAGTTTTCCAAAGAATGCCGGGCACTTTTTCTAGTAATCACATAAAACGACTTTATTTTCTCATGCAGGGGTTCGATTTGTCCTTTGTTTAGTAGCTGGCACTCTGGCCCATGGTAATTTTAACGTTATCCAGATTTAAACCCAATTTTACCACGACCGCAAAAAAGGTAGACAAGGACAAGTTCTATTGAATTATGGACCAAGACTTGTCTAAAAGTCGCTCGACTTAACATTACTAATTGATGAACTCGTGATCCGTAAATCTTGGTTTTATAATGTGTGCACATGCATTTTATACAAGTAGGAATCTTTCATCATTGGATGTACCACATTAAGACGTCCGGCCTTGTGGATGGCCAGTTCTCGGTCCAATAACTTAAAGGAGGGTCCTTATTTTTGTACATCATGCGTGACGCTTGTTTGAGGTAGACAATGCCCCTATTTTTGCTGAACCAACAAGGAGTTGCAATGCATTAAAGATGTAAGTTGTTTTAATTTTGTTATCCATTTAAACAAACGATAAAAACACTATAAGTCGAAGATCCGAACTCCGCTTTGAGATGACTCCATCGCCATTGAAAAGGTCTTAGTCTCCCTAATTGTGAAATGCCACCAAATTTTCTTCATTTTATGAGCCGTAAAAAGTTATTTCCATTATGGCAAAACACCCGCCTCGATGCATTCAAGCAGAATTTTCCTAACACGGAGAGGCACTTTGGGTAAATTTCTGGGAATTAGCTCTGCAAGGCGGTTCAAGATCACATGTTTCTAAACCCCGCTACACGAGGAAGGTTGGCTTGCATTGGTCGGTTTTGCTCTTAGTGATCTCTTTATGGTTCATCCCTAATTCCACATGCATAAGGCACAAAGATAAGTCGCCCCCCATTCCGCTTACAAAAGTGAATGCATGCATGTGTGGATGCTCGAGTGCATGGTGCACAACTTGCATGGTATACCATATGAGCATCATCATTTTGCTAATCTAAACCGCAGTGGTGTCCACATAATGGCCTATTGCCATGACGTGTTTTAAGAAGCGACAGATGAGTGGCATTGAGTCAGATTGTTTTTTGCGCAGCCATGTTCGCCACCCTTGGGTTCCTGGGCCGCTTCTTCCGATGTGTTGGTAGTATTGAGAGGCTGCTGAGGCATTAGAGTCACCTGGCTGCCAGGGTGGAAACTGAGTGTCCCTGGCCCCCGGCCGAGGAACCCGCAGACGGAACAAACTGGAGAGGTACTCGATCTCGAGAGTTTGGTTCAATCACCAGATCTGTGGAGAGCTAACCAGGCGAGAGACATTTCGATGCAATGGAGACGAGGAGAAGATATGAACATGGGAGGCAAGAAGACAATCTTTGATGTTTTGCTGTTTTAAGAGAAGATAGAGTCAGTAAAGAAATGAGGAGTACTATGAGATTGATCAGCTCTCAAGAAGGGAAGATAGGGAACGGGGAGCATTTGCAGGTTAAGTGACATGATTGTCGTTTACACAGGGCGCAGAGAGAGAGAAATGACCAGAGAGGGATGGAGGAGGAGCTAGTGTGCCAGGGAGAGATGGCAGGAGGGAATGGAGAGGAGCCAAGATTAGGGACTTTGAAAGTCGAGAAGTGGAAAGGGACACTAGAAGAGGTGAACGCCAAGATCCGTGAGAGGAGGATGGGACGTGAAGCCTAGAGAAGGGAGGAGCGAATATAACGCGAGGAGAGGAGGGCAAGAAGGATCCGCCCTTACTAGTGGCGAAAATTGCATTGTTCCATGGGCATAGAGCCAAATGTACAGAACAATCTGATCATCTTATATTATAATCCAGTAATGGTATTCTCACTTGGTCGGGTATAAATTAGGGAACAATTTCTTTCTTTTTATTCTCCCTTTTTTTTTTTCTAACCGAACTTCTCCCTCCCTTTGCCCTACCCTTTCCCTTCCCCTTTTTTTTTCTTTTTTCTTCCCTTCCTTTTTTTTTTCCTCTTCCATTTTTTTTATCTTTCCCATCCCCATTTGTTCCCCTTTCCCATTTTTCCTAATTTGGCGCATTTTTCCCTTCCTTGGATTCCCGGGCGGCCCCCTTCCTCTGATGGATGTCACTGCTTCACGAGATTTTCTTGTTTGGAGAGATTTCCGATTTTCCCGGTTTTCCTTTTCGGGGCGATTAGGCGTTGGGGGCTTTTTCCGGTTCGGAGCTTTTCCTTTCTCTTGTTGCTTTGCTTGACAGCGGACTTGGATCCGACCATAGTCATCAGCAGCGGTTTTCATGTCCATGGTTGTGTTTTTTTCTTTGGTTTGCTTGACCCTCTTATTTGGACTTTCCGGGCTTAATGTACTCGGTTAACCCATGTGTGCTTTCCTTCCTTTTCCTTTCCCCTTCCTCTTCCTTTTCCTTTTCTTTTCTCTTTAGTTTCTCATGCCTTCCTTTTGACCTTTTCACGTGGCCCATTTTCCCCATCTCTTTTCCCATTTCTCTCCTCTTTTCCTCATGCTCTTTTGCTTTCCCTTCTCCTTTTCCGCTTCCCTTTTCCTTTCAACTTTCCATTCCTTTTTCATACCTTTCCCCACCCTTTTTGCTTTCGATGTTCCCTTTTTCCCTTTCCTTTCTCTTTCCCTTCCCCTTTACATTTTTCCCTTTTCCCTTTTCATATGCCTCTTTTCCATTCCCTTTCTCAACCTTTTATGTACCCTTTTTTCCTTCTTTTCCCCATCTTCTTCCCCTTTTTCCCTTTTCCACTTTTCTCCTTTCTTGTTCTTTTTTTTTTTCCCTTTCCCATACTCTTTTTCCCTTTTTTCTATTCCTCATTCTTTCCCCTCTTCCTTTTTTTTTTTCTCGTGCCCTTTTTTCTCCTTCCTCTTTTCCTATTCCTTGCTCCCTACCCTTTGTCTATTCTAATTTCCCCCACCTTTTTTTCCTCATTTTCCATCCTTTCCCCTTCCTTTTCTCGATGCTCTTTTTGCTTTTCTTTTTCTCTTTCTTCACCCTTTCTCTTTCCCTTTTTCACGCCCTTTCCTTTTTCTATTTTTCCTAGTTCCCCTTCCCTGTTCTCTTTTCCCTTTTTTTCTTTTCCTTTTCCTTTTTCTTTTTCCCATGGACTTTGGTAACCCTTTTCTTATTTTCCCTTACCTTTTTCTCTTTTTCACCTTTACTTCTTACCCTTCTCATGGTGCTCTTTTTTTTCTTTTTCCCCTTTATTTTTCTTTTCCTTTTCTCTTTTTCTTTTATCTTTTCCATTTTCCTTTTTCTTCCTTCTCTTTCCTTTTTTCCTCTTACCTTTTCCTTTATTCCCTTTTCCTTTTTCCTTTTCCCTTTTCCCTTTCATCGTTTTTTCCTTTTTCCTTCCCTCTTCCCCTTTTCCTTTTTCCCTTTCCCTTTTCATCGTTTTTCCTTTTTCCTTCCCCTCTTCCTTTTTTTCCCTTTCATCGTTTTTCCTTTCCTTTCCCTCTTTCCTTTTCCCTTTTCCTTTTCCCTTTCACATCGCTTTTTCCTTTTCCCTTTTCCCTTTTCCCTTTTCCTTTTCCCTTTTCCCTTTCCCATGACGTTTTCCCTTTTTTCCCTTCCTTTCCTTTTTCTCTTTCCCTTTTCCTTTTCCCTTTTCCCTTTCATCATTTTCTTTTCCGTTCCCTTTTCCCTTCCCTTTTCCTTCCTTTCATCGTTTTTCTTTTCCTTTCCCTTTCCTTTTCCTTTTCCCTTTTCCCTTCCTTCTTTCCCTTTTCCTTTCATCTTTTTTCTTTTTCCTTCCCCTTTTCCTTTCCCTTTTCCCTTTCATCGTTTTTCCCTTTTCCCTTTTCGTTTTTTCCTTTTCTTCCTTCCCCTTTCCTTTTCCCTTTCCCTTTTTCCTTTCCCTTTTTTCCTTTTCCTTTTCCTTCCCTTCCCTTCCCCTTTTTGCTTTTAAGATTTTCCTTTTCCTTTTCCTTTTCCTTTTCCTTTTCCTTTTCCGATTTTTCCCTTTCAAGTGAAGCCATCTTATATTATAATGTTATACCGTAATTTTTTGATCAAGCCCTAATTTGAATGGTCGAGATCATCTGAGTGATCCGGCGTCGAGATTTTTGCACCACTTACCACCACCATGATTGGTGGGACTTTGATCTCTTAAGGGGAAGGGTAAAGGAAAAGGGGGAAAGGAAAAGGGAAGAGACAAGAGAGAATGTGGAAGGGCAAAAAAGGCCGGGAAAAAGGAAGAAAAGCAAAGGGAAAAGGTGGGAGTAATAAGAGAAGAGAAAAGGCATGAAAAAATGAAAAGGGAAAGAAGAAAGAAAAGGAGGGGAAAAGGCACTGGGAAAGGGCACGAGGAAAAGGGAAGAGATAAAGTGGTAAAGGAAGAGGGAAAGGGCACGGGAAAAAAAAGGAAGAAGGAGGATTGAAGAAAAGGGAAAAGAGAGGAGAAAAAAAAGTTTGAAGAAAAATGAAGAAAAAAAAAGGTATGGAAAAGGGAAAAAAAAGAAGAAAAAGGAAAGAAAGGAAAAAAGGAAGGGAAATGGAAAAAAAAAAGGGAAGAAAAGAAAAGAAAAGGAAAAGGAAAAAGAAAAGAGAGGGAAATGGAAGGAAAAGGCACATCGAGAAAAGGTGAAGAGTAAAAGATTTGGGAAAATGAGGAAGAGGAAAGGGAAAAGGAGAACAAGAAAAGGATGGGGAGAAGGGAAGAAATAAGGGAAAGTGAGAAGAAAGAAAAGAAAAGGAAAAAGGAAAAAAGGGGGAAAGGGAACCTAAAAAGGAATGAGAAAAAAGGGAAAAAGGGAAACAAGAAAAGGGAAGGGGAAAGAGCATGAGATAAAAGGGAAGAGAAAAATGGGAGAAATAGAAAAAGAAAAGGAAAAAAAAGGGGAAGAGAGAAAGGGTGGGGAAAAGAGAAAAATAAGTATAAGGAAAATAAGAAAAGAAAAACAAATGTGGAAAGGTATGGGAAAAGGGAAAAGGGAAAAGGAAAAGGAAAAGGAAAAAAAAAGGAAAGGAGGAAAGGATTGGATCGGGAAGGGAAGAAAAAGAAAAAAATCCATTAGGAAAGGGAAAAGGGAAGGGAAGGGAAGTTGGAGGAGAAAGGGAAGAAAATATGGGAAAAGAGAAAAGAAAAAAGGGGAAAAGAAGAAAAAATCGTGACGGAAAAAAGAAGAAGGAAAGGGTGGGAAAAGGAGGAAAAGGAAAGCACAGAAAATGGAAAGAAGAAAGAGGTGGAAAAAGGGAAGGGAAAAAAGGCATAAGAGAAGAGAAATGGAAAAAAAAGAGGAAAAAGGGGAAAAGGGAGAGGGCACAGGAAAAAAAAGTGGAAAATAGGAAAAGGGAAGAGAAAAAGGGAACATAGAAAAGGGAAGGGAGAAAGGTGAGGAGATGGGAAAAGGGAAGGTAAAAGGGCACATGGAAAACGGAGGGGAAAAGAAAAGGATAGGAGAAAGGCACCTAAAAAGGAAGAGTGAAATTTGGGAAATGGAGGAAAAGATAAGAGGAAAATAGGCATGGAAAAAAGCGAAGACTAAAAGATCGAGGAAAAGGGAAGGTATGGAAAAGGGTGGGGAAAAGAGAAGGCATGGAAAAAGGTGAAGGAAAAGGAGAAAGGCATGGAAAACTGAGAAGAAAGAAAGGGTGGGGGGAAAGGAGGAAAAGGAAAGGGAAAAAAGGTTATCTTAAAAAAGGGAAGAGGGAAAGGAAGGAAAGGGTGGGGAAACAAGGAAACATATACCTAAAAAATGGAAAAACCGAAAAGAAAAAGAAAAGTGTATAGAAACTAAGAAAAAAGTGAAACACGGATAGAGCAAAAAGAAATGGAAACAGAAAAGAGAAAAGGTAGGGCTTTTTCTCTTCACTATAGCCCAAAAACATTTATTGTGCTCAACTTACGCCAAAGAACTGGTACCATTACTAGTAGTCAAGATGAAATTTTAGTTGAAGACACGCACACATCATCTCCACCATTGGTCAATCAAATCCTCGACCGTTCGATTTAGGGTGCGGTCCATTACACAACATTATAATACTAGGCAAGTGCTTCACCTTCTGGGCTTTAAGTTTTCCAATATAAGGATTGTGGCTTGTGGTTTCTAATATAAGGAGTGTGTTTTGCAGCTTGTGGTTTTACTTCATCTCTCATTTTTGTTTAAACCTGAGTAACACAATCAATACTCCCATGTGGCTATTCTACCCGTCAGCAGTAATGCAACACTCCTCCTTGCTGATGGTATCAACAGATAATACCTTTCTCATTTTGTTGCCATGCGTCGTATTATCTCTAAGCAACTACAACAACTTAGGCAGAGTAAGGTTCTTGGTGTCTTGTTTACAGATACAAAAATATATGCTTATTTGAACTTTCGTATTCTTTTGTTGTTATTAAATTTTCATATCGACACTTTGTCATGATGTTAATCTTTTCCATTTCTTACCTACATTTTGTTTTGACATTATATCCATAAGCAAATTTGCCAAGCGTTGGCTATAAGGCAGCCTTATTAAGAAAAGTGGGTTATAAGGCAGTCTTATTAAAGAAATTGTTGGACCATAAGGCATTTGCTAGTCATTGCTGCATTGTAAATATTGGTTCCATATTAGGGATAAGTTGGGAAATATCTTGATGACCTTATGATTTAATAAACCATTGATGTTCATGCAATACTCTTGGGGCTAATTTAAGTCTCATAAAATCAACTTGACTTAGCGTCTTTAATTCTAAAGCAATGCTGCATAGCGTATAAGGCAAGTTGACTTTAGCATCTATAATTGTTTAGCAATGCAGCATCAACTTGCTTAAAGTGAACATGTAGAATCATTTTTAGAATTTGCAACATGGTTAGAATATGTACGATTTTGAGAAATGAACTTCATACACCACGTTGACATAAACAAATGCTTCAATATTAATTGCCATACCATCTACCTGATCACAGTTATAAAAGCTGGCCCAGCCAACACATGTTGCCAAAGATGAAATTTAAATGTAATTTTCCATCATGAATGTTCTCTAAAACAAAAGATACGTAGCATCAAGCAAATACTTTTACAATCCATTACATTGTGCTTTTTCAAGGTCAAAATTACTTGCATGCTCAGTTGCACAACACTCTTGCATGAGAGGGAAATTTCTCGTCAAATAATTGTCTATATGAGCACATCATGAAAACCTTTAGCTGCATCTGAACATAACCATATGCACATTACGAAGAGCTCAAATGTTTTAGAATTTTATTCTTGCAATGCATTTCCAATCAACTTCGAAAATATTATGGCCTGCATATTTCAACTCAAATTAATGGTATATACATTAAACCATCTGTTTGTGACCCTTAAATGTGACACTGTTTAGTTTGGTAGACTTTGTATTTTCTGTTTAGCTTCCCAATAGCATCTGCCTCCACATCAGAAAATGGCCTCATATCTGCTTCTCTCAGCCATGCATCTTCTGCAGCTGAGATCCAGGATTTTCATTTGCAATCGCTTCAGTCATTATAGAAACCAATAAAGGGTCCTTTTAATGCATGATTTAATGGATCTAATAATAAACAATGATCTCTAGATTCAATGTTGATTTGGATCAATGCTGCAGCAACAGAATCAATCTTTGCAAGTAAAATCTATGGTTTACCATATGAAGACTATCTGTAACCTAGCAGCTATTAAACGTGACCGTGATCTTGTCCCCAATGTGGCCACATTTCTTTGTTACAAAAGCTTGATCTTCTATGTGAATTCCTGCTTTACCACGTTCAACAAACATCTTCACAAGCTTAACAGTGGTTATGGTTCTGGAAAATCCAGTATTAGCATTAGCAATAAGAAGAGCCAGAAAATCAACATAAGAACTCCTAGATCTTTGTTCCTTGCTCAAGCTTTATCTTGGCTTTCTGACGTTCTAACTTTTTTAGAACCATATTCATTTGAAATAGAAGCCCAGACTGCCTGACACATAAATTGTCTAAATATTTGGCCATCTGAGCAACTTGAACTGGATCAAGGAAACAAAAAATCCTTGAACATGTCTTGTTTGCTTGATGAGATTTGAGCATGTACCACAGCTTCTGAAGGCCAATAGAGAGATTGACAATTGATAAAGATATCAATGAGGTTTTGCAACTACAAATAGCAAAATCCTATAGTAGAATGAGACCTGCAATCTAGTGAAACCAATAAACACAGTACCATGAAGGTAACTATAGCAATAATTCCTAAAAAAAAGCCCAAACAGTCAATGCTTAGCCCTTCCACATTATATCAACCACTACAGTTGGTGAATGTTGGTAAAGGGCCTTCAAGGCCATAAATCCTTTGTCATTTGAAATCTATTCTGCAGCCCTATGTCAATCTCTCATGTAGAATATAGTCCCTCATGTTTAATATGGACTTGCCATAAATTTATGTAGACCATGTATCTAGAATCGATTATCTCTGGTCATCTAAGTATATTCAGTCCTAAAGGAATTTTGATTTTACCCTGCATATTCTTGCAGAGTTCTGACATGTCTATGAGTTCTAAAGGTCCTACTGTTGACACAGGTCCTGGCTGCAAAACTCTAAAACCTGATTATGTTTGGAAGGGTCTCTGGCTAACCCATTGAAAGGGCCAATACCTTCACCACCAAGTTTGGATAAAAGAGCTTTACCTCTGCCGAGCATAGAAGCCGTCGTTGCCCAGCAAACCTTCGTTGTTATGTCAATCAAAACAAAAAACACAAATGAGGCATCTGCACCTGAAAGCACGAAGTGCAAAAAGGATAAATATTACAAAGAAAACTATTGTACGATTGCCAAAGTGCACATGCATATACCTTGAGCTTGTTGCCCTTTGCTGCTGGAATAATGTCCTTGGAACTTGACGCTTCAATGGGTTTAAGTGTTGACCTGGGAGCCATATTCAAGCTTTGATTCTTTTACAGGGCTGAAAGCTGCAACTGACAGCAGGTAACGAAGCACCTCCAAGCCTGCACAAAATGACTCGAAAAAGAGAAGAGCACGATTGTGGGCTGATCAAATCTGGCTCCATAGGTTGCTGACTGAACGCAAAGAGACTTAGTAGATGAACTTTTCAGGCCGTGCACCATCCCTTCCAGGTATAGAGTAGCTCTTAAGAATAGCCTGTGTTTCAGAAAAAAGCATCTTTCTGTCAACACCTACTCTGAAGCTCAGACTCTGCAGTGGAATCGATATCAAATATTGCAAAATTTGGCTACTGCAAAACGACCTTAGCCTCAGTCTCCATTTCAATCTTGTTCTGCATTTTCTCCACCCAGAAAACTCTATGGAAGCAGAAAGACTTCGAACTCAGAAAAGACTCGGCTGTGGCTTCCTGATGCAAGAGGTCGAGCTTCTTCCACAGAGGCTGAACTTTTCAAACAGAATTCCCGATGGAAGAGGCCGAGCTTCTTCCACAGAGGCAGAGCTCCTGTGATCTTTGGCAAGCCGCCCGATCCTTCCTAAACCCTAGGACGCCTTCGCAAGGAACCACACCCGATCTAGGGCATCATCTGGACCGTCGCATGATCTAAATCAAATCTGAGCCGTCCGATCTAGGGCGACATACACAACAGACAAACACTAAAATTTTATTATATAGGATAAGATTATTGTAAAATTGTAAGTGATTTTATTTTTTATCTCTATCGATCTTTCTTATATTAAATGTGTCATTCCATATAGCTTCTCTTTTATTTTAACCCACAAACCGCTGGCTATTTTTAAACAAATTCCACACATTTGAGCTTTTCTAATGGAATGCTTTAGTTATTTTGGCCATTATATAATGGTATGTAGGTAAAAGTCATAGCTGCAACACCTCGCTTCAAAAATTATACTACTGCTTCATATGAATATGGCTAGCCATAATATGAACATTTTTTAACGCATTTGAACACGTTAAGCCATAATATGAACATTTTTTAACGAGTTTGAACACATGTTAAGCACTTGAATACATCATGTGTTCCCAACAAATCATTATTGCATGTATCCACAACATCTGGCCACAAACACTACTACTTGCTTCATATGAACATGGCTAGCCATTAGATTAACATGGATGTAGCCACAACATCCGTCGGACCGCTTTATATGAATATGGCTAGTCATAATAAGAACATCTTTTAAGGCAGTTGAATATATGCCAAGCCTTTATAATTCCTATCAAAAGGTATTATTATCTCTATTTGCTGTGAGTGTCAAGATATATGTGATATCGAGACCACCATCTTGCTAGACGGCGTATAAGCGGTGACAAAGACTCAAAGACACGGTGGTCAGCCGAAAGTCCGAATTGAACGCAATGACACCTTATCAAAGATCGAAGCACCGACCTAACTAAGTAACTTACGTTATTAGTGGGCGGTGGTTGAAGCGCTAATACTATTCTTAGTATCACCGCTTTTGTTTATATCATTGTACTTCATGTATCTCACAGAACATTGAATACAATTCCATTTTTGCCTTTGTTTTGGGAGCTTGCGCTCTCGGAATTCAGTGTGCATCCCCTTCTCTCTGTTTCTTGGTGCAACCTTGACATGGTATCAGAGCACTAGGTGTGTTGAGATTGATTCAAGATCAACACAAAGAATGGAGAAGGATGCAAGCTACAACCAGATTACCTTCCCCGGGCGGTCATGCGATTCAAATCTTTGGCAAGCCACGGGTTTCCAAAGAATGGAAAAGCGGAATGATCTTCATTCTCAAGTATGAAGGAGTTTGGGGAATTGTCAATGGCCAAGAACCTGCACCGAATGCCAAGAATATTGCTGATTTGCATGCTTGGCAGCGCCGAGATGACAAGGCAATGGCATATATCGGGCTCTCTTTAGCTGATTCTATCCTTGATGAGTTCCAGCAAGAGAACAGCCACGATTTGTGGCATGCTCTCATTGAGAAGCATGACCAAAAGACCCATAAGATTGGGCACTTGTATGCAGAGGTGATGGATATGTCTTTGGGGCGAGGCTGGCGAAAGTCTTGACAAGTTCTCGAGATCACATGAAGCACGCTTCCAAATAGATTGAAGCTTTTGGAGAAGAGCATCAGATCTCACAGTCGATGCAGCTATTTTTCTCACTCAGGTCATTACCTCATGCATTTGATTCTTTGTGCAGCAGCTTCATGCAAGACAAAGATATGGGCTTCCATCAAGTAATCGCTTCTATTAAGGAGGAGATCATGATGAGGCAAGATGCAGGTAAAGATGATCATGCCACTCTCTTTGGCAATAGGGCATTCAAAGACTCAATCTACCCTAAATGGGGATGAGCACGACGAGGAGGAGAAGCACATTGGCAGCAGATTATCTCTTCCTATTAAGCATGAAGTAGTGGATTTAGATCCTTCTACTTTCTGGATATCAGACGATGCAATAGCACCCAATAAATGGATGCCAATTTCTGATATTCCAGCACCTTTCAAGCAAGGATTAATAGATACCTCAGCCATTGAGCTAGGATATCTTGATGTAGCCTTCATCTCCCCATTTACAGGCAATGTAGCAACACGTCATCAAGTGGCATTCATTTCTGATACTTTGGCGGCGTTTATGCAAGGAGGCTCTCAGGTTCTAACACCTGATCAGCTGAGTTTTCTGTTCGGATTACAGAAACATCTAGCACTTACAGCACTTCCAACACTTCCAGCACCTGCAGTGCTTACAGCACCCCTGTTTCCTGATCACGGCGCAGATCTTGACACATCCGATCTAGGAGGAGATCTTGACCCATCTGATCCAGGAGATGATTTTAATCATCCTGATCAAGGAGGAGTTGAATATGCATCATATATGATCATGATTTCAAAGCAAGGAGGAGTAGTTGACTCTTTACTTCTAGCAACACTTGATCAAGGTCAAGCGAAGGTACTAAGGTTTGATTTTCATGGAGAATTTCGACCTAGCATTGTTGGAGTAGCTGCATTTATGGTTGTTGAATCCATAAGTCTTAACGAAGTACTCATATCTGATGCTTCTATTGCCCATATCGAGGCTCTGCATGGAAATAATTTTCATGTTCCTCTTGGCAAAACAATAATGGATATCAAAGACAACCTCTATCAACTTAATGTTCCTGATACAGTGGTTGATCAGCAGGTCTATTTACCTACCAGAGAGAATAGAGCTGATCTCTTCATGCAAACTTGGTTTTTGAACCTTTCAGATGACCCTGATTAAGTGACAGTCTTGACCAAGATTCAGATCTTATCTCCAGGAGGAGGAGGCTGAGCATGGAGATGGCGATCTCTCATCAAGGAGGAGTGTCAAGATATATGTGATATCGAGACCACCATCTTGCTAGGCGGCGAAGCGGTGACTCGACTTTCAAAGACCAAAGACGGTGGTCTTGAGAAAGTGCCGAATTGAAGCCTTGATCAACACCTTATCAAGATCGAGCACCGAAGCCTAACTAACTAAATGCTTGGTGTTATTAGTGGGCGGTGGTTGAACGGCTAATACTATTCTTAGTATCACCGTTTTGTTTATATCATTGTACTTCATGTATCTCACAGAACATTGAATACAATTCCATTTTTGCCTTTGTTTTGGGAGCTTGCGCTCTCGGAATTCAGTGTGCATCCCCTTCTCTCTGTTTCTTGGTGCAACCTTGACAGTGAGCAAACCTTGCTTTGGGTTGTTTAGAGAAAAATACGTGGAGGCATAGCGGAACTTGAATTAGTACACGAATTTGCCCCTTCATAGACTCAAATTTATAAGGTTAGGAAAATGGCATCATTGTTGTTGACCAATTGTAATATTATTGTGAATTTTTATTTATGAGTTGTTTGTAATGCTTAAGAAGTGTGCGGCAATTTTGAAAAAATCTAAGGAAGCGTGCATGCTCGAATATCAACACTTAAAAAAAAAATACAAATAAAGCGGGCCGAGATGTGGTCTTAATTAACGGCTTGGATTTTTGATCCGAGCCTATTGTTCTATTGGTCGGCCAATTCCCGCCTTGCCGCTTTGCATGCCAGTCTTCCCGCCTTCGTCTTCCTCATCCCAAAGCAATCCGGCAGCTTAATAACATAAGAAAGGGCGATGTGCATGTCTCATTTGCTGCGGGGAGGATCCGTCCGAGACCATAGCCACTTCTTTGCAAAGCGGAAGCACAACGAAGAAGAAGCCCTCTCATTGGATTGCATCACTATCACATTTTCACATCTATTGGTTACGTCAATCTGCTCCTCGCCCATCTCGCCCCCTGCCATCGCTCTTCTTTGTGTCTCCTCTCTGCATTTGCGGATCCAAACTGTGGGCGCCCCGAGAGTTTATCGAGCTTCGACCTCAATCCGCGTTTTTTTGCTGCACCTTTCTTTGGGTTCCTTTATTTTTAGCTTAAAACTTCCTCTTGCTTCCTCTTCCCTTTTTGGTCTGCGATTCCTTTGGGGACATGCCAATCGTAAGACCTATTCTTGCCCTTGTTTGGTCTCGCTTTTTCCGCCCTTTTTTCCGTTGTTCCTTGTCGATCCTTTCTCGGATGTTCTCTTTCGGTTTATATCGCCGTGATTCTTATCCGCCTAGATGTTTGTATGTTGCTTTCCTGGATTTGAGCTTTTTTGTAGCTCAGTCTGTTCCCGTCTTCGTCTTCGTTATAACAAGATGATTCAGGAGTAATCCAGCAGGCAAAGATTCCAGGGTAAATCCAGCAACCAAGGACCCAAGCCGAGAAAAGATTCCGAGGGCATAGTGTTTGGCAAAAGAATTTTATTTTTGTGCTTTGCCTTCCTCCATTGTTTACGCCTATCTAATCAAGAATGTTTTTTCTTTTTTTTTTTAGGTTACGTGGTCAAGATGAACCAATATTCTCGCGCATGCTCGCTCAAGAAATTTATGTTCATAGTCTGAACTCGTCAAGCTTCAAGTCTACAAAACTGTTGTGATTCTAAACGGCCTCGAAATATAGGCTTTACCACTATTCTTACTTCCAATGATGAAAATGTTGTAACCACTATTCTTACTTCCAACGATGAAAATGGTTTACAACATGAAAATGGTTTACAACAGATAATAGATTTGTTGATTAAACAGGGGCTTGGCTTAAACATGGGATTTTGCTGCTTGGCTTCTTCAAGAATATAGCAATTTTTGCTGCCTTGTTTAAATCTTGTTTAGAATGATTGTATTTCCAAATTTGTTTCACAGATTAATGGTAGCAAGCAAGGCAGGTTTTGCTGAGAATATTTTTGTTCTGATTGTGAATTGTAACTGCAATCTTAAAAAATAAAGGTATATACTTTCCAATGGTTTCTAGATCGTTAATTCAAAACCACGTCTTTGTTTTAAAAAAACAAACAAAAATATTTATTTATTTATTTATTTATGTCTATGCTCACTCGGGCCAAGAAGGCCATGGAGCCCAAATACATCAGACTTTAAGCAGTAAAGAACGGTGCTCATCTACTGCTTTGATATACAATCCTACTGTAAAAAATGGTAATTGAAACAAAGACTTGAAGTTTTCTACATGTATGCCGAATCTCTCTCTAAGATCTTCATATCTTTGGGCACTTAGTAAAAACATGATCTTAAATCCTCAACACTATCATATCACACAAGCTGCAAAGTCTCTCTTCAATGGGTTTTAGACCATCGACCGCCTCGATTGCCAACTTTGTGAGAGCTTAACCTATACCGTGCCATTATTTTCTTCAAGAATCTCGGTATATCAGCTCTCATGTATTCCTGACGCCATATGAGTCTAAAGAATTCACATGCTCTCTCTCTTAATGGATCATTACGCTTCCTCGCTCTCGACCCAATTGCCGGAATGCAAAATTTGTTCAAGCAATTGTCTTGCTTTCCTTTTATTGTCCCGCCAATTTTCATCTGTCAGCCCCCATTTTTCTGCCCATTTCATCACATCCACCAACCAGCCATGTTTTAATGAGACTCGCATTGCTTGATGCGCTAATCTGTCTGATGGCATGCTATTCAATCTATTCACAAAGTTTATAGTTTGATACAGTGCTTCTAGCTCCAAGGGATACAGCCCCGTCTCTGCAAGCATAAGAGCATATGGTATTGTGCCTTTTACACCTAATTCTTCTCTGATAAACTGTTTTTGCACAGATTCCACTTGCATCCAGAGCTTAGAAGACAATCCCGCCCCCAAACCGGGGACCCATATGTAATTACCGAGCTACCAATGTCTTATACAAAAACTTTTTCAGCCCCCAATCATGTAAGTGTATGCTGGAGCAGCGTGATAGCATCCCATATAGAGCAGCTTTTCCACCTGCAACACGTCTTTTAATGCAATCTTTCCAATTATAATTTGATGAGAAATCTATCCCCAAATATTTGAAACTCTCCACATTTTCAATAGTGACACCCGATATGTGAACTGGGTCTCTCTCTCGTGCCAAAGATCATGATTTTCGTTTTAGCTATGTTCACTTTCATGGATTTCCTTATACAAAACTCCTCCAAAGCATTCAAATGTGCCTGTAATGCTAGTTTCTTGGTTGCTAGGAGCGCTACATCATCAGCATAAAGCAACAATTTTATCACATAGTCTCCTAACTCAGTTCCTGCCACCGACTTAGCTTGCATCCACTCATCCAATTCGTCTATAAACAAACCGAATAATGTGGGAGACAAAGCGACATCCCCGTCTCTCACACCTATATTATTCCCCGATCATTTAATTTAAGTCCCATGCTACCGATACAAGAACTTCGAAAGTATAAGCGTGACACCGCTCCTTTGATCTCATCCGGAACCCCAATCTGATCCATACGATCCCCCAACTCTCTTCTCCGGACTGTATCAAATGCTTTGGTAAAATCTACGAAAGCAACATACAAGGCTCTGTTAGGACCTTTCGCTTGTTCAACCAGAACTCTCAAAGCTAAAGCATGATCCAATGTGCTATGGGCTGCTCGGAAACCAGCCTGACAAGAGGATCTTTTTTCATTGTGTTCAGCCCACATACTTAATTTCGCCTCCAAAAAGCGTGCCCAGTATCTTGGTGAATGTGTTTCCTATCAAAATTGTTCTGTAGTTTTGAACCTGACTCTTGTCTCCTGATTTGTACACCGGGTGAACCCTGTTTATCTTCCATGTATCTGGCAAACCAAATTTAAGACTATCATTTAGGCTGCGTGTCAAACTCTCTAATGTATTCTCACCTCCCCATTTAAACAGCTCGATGCACATTCCATGTATATCATGGGCCTTCCCGTTTTCCATGTTTGCTAAGACATCTGCCACCTCTTCTACTGTGAACAAATCTGAAACAGGGGGTGGGAAGAACATGTTATTCCCATCAGGGACTGCATAAAGGCTCTCTACCAAATTGCGCAGATCTTGTGGATCTAAATTTGGCTGCTCTATTTTACCCTGTAACCTTTTCCAAAAGGCCTTGGGCGTGGTTATCAGCTGCTCGCTCAGCTCCTTTAGTTTGTTCTTAAAATAGGTCGCTTTTTACGCATCTCTCCACGAGCTTTTTGTACCAAGTAGGTTTATGTCTCAGGTGGAATACTAGCTCGGGCTGCAAAGACAATCTCGATCCCACCATGCATTATTCTGGTTCTGCCTTGTGCGGTTTTTTCCGAATCCAAAGACATCCGAACTGCTTGTATTAACGAAGTTCTCCTTAAATGCTCGCATCTTTTCTGAAAATCTCCATCCATGTATGATGCGCCCAAAGAACTCTTCTCTCTCTTCTTATATGTAAGCTTGCATCTAGAATCTACTTTGAGTCTTGGGTGAACCGTTGCTGGTTCAAATTGGTCGCAAAAGAGATATTCACATCCACATGCAAAGAAACATGATCGGGGATTCAAATTCTTTCTCCCTAGAGTGAAATGTTTTATCAGACTACAATCCTTAGTGATCACATAATCTGCCACACTTGATCCCATGTGGTTCATGCATGTGAAGCCATTGGAATTCTGAAAACTGTTTAAGCCATTCATAATCTTCAAATTATTCACCGTGCACAATTCCAAGAGCTTCTCACCTGTCATATTCTCAAGGTGGTCTTCTGACTTTCTTTGAAAATGTGGTTCATCCAACTCAGGTAGATTTAAATCTGTCAAATTATCAAAAGTTATGGATTGTTTACTTCCCGTTCTTGCATTAAAATCCCCGATGAGTAAGATGTCTCCATATCTGCCATAATTTGCTACATCCATGCATAAACTCTGAAATGGGTCTGCCATATCAATCTCCAAATGATTATATGTGCTTGAGTTTGGAGGTGCAAAATAGCATGCCCCAATAAAAAGCTTTTAATTTGCGTACCAAATATATCGTTTTGTTGGCATCCATCGATGCAATTTTAACATGCTCAGACATATTCTCCCTCTCCAATCTTTTTCTCATTCCATGTGTGTTCCATCAATGCAAAACCTGTAATCTCAGGCAGTGGCGAAATTGGTGTTCCCAAGTCTCTAGAAAAATTAACGGATCCGTGTTTTTCCCATACATGTCTCGTTGATGCTATTTTAGCCCCGATTTTAGACCGTGAATGTTCCAGCCAGACCACCTTCAAGGCCCGAAGCTTCCTAATTCTTCTTCCCGCCAGGATAAGCGCTTTGCCGCATTGATCCGGGTAGGCAACTAGTCAAAGCATCTCCGGCCTCTTTAACTTTCTCGCCATTCTTTTTCTTGTTCTCTAATTGAGCTGGAGTCAAGTCAAAATCCAGCCAAATCTTAGCACCTTTGAGCATACATTGTACATAACCCCGTCTCTTGCTTCTTTGCTCCTAAACTTAACAAGGATGGCACGGTTATTGAAGCTCTGGTTTTCCCAATCGCCTTCCAGAGAAACCGTGAGGCTCATGTAAATGCATGGTATCCGAGAAGAAGTGGTTAAGAACATCATGAATGCTCTCATTTTCTCGCCTCGTGAATACCGAGAATTTTCGATTCGTGCGGTTCGATTCTTGCTCTAACCTCGTAAGTGGTCTCTTCTTGATGTATTCTCATTTGCTCTCTCGTGGTTTCAGCCACTAAAGAAGCCGGTTGCTTCCAGAGTTGCAATCGCTTCCGTGATAATTGACCACTGTGGGATTGATAGCAAAGATTGATTTCCGAAGTTATGAATCTTTAAATTGGTGTTTTGGAGCACCAATTCATCTAGCACGTAGCTGAGCCCAAGTACATCTTTTTCGGAGTTGAGAGATTTCTTCTCTCATCTCTTGTACAGACAAGTAGGAGATCATTCTCCTTCAAACGCCATCTCCCCTTGGAAGGGGATCCGGCTCTCTTCTTGCCCACTCTAAACCCCCTCGAATCCGGAAACCCTCTCAGGAAGGGGAACGCGCCTTCAATATGCGTGCTTCAATAACACTTGCATATTTTTCAATTCAAAACCATGTCTTTTTGTTCACAAAAATAACACTTGAAACTGCCTATTTAACCACATGTTGATTTTATATAAACCTATATATCGAAATTCTTCTTCATGAGAAAAAAAAAACTTGAAAACAACAGGTATTTTTAAAAAACCACATATCATTTTTCTAAGAAAACAACACTTAGAAACAACATAGGTAAAAACATATCATTTTTTTTTAAGAAAACAACAACTAGAAAGAATATAATTAATAAAAAACTACATTTTTTTTTAAAAAGCACCTGTCATTTTGTTAAGAAAACAACACTTAGAAACAACAGAGTTAAAAAAAAACCACATTCTTCTTAAAAAACACATATCATTTTATTAAGAAAACAACGCTTAGAAACAACATAGTTTACAAAAAACCACATTCTTCCTAGAAAACACATATCACTTTTTAAGAAAAACAACATTTAGAAACAACATAGTTAAAAAAAACAAAGAAACTACGTAGTTTCTAGCAAAATCTGGACAAAATTCTATATTTAGTTTTTAGTGTTTTTTCATACAAAACAATAGTTAAAAACTACATGTGGACCTTTTTAGGTTTTACTAAGAACCACATGTCTATTTTAGAAAAAGCAACACTTGAAAAACCACATTTACTTCTAAAAACAACATGTAGATATATCGCGGTAATTCCTAATTGTAGATAATTTAAACAAAACTCGTGTAGACTTTTAACAAAAAAAACTACATGTATAAAAAATTTTGCTAAAAACTACACGTCATTTCTAGTTAAATCCCGACAAAAACAACACGTAGTTTTTGGTGTTGTTTTTTGCAAAAAGACACCGAAAAACAACATGTGGACCCGGGTTTGGGGTGGTAGTGAACCAAGTTATATTGGCATTCCAGTTCCCCTATTGTGTCTAGTACAACCGAAAAGCTTTCCTATGTTTCCACAATATGAAAAGTGATTGATTGATATGTTTTTGCGCCAAGTAAAAACCAATACCTTGTTTGAGATCGTGGAAGAAATCAAGATAATACAATTGGGCATTATCATAAGAAATGTAAAAGTTTAAAAGTGATTAAATTGACACATTATACACAATTGTTACATGGCTTTGCCCGACTTGAACCGAGACCTTCGTGTGTTAGATCGACGCGGATAACCAACTACACCACAAAACCATATTGAGTAAAGACATTATTCTATCTCAATTGAAGAATAGGCCAATGTGTTCAAGACAAAACCCAAAGCAATTCCAAAGCACCATTATGCCAAATTCGAGCTGCTCCCTCATGATATATGTGAAGAGTATTAGTTGTTTTACTTATGCAATGGTTTTGTGGTGTAGTTGGCTATCACGCCGGGCCTCACACACTAAAGGTCTCCGGTTCAAATTTGGGCAAAACCAATTCAAATTTAGTTGATTCAATAATTAAGAATATGCAAATAATTTTTTCAATTATGGAATCCAAATTATATTGGCATTCCAGGTTTTTAAAGATCAATTATGGAATGTTTCCAAATATGAAAAGTGATTATGATATGTTTTCCGAAAAAGTAAAAACCAATACCTTGTTTGAGATTGGAAGAAATCAAGAAAACAATCCTATGTTTAAAAGTTTAAAGGAAAAATATTAAAAATGATTGATTGATATGTTTTTGCGCCAAGTAAAAACCAATACCTTGTTTGAGATCGTGGAAGAAATCAAGATAATACAATTGCTTATGGGCATTCTTCATAAGAAAGGCCAATGTGTTCAAGATAAAGTGGGATAATTTATTATCACGCCAAATGGATGTTTCTTTCTGAAGGGGAAAAGGTCTCAGTTCAAATGGGAAGGGCAAAACCAATTCAAATTTAGTTGATTCAATAATTAAGAATATGCAAATAATTATTTTGAAATTACTCAGTTTTAAAAGATCAATTATGGAATCAAAACAAGTTATATTGGCATTCCAGTTCCTCTATTGTGTCTAGTACAACCTGAAAGCTTTTCCTATCTTTCCACAATATGAAAAGTGATTGATTGATATGTTTTTGCGCCAAGTAAAAACCAATACCTTGTTTGAGATCGTGGAAGAAATCAAGATAATACAATTGCTTATGGGCATTATCATAAGAAATGTAAAAGTTTAAAAGCGCATTAAATTGACACATTATATACAATTGTTACATGGCTTTGCCCGAACTTGAATCTGGAAACCTTCAAGTGTGTTAGGATCGATGTGATAACCAACTACACCACAAAACCATATTGAGAAAAGACATTCTTCTACCTCAATTTGAGAATAGGCCAATGTGTTCAAGACAAAACCCACTAATTCTCAAAGAAGAAATAGTACCATTAAGAGATACCCCCTGCAAATTCAAAGCCGCCTCGATGATATATGTCAAGGGTATTAGCTGAAAACTTATGCAATGGTTTTGTGGTGTAGTTATCACGCCTATCACACACAATCAAGGTCTCCAGTTCAAAAGGGGGTAAAACCAATTCAAATTAAGTTGATTCAATATTTTTAAGAATATGCAAATAATTATTTTGAAATTACTTAGTTTTAAAAGATCAATTATGGAATCCAACCAAGTTATATTGGCATTCCGGTTCCCCTATTGTGTCTAGTACAAACCGAAAAGCTTTCCTATGTTTCCACAATATGAAAAGTGATTGATTGATATGTTTTTGCGCCAAGTAAAAACCAATACCTTGTTTGAGATCGTGGAAGAAATCAAGATAATACAATTGGGCATTATCATAAGAAATGTAAAAGCTTAAAAGCGATTAAATTGACACATTATACACAATTGTTACATGGCTTTTGAAAGGACTTGAACCGGAGACCTTCAAGGTGTGTTAGATCGACGTGATAACCAACTACACCACAAAACCATATTGAGTAAAGACATTATTCTACCTCAATTGAAGAATAGGCCAATGTGTTCAAGACAAAACCCAGCAATTCCAGTACCATTATGCAAATTCGAGCTGCTCTCATGATATATGTGAAGAGTATTAGTTGTTTTTACTTATGCAATGGTTTTGTGGTGTAGTTGGCTATCACGTCGATCTCTCACACACTGAAGGTCTCAGTTCAAATGCAGGCAAAACCAATTCAAATTTAGTTGATTCAATAATTAAGAATATGCAAATAATTTTTTTTGTAAATTACTCGGTTTAAAAGATCAATTAT
Source organism: Isoetes taiwanensis (assembly GCA_021234155.1). Taxonomy (NCBI): domain Eukaryota; kingdom Viridiplantae; phylum Streptophyta; class Lycopodiopsida; order Isoetales; family Isoetaceae; genus Isoetes; species Isoetes taiwanensis. The sequence continues at coordinate 34,197 of JAJEKV010000711.1, forward strand.
GGAATCCAACTAAGTTATATTGGCATTCAATGGTTCCCCTATTGTGTCTAGTACAAACTGGAAAAGCTTTCCTATGTTTCCACAATATGAAAAGTGATTGATTGATATGTTTTTGTGCCAAGTTAAAACCAATACCTTGTTTGAGATCGTGGAAGAAATCAAGATAATACAATTGCTTATGGGCATTATCATAAGAAATGTAAAAGTTTAAAAGCTATTAAATTGACACATTATACACAATTGTTACATGGCTTGCCCGGACTTCTAGGCGAGACCTTAGGATGTGTTAGACTCGACGTGATAACCAACTACACCACAAAACCATATTGAGTAAAGACATTCTTCTACCTCAATTGGAGAATAGGCCAATGTGTTCAAGACAAAACCCCACCCAATTCGCACCATTATGTCTCCACCAAATTCATTTAGTTCCCCCCCTGCTCTCATGATATATGTCAAGAGTATTAGTTGTTTTACTTATGCAATGGTTTTGTGGTGTAGTTGGCTATGACGAGCTCTTACATAATCAAGGTCTCGGTTCAAATCTGGGCAAAACCAATTCAAATTTAGTTGATTCAATAATTAAGAATATGCAAATAATTCTTTCTCGAAATTACTTCAGTTTTAAAAGATCAATTATGGAATCCAACCAAGTTATATTGGCATTCGGTTCCCCTATTGTGTCTAGTACAAAAACAACCGGAAAAGCTTTCCTATCTTTCCACAATATGAAAAGTGATTGATTGATATGTTTTTGCGCCAAGTAAAAACCAATACCTTGTTTGAGATCGTGGAAGAAATCAAGATAATACAATTGGGCATTATCATAAGAACTGTAAAAGTTTAAAAGTGATTAAATTGACACATTATACACAATTGTTACATGGCTTTGGGGACTTGAACCTAAGACCCAATATGAAGGTTAGATTGGCGTGATAACCAACTACACCACAAAACCATATTGAGTAAAGACATTATTCTACCTCAATTGAAGAATAGGCCAATGTGTTCAAGACAAAACCCAGCAATTCTTTTTTTTTTTTTGAAGGCAAGGTATTTTTATATTTATTAATAATATGTAATAAATACATTTATTCAAGGCTCTGTGATAGCCAGATAACCCAGCAATTCCAGTACCATTATGCGCCAAATTCGAGCTGCTCTCATGATATATGTGAAGAGTATTAGTTGTTTTTACTTATGCAATGGTTTTGTGGTGTAGTTGGCTATCACGTCAGTCTTACACACTGAAGGTCTCCAGTTCAAATTTGGGCAAAACCAATTCAAATTTACTTGATTCAATAATTAAGAATATGCAACCAATTAAAAGATCAATTATGGAATCCAACCAAGTTATATTGGCATTCCAGTTTCCCTATTGTGTCTAGTACAAACTGGAAAAGCTTTCCTATCTTTCCACAATATGAAAAGTGATTGATTGATATGTTTTTGCGCCAAGTAAAAACCAATACCTTGTTTGAGATCGTGGAAGAAATCAAGATAATACAATTGCTTATGGGCATTAGTTTAAAAGCGATTAAATTAACACATTATACACAATTGTTACATAGCTTTGCCCGGACTTGAACCGGAGACATTCAGTGTGTTAGACTGACGTGATAACCAACTACAGCACAAAGCCATATTGAGTAAAGACATTCTTCTACCTCAATTTGAGAATAGGCCAATGTGTTCAAGACAAAACCCACCAATTCCAGTACCATTATGCGCCAAATTCGAGTTGCTCTCATGAACTGAAGGTCTCCAGTTCAAATCTGGGCAAAACCAATTTAAATTTAGTTGATTCAATAATTAAGAATATGCAAATAATTATTTCTGAAATTACTCAGTTTTAAAAGATCAATTATGGAATCCAACCAAGTTATATTGGCATTCCAGTTTCCCTATTGTGTCTAGTACAAACTGGAAAAGCTTTCCTATCTTTCCACAATATGAAAAGTGATTGATTGATATGTTTTTGCGCCAAGTAAAAACCAATACCTTGTTTGAGATCGTGGAAGAAATCAAGATAATAAAATTGCTTATGGGCATTATCATAAGAAATGTAAAAGTTTAAAAGCGATTAAATTGACACATTATATACAATTGTTACATGGCTTTGCCCGAACTTGAATCGGAAACCTTCAGTGTGTTAGACTGATGTGATAACCAACTACACCACAAAGCCATATTGAGTAAAGACATTCTTCTACCTCAATTTGAGAATAGGCCAATGTGTTCAAGACAAAACCCAGCAATTCTAGTACCATTATGCGACAAATTCGAGCTGCTCTCATGATATATGTCAAGGGTATTAGCTGTTTTTACTTACGCAATGGTTTTGTGGTGTAGTTGGCTATCACATACTGAAGGTCTCCAGTTCAAATCTGGGCGAAACCAATTTAAATTTAGTTGATTCAATAATTAAGAATATGCAAATAATTATTTCTGAAATTACTCAGTTTTAAAAGATCAATTATGGAATCCAACCAAGTTATATTGGCATTCCAGTTTCCCTATTGTGTCTAGTACAAACTGGAAAAGCTTTCCTATATTTCCACAATATGAAAAGTGATTGATTGATATGTTTTTGCGCCAAGTAAAAACCAATACCTTGTTTGAGATCGTGGAAGAAATCAAGATAATACAATTGCTTATGGGCATTATCATAAGAAATGTAAAAGTTTAAAAACGATTAAATTGACACATTATACACAATTATTACATGGCTTTGCTCAAACTTGAACCGGAGACCTTCAGTGTGTTAGACTGACGTGATAACCAACTACACCACAAAACCATATTGAGTAAAGACATTCTTCTACCTCAATTGGAGAATAGGCCAATGTGTTCAAGACAAAACCCACAATTCGGTACCATTATGCACACAAATTAGAGCTGCTCTCATGATATATGTCAAGAGAATTAGCCTTTTTTACTTATGCAATGGTTTTGTGGTGTAGTTGGCTATCACGTCAGTCTCACACACTAAAGGTCTCCAGTTCAAATCTGGGTAAAACCAATTTAAATTAAGTTGATTCAATAATTAAGAATATGCAAATAATTCTTTTACGAAATTGCTTTCGTTTTAAAAGATCAATTATGGAATCCAACCAAGTTATATTGGCATTCCAGTTTCCCTATTGTGTCTAGTACAAACTGGAAAAGCTTTCCTATGTTTCCACAATATGAAAAGTGATTGATTGATATGTTTTTGCGCCAAGTAAAAACCAATACCTTGTTTGAGATCGTGGAAGAAATCAAGATAATACAATTGCTTATGGGCATTATCATAAGAAATGTAAAAGTTTAAAAGCGATTAAATTGACACATTATACACAATTGTTACATGGCTTTGCCCGAACTTGAACCGGAAACCTTCAGTGTGTTAGACTGATGTGATAACCAACTACACCACAAAGCCATATTGAGTAAAGACATTCTTCTACCTCAATTGGAGAATAGGCCAATGTGTTCAAGACAAAACCCACCAATTCCAGTACCATTATGCGCCAAATTCGAGCTGATATATGTCAAGAGTATTAGTTGTTTTTACTTATGCAATGGTTTTGTGGTGTAGTTGGCTATTACGTCAGTCTCACACACTGAAGGTCTCCAGTTCAAATCTGGGCGAAACCAATTTAAATTTAGTTGATTCAATAATTAAGAATATGCAAATAATTATTTCTGAAATTACTCAGTTTTAAAAGATCAATTATGGAATCCAACCAAGTTATATTGGCATTCCAGTTTCCCTATTGTGTCTAGTACAAACTGGAAAAGCTTTCCTATATTTTTTTTTTTTTTTTTTTTTGACGGCAGGATATTTATATTTTATTATATAGAAAAGAAATTACATAAACAAACAAAGCTAGCAAGTTGTCCCTTATATGGACTGAACATCTTTATGGCGCAGTTGCCTAGGTTCCCTACTTAATCTAATCATCCTCTATAGTGCCTCTGCTGGCCCAAAAGCATACAAAATATTCATAAAAGCCTGAGATTCTTCCAATAGAGTCGAATTCCGGGTCATAACTATCTCCGAATTTCCTTCTATGAGCAATGCCCATCAAAGAAACTTCAAAACTGAAGCTTGCTGAGATCCTTCTGTAATCCGAGTTGAGCTTGCCCCTATCCACCTCACATCGGTGTTTCCACACACACCACAATGCAATGGCAACCATCGACCTTTTCAGCTTGGAGGTCCTGAGCATAGCAATCCTCGGCCAACCAAGTTCCTGGGGTGTAATCCCGAGTATGGGCATTGCCCAATCCCAAAAAGGCCTGATTGCTGGGCAGAAAAACATGTGATTGGTATCCTCTTCTGCTTTACATCCGAATGGGCAGTCTGTATCCAAGACAATCTTTCTTTGCTTCAGCCGACATAAGGTATCTATTCCATTTTGCCATGCAAGCCAAATGAAATGTTGGATTTTCCTGCTGCACCACAGATTCCAGCTATCCACCAAATAAGGTAGTATGTCTGCTTCATCATATCCTATTCTGCTGCATATTCTTAAGGGTTCTCTGTGTAGCAGTAACTTGTATAGTAGACTCACCTTATACCCTTTGATAACCTGCCCTCTCTCGTCTTTGATTATCCACTTCTCCTCCACCCCGTCTATACCTGAAATGACATCCACTTTTTTCAGAATTTGCTGATATAGTTTCTTGTTCCCCTGCCCGCTTCCCACTATAGTCTTTAGTGAGGACCATGCCTGCCATTTCTGCCTATTTGCATCCCATATATCCCTTAGCTGACATATGTTTTTCTCCCTCCATCTCGCATAAATTCTTGGGTGTACTAAGGCCAGCGGCAGACCCTCTTCATTACTAAGATATTGGCACCAAAATATGTGAAAGGCTCCTGCTTCCCACGGAATCTCCTCCGTTGTAAAGAGTTGGGCCACCTCCTGCCATGCTCTCAAGATATACCTCATCATGGGAGAGACATTACTGCCAATTTCAAACTGTATGAAGGCTGCATTTGGAAGGGTCATTGGGATGGATGGTTTGCCCACCGGATGGCATTTTTGTAGACCATATCTAATGAGGTGCATGCATGGGGAGTCCTCTCCTGAATTGCCCTCCAGACCTGCTTGGACGCTAGTACTTGGGCCTGCACTCTGTAATCTTTTAGTCCCAGACCTCCATTCGCTCTATTTCTGCAGACTTCTTCCCATGCCAATTTTGATGCACCACCCCACAGAAATCTTCTGACAATTGCATCCATCTGCTTGTACACATATTTTGGCCCCATCATTACGGAAGATAGGTATACATGAGACGCTCCAAGGATTGCATTGCATATTGCAGTTCGTTCCGCCAATGATAACGATTTCGAAGACCACCCATTAATTCTTCTCTTGAGTTTGTCTAGTATAGGATTCCACAGCCCCTTAAGCTTTAAGTTAGGACACAAAGGCAGGCCCAACAGCTTGGTGCCCATATCCTTGTCAAGAATTTTCATGTTCCATGCCTTCAATCTAGAATCCTTGTTTCTTCAAAGGGCCATATTAGTGAACACTTGCCGAGATTGAGTTCCACCCCGTGATACTCAGAAGTGCCGCATACATTGTAGGAAGTTGCCAATACTGTCGTCATCATATCTTACAAAGGCGAATGAGTCATCAGAAAACTGCATAAGTGGGATTTGTCTATTCCCCAGCCCGGGTAAGAAGAGGCCTTTGATTCTTCCACTATCCTGTTGCTTTTTGACCATGCATGCCAAAGACATGTGCAATTATTAGAAACAGATAGGGGCGGGGACACCCTTGCCTCACTCCTCGCCTAAGAGGAAAGAGTTTGGATGGTTTACCATTCAATAGGATGGATGCACTCCCAGCATGTAGCAGGCCTCTAATCATTTCAATGGTGCTTGGATCCATTTGGAGTTTGGCAAGGATCTTCAGTAATGTATCCCAATCTATAGTGTCGTATGCCCGAGAAAAATCCAGCTTTAGAAGGACACATTTTTGTCCTGATTCCTTGCACCAGTGTAATCCTTCTGCTGCTATTACATAGTTATCATGAATGCTTCTGCCTGGGAGGAAAGCTGACTGCTCTTTCCCTATCATTCTACTCAAAGCAATTCTCAGCCTATTCGCTATTAGCTTAGCTATCACTTTGTACAGCGTGTTCGTTAGAGCAATTGGGCGCCACTCATGCATCTGCAGGGGCCTATCTACTTTTGGGATCAAGGTAATGAATCCTGTGGCAATTGCTGGGTGCAGTTGTTTTTGTGCCCAAATGTCTTTGATCACAGCAACCATATCTTGTCCTAGTAGATCCCAAAACTCTATAAAGAGCTCTGGAGGCAGACCGTCTGGTCCAGGAGACTTGCCCTTCGCCATTGAGGATAACACCTTGAAGACTTCGGCTGCAGTGATCTCTTGCACGAGGAGAGCATTTTCTTCAGCAGAAAATCTGTCTTGTATGTCTTTGAGACCATCCTCCAGTCTGCTAGCATAATTGGCCTCCGGCTGTTTTTTTGCAAAGAGTGCAGAATATTTGTTGACAAAGAATTCTTCAATCTGCTTTGGGTCTGAAATTACGGGGCCCTGCCCATCTCTGATTTCAGTGATGCTGTTCTCCATCAACCTAGATTTTGCCATTCTAAAAAACAGTTTGGAACTTTCCTGATCAACCTCTAGATATTGTTTGGTTTTGGACCTAATTGCTGCCCCTTTGGCTTCGAACTCTTCTATCGCCTTGATTTGGTTCTCTAATTCGGCCTCCACCTCATGGAGCTGGCTATCCAGTGCTTTGGTTGCTAATTCTTGTCTGACCATCCTAATTCTCCCATAGAGCTCATTTTTTGTCTTTTTGAACTCTAGTATTCTGGCTGTCCCCCAGGCTTTGATCCATCCTTTGATTTCTCTAACTCTTTTACACCATCTGTTCATACTGGGCAGCTCCATTTGCTTTGGTATCTCTTGCAGGAACTTTCTAAATTCAGTGCAAAATTCCTTTTTATTGAGATATCCAGTGTTAAATTTGAAGGGGGAGCTTGTTTTGATATGTTTGTTCCTCAATGCCGTGAGGTTCAAAATCTGTGGGATATGGTCCGATTGAGTATAGCCCATATCTGCTTCCACATAGCAACCATCTAGAATGTTTGCCCCTTTGTTACTCACATAATATCTATCAAGGAGGCAGTAAACACGAGACTCACCTTTTTGCTTATTCGTCCAAGAGTAGAGACAATTTGATGGAGGAATTAGACTGAAGCCTATATCATTGATCAGTTTCTCCCATTCAATTCTTTCCTTTCTTTGCAAATTCCTGTGCAGGCCAATTTTTTGATCCCACGAATTAGTCATGTTCAAGTCACCTGCCATAACCCAGCTTGTTGTTTCTTGAGCTTGTAGCCACATTCTGATTTCCTTCCACATCACTGCTCTCTCATCAGGAGAGTTGGAGGCATATATATTGATGAGTCCCCAATTCTCCTCTCCCTCAAAAGTTACAGCTTGCCATCTACCATCTCTAGAGACATGTCTGCTAGCTACTGTTAGATTTCTCCAGAGTGTTGAGACTCCACCTTTAGTACCTATGGCTTTGGAGTTAAGGGACTGATATCCCTTGCCAACCCAATCACCTAGTGAGTTAGCCTGAAACTCATCTAGTCTATGCTCTTGGATTAGTACTACATCAGCATTCAGAGCCCTAATGGCTGCCAATACTCTTGCTCTCTTTAGAGCCCCCCTGATTCCCCTTAGATTCCAAGTTGCTATACGCATTTGGAAAGAGAAGGCACCTGTGGAGTTGCTGACCCATTGCCTAGGCCCCTGGAACATGCTTCCCCTGCCAGGGGACTTATCCCACTGACTGAATTCTCATCTTTACTTCCACTGTTAGTATCTGTAGTTTCAGTACTGATGTTAGCAAGCCTTGCTTTCCTCCTTCTTCTTCTTCTTCCAGCTGCTCCAGAGGTCTTAGATAAGTTGGGCAGCACTACCTAGATAGGTATGCCACAGCTGCTTACATTCTCTCCAGTTGCAGTACCCATACAGAGCAGATCATGTTTCTTGCCTCGGGCTAGCTCTGCCAAGCCTTCCATCACCTGAGAAGGGCAGGCCTCTCTCATTTCCTCATGCTCTGTCGCAGGGTTCCCCTGTGCTGGTTTTCCGGACAAAGAGTTACTATTGTTGACCCCTCTGTTGCCCAATGTCTCTGCCAGCAGTTCACACTGTTCCTCTCTAGTCTCCCTTTGTTTTTCTGGCCTTTGGATCTCAGTATTGGTTTTATTGGCCAACCCATCTTGCATCCCAGCCATCCCTGCGTTTCCTGTTGTCCCTGTCAGCATTCCATTTTGTTCAATTCCAGCTGGCGCTGGTCTGGCCATCACTTGGGCCACCTCACTAGTCTGGCCACTATACTTTACTGACAGCTGCTGAGGCACAACCGCCTTATCCCTTTCAAACTCAGGCAGTTGATGATTGTTGAGGTCTGCAACTACATCTGTTGCAACCGGGTCTCTTATTTCCGTTATCTTTCCTTTTCCCTTGCCCATCACCATCTCTTGGTCCCTTTCCCACCTGTAGTTGGTTGGGCCGCCAGTGATCTGTCCTTCTGCTGGATCAAAAATCTTTAACGTCCCTGGGCTCCTCCTTCCAAAATTAGAATAGTTGCCCCTGCCAGAAGTAGGCTTCCTGCGACCCACTAGCTGAAATCCTTCCCCATCCATTTGGCTTGCTTGAGGTGACTGCCCACCTATGATCATTCTGTTAGCTGGGCAATGAGTACCCAGATGAATACGATTGGAGCACACCTCACAAACTGGCGGGAGGCCTTCCAGATTTAATTTGAAGTTAATCTGTTCATCAAAGAAGCCTCTGCATGAGATTTTATCTGGAATGGGTTTGAGTAGATCAACCATGAAGCATGCTCTTGGGACTGCTTCTTGCCTGTATTCCAGGGCAACAAATTCACCTGTTTTGGAAAAGAGCACCTTCAGCGCATCCTCATTCCAATACTCACAACCCAAGCCTCTGAGTTGGGTCCAAACTGGAAAGGGGAGTGAATCAGGACATTCAGTGTTAAACTTTGCTCTCCACTTCTGAACGTAGAACTCGCCAACCTCACATGAAATTAAACCCCTTCTTAGTAGAATGTCCCGTTCTTTAGCTGTGTTAACCTCCACTAGGAAGTAAGGCTCTCCCAACCAGATGATTCTAGGTAAAGAAGAGACTCTGCAGATTCTTTCCATAGTCCTCCTGATTGATGCTAGAGACGGGGATCCTCTTGTCACACATCCAATCAAGCCTACAGAGTCAAGCTTTCTGATTCGATTTGCAACCACAGAAAGGTGGAGAGAGAGTTCCCTCTCATTACTTGTGCTCATTTCTGGGATTACTTCCTTGAAGACCTCTAGCATCTCGTCATCCCTTCCCTTGTCCATTGGTCCAGGATTATATTCTATCTCCCTTCCCCTTCTCGAATAATTCCACTTGAGCGTTTGCACCTAAGCCGGAACAATGAACGAGGAACGAGCCAATTGCTTGGGGATCAACTTCTCCTGTGATATTACTCAAGAGACCCTGCCTATTTGCCCAGAACCAGCCTGTGGGCACTGCCCCAGTCAACTGAAAGAGATGGGCTGGAAATTCCTTTTCTTCAATGAATGGCTGCCACAGCTCTCCAGTTGTTCCGACAAGATTTCCCCAGAGGGTGAGGTCGGCAGAACAAACTACTGCAGTATATTCTACCTTCTTGAATGGACTATTAGAACTAACTAAAGAACATACACTACTAATGGAGGAACCCGTCATTCCACAGGTGTAAAAATTCCGACATCTGCTCCCTTTATCCTGAGTAAACCTTAACTGAGATCATGGTTTCTGCCCATTCACTGTGGACAAGAAAGATGCCAGCAGCCGGCAGATTAGGATTCCCCATAAACTCTCCCAGCCATTCACTGATTAAGAGATCCGGATGGTCTGGTGTGACACCCGCTTCCCCTGTAAAGAACTGCTCCGGGAAGATTTGCTCAATGACTAGTGCTTCCCACAGCTGTTCGAAAGAGGCTTCCAGCCACCCACAGATGTGATGATCACCTACAACTAGAATGGTAAATATCCTAGACTTCCTAGAGTTAGCAGCCTGTAGCTCAGCCGGGAGGGGAATGCCCATGGGCCAGCCGGATTAAGGCAAGTCCTACCGGGCCTGCAGTCCCTACCCTCCGTTACCACTACCAGTAGATCACTCTAGGAAGGAGATTGGGATCGAGCATTCAAGAGCAGAGCAAAAGCACGGGAGCGTGCAGGCGCTCATTCTCTCCGCCATCTCCCTTTCCTATATTTCCACAATATGAAAAGTGATTGATTGATATGTTTTTGCGCCAAGTAAAAACCAATATCTTGTTTGAGATCGTGGAAGAAATCAAGATAATACAATTGCTTATGGGCATTATCATAAGAAATGTAAAAGTTTAAAAACGATTAAATTGGCACATTATACACAATTATTACATGGCTTTGCTCAAACTTGAACCGGAGACCTTCAGTGTGTTAGACTGTCGTGATAACCAACTACACCACAAAACCATATTGAGTAAAGACATTCTTCTACCTCAATTGGAGAATAGGCCAATGTGTTCAAGACAAAACCCAGCAATTCCAGTACCATTATGCACCAAATTCGAGCTGCTCTCATGATATATGTCAAGAGTATTAGCTGTTTTTACTTATGCAATGGTTTTGTGGTGTAGTTGGCTATCACGTCAGTCTCACACACTGAAGGTCTCCAGTTCAAATCTGGGCAAAACCAATTTAAATTAAGTTGATTCAATAATTAAGAATATGCAAATAATTCTTTCTGAAATTGCTCAGTTTTAAAAGATCAATTATGGAATCCAACCAAGTTATATTGGCATTCCAGTTTCCCTATTGTGTCTAGTACAAACTGGAAAAGCTTTCCTATGTTTCCACAATATGAAAAGTGATTGATTGATATGTTTTTGCGCCAAGTAAAAACCAATACCTTGTTTGAGATCGTGGAAGAAATCAAGATAATACAATTGCTTATGGGCATTATCATAAGAAATGTAAAAGTTTAAAAGCGATTAAATTGACACATTATACACAATTGTTACATGGCTTTGCCCGAACTTGAACCGGAAACCTTCAGTGTGTTAGACTGATGTGATAACCAACTACACCACAAAGCCATATTGAGTAAAGACATTCTTCTACCTCAATTGGAAAATAGGCCAATGTGTTCAAGACAAAACCCACCAATTCCAGTACCATTATGCGCCAAATTCGAGCTGATATATGTCAAGAGTATTAGCTGTTTTTACTTATGCAATGGTTTTGTGGTGTAGTTGGGTATTACGTCAGTCTCACACACTGAAGGTCTCTAGTTCAAATCTGGGCGAAACCAATTTAAATTTAGTTGATTCAATAATTAAGAATATGCAAATAATTATTTCTGAAATTACTCAGTTTTAAAAGATCAATTATGGAATCCAACCAAGTTATATTGGCATTCCAGTTTCCCTATTGTGTCTAGTACAAACTGGAAAAGCTTTCCTATCTTTCCACAATATGAAAAGTGATTGATTGATATGTTTTTGCGCCAAGTAAAAACCAATACCTTGTTTGAGATCGTGGAAGAAATCAAGATAATACAATTGCTTATGGGCATTATCATAAGAAATGTAAAAGTTTAAAAGCGATTAAATTGACACATTATACACAATTGTTACATGGTTTTGCCGGACTTGAACCGGAGACCTTGGTGTGTTAGACTGACGTGATAACCAACTACACCACAAAACCATATTGAGTAAAGACATTCTTCTACCTCAATTGGAGAATAGGCCAATGTGTTCAAGACAAAACCCAGCAATTCCTTTTCCATTATGCACCAAATTCGAGCTGCTCTCATGATATATGTCAAGAGTATTAGCTGTTTTTACTTATGCAATGGTTTTGTGGTGTAGTTGGCTATCACGTCAGTCTCTCACATAATCGAAGGTCTCAGTTCAAATCGGGTAAAACCAATTCAAATTAAGTTGATTCAATAATTAAGAATATGCAAATAATTCTTTCTCAAATTACTTTCAGTTTTAAAAGATCAATTATGGAATCCAACCAAGTTATATTGGCATTCCGGTTTCCCTATTGTGCTATGTTTCCACAATATGAAAAGTGATTGATTGATATGTTTTTGCGCCAAGTAAAAAACAATACCTTGTTTGAGATCGTGGAAGAAATCAAGATAATACAATTGCTTATGGGCATTATCATAAGAAATGTAAAAGTTTAAAAGCGATTAAATTGACACATTATACACAATTGTTACATGGCTTTGCGGGACTTGAACGGAGACCTTGATTGTATTAGACCGGACGTGATAACCAACTACACCACAAAACCATATTGAGTAAAGACATTATTCTACCTCAATTGAAGAATAGGCCAATGTGTTCAAGACAAAGCCCAGCAATTCCAGTACCATTATGCGCCAAATTCGAACTGCTCTCATGATATATGTCAAGAGTATTAGTTGTTTTTACTTATGCAATGGTTTTGTGGTGTAGTTGGCTATCACGTCAGTCTCACACAATGAAGGTCTCCACTTCAAATCTGGGCAAAACCAATTTAAATTTAGTTGATTCAATAATTAACCATCATTCAATTAAATTAGGATTATGTCTTAATTTTGGGACAAATTTTATATTGCATGTTTTTTATAGCATATTCAAATTCACACATTTCGTGTCAAAAGTATGAAAACGTAATACCATATTACTTAGAAAATAGACAAGATTTCACAATATAGCACGATTAGAAGAAAAAAAGAAGACGTAAAAAGTGCATATTGCACTTCCATTCTGTTTTCAAAAGTAGATAAAAAAAAAACAATTGAGTTATATAATGTTGAGCATCGCATAGAAGAAACATGCAAAGCTAGAAACATGCAAATGGAACATAATAAAAAAACAAATGAAGCAACATAATGCAAAAAGTATGTCTAGTTCAAGTTCACAAGAAAGAGATTCATTTATAAATTAAATGTCTTATAAAATCACCGTGTTACACGACCTATTATCCCAACAAGATTCATGTATAGTTCCTAACATTAGGCTTTCTAGTCCAAACTAGAAGACATTTCACCTTACCAAACACATTCTAGCATTTACATAATAGCACAAAGTTATTTCCACAAAGCTATAAATATGCAAAAGAAACAGAATAAAAAAACAAAATTGAAGCAGGCTTAGCATATGTCTAGTTCACCTTAAAAAAGTAATCTAATAAGCTCGGTTTCACATTTAGCTTAGCCTAATTTAAAAGTATGTCGGGTTCATAAAAAAAAGGTTCACCTAAAAAAAAGTAATCCCAAACGTTTTTTCTTATAAAATGTATCATCTTTGAAAATCTTTGAAATAATGGAAAAAGCTTAGTTTAACTAAAAAAACAAGAATTTTTTTTCTAAATGTATCAACTCAAAAATAGACTCAAAGACACGCTTAGCGTGGCAAAAAACTAAGAATCAGATTAAATTGCAACCTTGCATTTGCCCTGTATTAGACTTGTTTAAATGCTCCGATGCTCATCCGTGAAGCTGGATTTTGAGAACTCTTATTATTCCTACATCCACAATTATAATACATTCTTTTAAACCACTTTTGAATCAAAACCCAGCGTGCTTCTATTTTTTACCTTTTTTTTGTGCTTTCCTTTGTAGCTTATTGCTTGATCCATAACTCGGGCTTTTATTCTTTCATGCTGCAGATTTGCTTTTTGGATTCGTACTGCCTGGTTTAATACATATTCAAAAATTAGATAACAGATTCTTGCGCAAATTCAAATTCCATCTTACGCTTACGCTGTGCTTTCTATTTGTGCTTTCTCTTGCAATTTCTTCCTCGATCCGGAGCTTTTTCTTTAGTCCTTCCATGCTGCAGATGTGCTCCTTGAATTCGTTATAAAGCCTTTAATCCATATTTCAGCTTGTTTCTCCGAAAAACTAAGTGCATTGAGCAGATTTAAACTCCTGGAATATGTACGCGCAAAATGCGCCCAATTTTGTGCTTTCTGCTCCAACTTCTTGCTCCATCTTGCTCGATCCTTTGTTGCTTCTTGCTCGATCCTTTATTGGGCTTGATTCCAGATGTCATAGAAGAGCCGAAAAGGCAGATTGGGTCAGCAAACTAGATGAAGCGCTGTTGCAGAACCAAAGATAAAAGGCACCGGATTGGGTAAAAAAAAATGGAAGGCAGAAAAATCTCTGGAAGATCGCAGAAGTGAAGCTTCTTGATTGCACAAATATGAATTTCAAGGCTTATTTTTGTCGGAATAGAGAGCAAGCTTCAGAATGGTGTCTAACAGAAAGACGAAAGGCAGAAGGTAAAAGGCAGAAGATAGAATGCAGACTCACCATATTTTGCAGACTAGAATCGATGAAGAGGGCTCCCAAACGACCTGCAACAATGAAGAATAAGATTCGTTTCCTGCACTGGATGTAAGGAAGGACAGAAGGAAAAAAAGTTACAGAAGTTTGTGGGCACAAAAAATGCTCTTCATGCCGGAGACTGCTGATCCTGATCCCTCAGAAAACTTGTACTTTCAAATCCCTCAGAAGGCAGATGTGAGGCGCCAGAGTTTGAGCAAAATCACGCAAATTTAAAGAAGCACAATTTCATTATTTTTGTACAAAACCTGAATTTATGGACCATTTTTTGGAGACCTACTTCAATAACAATTTTTCCCACACTAACAAGCATCACCGGTAGTGTCGCATATGCTTCAAAGAATCCGCACTGGAATCTTGATAGTGTTTGGGATCTTCTTCCGCTCGATGGAGACCAAGCAAAGTCGATTGTCTCCAACTCAATCACGATCACTAGCGATAGTTGGCCTCCATCTTTTCTTCCAACGGTTTACATAATTGGCGGGTACACCTGGTTTCCTTACGGACACGAGCTCCCACCAAGTGACTCGTGCATCGCCTCAAAGTTCTCCTTCTTATCATCCATTTGGGGCTCCTCCGCGGGCATACCCTACCCATGTGGGACACAACACGTCATCGGGGCGTGCCATAATGAACATACCTTTCTTCACG
Organism: Isoetes taiwanensis; assembly: GCA_021234155.1. Taxonomy (NCBI): domain Eukaryota; kingdom Viridiplantae; phylum Streptophyta; class Lycopodiopsida; order Isoetales; family Isoetaceae; genus Isoetes; species Isoetes taiwanensis. Next base: position 49,272 of record JAJEKV010000711.1, read on the forward strand.
CCTTGAATGGATTGAATTCTGGTATGGGTTTATCCTTCAATGGTCCCACGTATGGAGGGAGCGATGCTTGCAATTGGTCTTGATGCGCAACCATTTCGAAGTCGAACTCCTTCTTGCCCGGTGCATGGCTTAAGTCCTCATAACTCCCTTCCGTGCACTTAAATCTTCCCTAGCTCCGTAAAAAGACCCATCCAATACTCAATGGTAGCCGGAATTGTGCGGAATAGTTGGTCTGTTTCCGGTGCCCTTCTTGCTTGTGGATATTGCAACCCAATGAAGGATGTGCTTGTGGATCTTTGTTTAAATCGCCAAGGTCCTTGCTTGTTGCCTTTGGTTTAAGCAGCTTGGGTGTTCCCACAGCATCATGGGCTTCCGTCTTCCCCTTCCTTCCACATTTTTTTATACCTTTGGGGCAATCAATCCAAGCAGCAAGGCGGGTTTTGTAATACATGACAAGGCCACTCTCCATTCATTGCAAATTTGAATGTCGGGGGTGGTGTGGCGATCAATCTATCATCGCCATCGCCGGGTATGTACCCTTCTATAAACCCCCTCCAATCGGCACTTTATCAACAGCGTATGTAGTGCGGGTGCATTTAGATTGCATGTGTGGAACTCATATAACTTTCCGGGCATGGTCAGCACCTCGGCCTTCTTTAGAGTGGAGGAGAAGTTGCCAAACATAGCATCAATGTCTTCATGTGTATGTCGGGCATCATGAAACCCAACTCTATCTCCTCGAACACACCAAGATATACTAGGTATGAAAGATAATGAGAAAACATACATGTTTTGTTTTGACCCAAGCATTGTCCGGTTGCAGCAACAATGTTCGGGGGGGGCTTGAAAGAAGGTCCTTCTGCAGGCGGGGCAAGCTGTGGATGTTGCTATTGGTGAGTGCCAATTTCAATTGAGTCGCATTATTACGCAAGGAAGTCACCCAGGCTGGAGCTGATGTTTCCGGCATTGAAAGATGGCCTCGGGATACTCATGAACCATCTCAAGCCTTCTCAAGATGCTATTCAAAGAACCCACATGGAAGTTTCGAGTCGCCCGCCATAGATCCAAAGCAAAGTTTCCATAGCTTCCTCCCATGACCATGAGTAAGAGCACCCGTCAATGATGTTTCGGGTTTATCCGGTCTCCAAAGTGACTTCACCGATTGTCGCAATTTTGAATCATTGTCTTAGCCTGGTCCATCTTATCATGAATTATACAAACATAGTCTTTGGGATGCCTATGGGACAATAATCTCCACGACCAATACCGGGTACGACAAGAGGCTTGCTCCAACCTCGGTGTGCTTTCTACGGTCATGCAATATCCGTCTTTCCGCCTCATCCTTTGTCTTCAACAGTTTCGCGTGCGAATGACCTCGCATGTATCACATTTAGAGAACGGAATTTTTTGGCGATCTCGACATCCATAAAGCTCCTTTTCCAAGTTCTATGAAATCCGTACCGGGCGAGACTTTCTTGCTCGTCAGTGCCATAACTTCTACATTCACCTCTTCGAGGATGCTTGTTTTGTAAACATTTGTGCAACTTCCTAATGTTTTCCCGGATGCCATCTTCATTCCTCAGAGACTACGGTGAGGCAAGGATTCGCATTCTCCTTACAAACAAGGAGAAAACAGCCTCGGATGCTAAGGTGGATGCACGAGGCTTCACACGCTGATAGGTTCCGTGCTCGCTTTACGAGCACCCTCGATGTATTGTGCTTTCCATTTCAGATACCGACTTTGAGATTCCCGTGCCAAGGTACCAGGCTCTCTCACACAGCGGCCTCCCATGCAACACCAAACGTTCCACTCGGACGCCTTTCATGTTGTTCCCAAGCATGTCATACACAAATGTCACCTCTGCCGCTAGACTTCATTGCATAGAACTCCTTTTGCGCATGTCGATGACACGATTCGTGAGAACTTTGCACAACATCGTGTTTGCAACACAATGTCGCCGATATTTCAAAACAGCCTCCCTAGAGCTAAAGCGTTCAATCTTGTACTGTTTCAATACCACGCCTACTGTCGGGAGTGGAAAGTGTACTTTAAGCCTCGAAATTTGGATGCTTCTCAATAACGAGCTGCCTTTGACTTTGACGGAGTATCGCTTGCTTTCGGTTGGCTTGGCGGACAAGATCTCAACACCTTCACACCATCCTAACATATTCAAGACATCACACCTTACAAGCATACCCTTTTGGTACCAATAAACAAGCTTGACAACGGAAATTCACTTCAAAGCCAGAATTGGGTAACCTTCCACAATTGTCACTCCAATGCATTTCAATCCTAAGAACTGGTCGATATCGCATCATCTGGGCTCTCAAAGGATATGAACCCTTTCCTTGGGGAATGGAGTCGCAAGAGTGCCATATTTCTGATCCTTCTCCGTAATGTGTATCTGTTTCGGGGATAGGTTCCATAGTAGATTCCCACTGCTTTTGAGGTGGACCGACATCCTCTTACATTGGATTCACGACGTCTTCCTCTCTCTCCAAAGAATGAAGGATCCTTTGGCTTCTCCTATAGTTTTCGTGATCAGAGTGGGCCATGGAAGGGCGTGGCACTCCTCAAAAACCTCTTGAACACCCATTAATCGGCAGAAGCTCCAGCGATGGTTCAAATGGCAATCGCTTCGAAGTCTCCAAAGAAATCCTTTGGCAATGGGCGACCATCCTTGAAGATGTACACTTTCAGAAGAGAGTTGTCAAAAAATGGTGCCGACTATTTAGAGAAGAAATGGCTCCCTCGATCCGACCGCCCGTCGAAATTGGGCGATCGCCCTGCATTGGTTTTTCAAACATCGCGCTCGGGCTATTGGGAAAACTGGGCGCCCAATTTACATGGCAAATGTACCGCTTTGGATTCCAAAGACACGGGCAAAGCACAGCATCGCTAAATTGGGCGCCGCCCAATTTGTCCCACTCCCGCATCGCGGAGAATATATCATGTGTCACCCGAATTGATGCCCCGCACGTGGTGGTGGTCGGTAAAAAGTGGGGCGCCGCCCGGTTGTATTCCGACAAATGTGCGACTTTGGATTCCGGCACAATGGCCAAAGCACATCGTTACGATAAATTGGGCGCCGCCCAATTTGTCCCATTTCCTCGCGACGCGGAGAAGACATCATGGGTCACCGAAATGGATGCCCCTCATGGAAGGAATACATGACCACAACAATGTTCGGGGTTGTCGCGCACAATTAGACCGATTGTTTCTATAGGGCTACACAAAAATGGTTGGCTACACAAAACGGCTACTTGGCTCCCAAAGAGTCGACCTTCATTTGTATGAGAACTTGCATGGATCCCAAGATGTAATCATAAAAGGATTGAATTGGGCGGGCCATGCGAGAGGCAGATTGTTTAAAGGCGCACTCTTCAGCCTAACTGACTAGTAAGGATAGACGTAAATTGAAATGAGTGCTGCTCATGTCAAAAAAACATCTTCCAAAAAATGTTTCATAAGTTGTGACTTGATTTGAAACTAGAGAAACAATGCCAAAATCACAGATCTACCATATTTAAGAAAAATTACCTTGGGAGTCACTTGCTCCATTTAAGTTCTCGGATATACTTGGGTAGGCGCTTAAGAGAGAAGGTTTCAAAAACGTAACATAATAAACATAAATGGGGAACTCGAGATCTGAATTTGAATTTATATGGAAATTCAAATTTGAATTCAAATTCTCCCTGATTGCATGCATTTAATGTCGGGCAAACTTCATTGATGTTATTTTGGGACACGCTTGGCGATGTCATTATATCTAGCGACGTGTGTATTTTCAAATACTTTGAAATTTCAAATTTGAATTGTGGACCCCGGACAACAACGTTTTATTACTTTCAAAACACGGCTTTGCCATGTATTTTAACGTATTGGTGGAGTCCGGATTGCCAGGTGGCGTCTATGATTCCGCTCATTAATAACGGCGCCTGCCCATTATTTATGGACTACAACGGTCCATTATAAAGGGAATTTGACACTTGTCCTCATACGGTGCAACCTCGGTGCATGCCTGCCTTATATAAGTATAGTTTATTCTGAACAGACGCATTTTTAACAGTCTGAACTTCCGCTCGGGAAACAGGCGCTTCGTTGTCACCATATCTTAGGACAAGGCGCCCTTCCACATCTTCACGACACGCCTTCTGATGGATAGTCGTCCTACGAAAGGAAGCAAAGGTAATGCTTCCATCACTGCCGGGTTCCTGTCACTGTCGATGTATTCTTTAATAATACTTCCGAGGACACTGTTTTTATTTATTCTGTCCAAACACCTATTCTATCTTCCTCTTCATTGGTCTCATTGGGTCACTAGTTTTTCCTTCTAATGAAGCTGTTCATCAAGGTAACTTTTAATGCATCATCTGGTTACTTCCGTATAATGAACTGTTTTTCCTTCTAATCCCTCTCTATTCTTTCCTTCTCATCCACCTACTCAACTATTTGAGCAGGTCGTGTGCCACCTCCATAGTCGTTGGTTTCAACATGTAATGTGCCTGATAGTCCATCCACCTAACCTAACAGGTGTTTTGGTAGTTAGCCGAAATCTCATCTCTTCCCTTTGCAAAGTAAGGCGCCCGCCCTTTGACACCAAATCTTAGCGTTGGGTCACGATCCGTGTATCATGAGGTTAGTGGCAAGGCATTTTCATTGTGAAATTGGGCGGGCGCCCCAATTTCACAATGACATGCTTTCCCCCGCCCCCTCAACCATTCCAATGTACTTCAAGACAACCATACGGCCGTTGCTCAAATCGGGCAGGGAACGGTTTTTTGGTAGTTAGTCAAGATCTCACCTTTCTTCCCTTTCTGCAAAAACGGGCGCCGCCCTATTTGGACATGCTCTTAGCGGGTCATTATCCTCGTGGAGGTTAGTGGCAAGGCATTTCATTGTGAAATTGGGCGACGCCCAATTTCACTTCACTCCCTGCCATGCCCCCTCAACCATTCCCAATTGTATGCCCATGGGTTCTTGGACATCTTCCGCCCCTTTTCAAATTGGGCCTTCCATTTACTATAAAATCGGTCAAATTATACTTCATGGTACTTTTCAGTAGGGCAGTACTTATTTCTTGTTTGATGCAATGCAGAGCAATGGCAAGAACAAAAACAGACCGCCAAGATGCCCGGCTATGGTCCTGGATACAAGGGCTATTCCGCCGCGAAAGAGACGTAACGTGAATGTACATTCCAAGGGATTGGAAGTAGTTCCGCAGGAAATCACTCGTTGCTGACCAATACCGTGGTGCATTGAAATAGGAACGGAATCCTAAGTCGAAAGCACAAAACCATCTCAAGGATTTATGTCTATACTTTGCCGTGCGGGAACAAAAAGACAAGCAATCTTTGGGATAGCAATTGATATCTCGTAAAGCGAAATTACCCCGAAAGTTAGAAGTTTACGTGGAGGACGTATTGGACAAGCGTAGTGCATTGTGACCGCCACTTGCCAATTATGACCCCCAACTCATGTCGCCAAGCATTACCGAAAATCAAAACTCCCGCTACCAAAAGGGTTGGCAGCTCGACTCATCACGAGCTTGGAAAGATCCGGATTAGGAAGCGTGGAGATGTTATAGCGGCTTTCGCCTCACGCGGTGATGGATTGATGGATCAAAGCGCACCAGGTCGAAGGGCTTGTATACGAATATCATGGAAGGCCCACCAAAAAGTGCGACCACGGCCTGGTTGAGGTCTCGGATATGGAGTTCAAAAGGGAGAAGCGGAAAAAGTGCTTAAAAAGTCTAAGCACGTGAGCGCTTGACAAGGTCACTGTTGTAAAGAAGAAGAGATCATCTTGACATCAAAACCCCAGCACGGAGACGCCGGTTGTGTTTTTGGAGGTATGGAAAAGACCAAGACACTCTAATCCGAAAGCAATAGTGCGAGAGAATCTTCAACATTCTGTGATCTTCGCTGATCAAGAAAAAGAGCGAGGAAGAACAAGTAGGCACCTCCTCTAAGAAACCAAGACGCCCCACTCCGCCTCGCAGTCCATCCGGGACAAGCGAGGGGGCCAAACACATAGCGAAGTGAAGAAGGGGGATCATTGCCAATGGTACAATATACAGCCTCTCTTGGGGAGTTAACACAGAAAGTAGGCGTGGAATTATCTCGTGTGAGCCATGTTGAGCATCAAGCATGTGGGAGAGGATTTATCCACTTGGTGTTGGGTTGAATTGACGCCGACATATTCAAGATGCATCAAGCCCTCGCAAACATGACTTGCAGTCATAATCTGCGTAACATGTGGATACCCCTTACGTAATCTTTCATAACTATGCGTGATGCATCCACCATGCGACATGTCGTTCCATTTGACCCGTCGGGGAGCGTATATTAAATGGAAGAGAGAAAGTGATTTGGACAACGCGGAATTCTGGATCGTGAATGGAAATCACACTACAGCCGTTGCTCAAATCCTTGTGAACCAGGCTTTGGAATGGCCCCCAGAGAGGAAGCATTTGAAAGATTTGATTTTTTTCTTTTATGCAAAGAGAAAGTGTCGTGTACTGGCTGGAAACCTAACTCCAACGGAATATGTTAAGGTCAGCCAGGAAACAAATGATATCATAGTGAAGACAATCCATGCAGCTGTCTTTTTCGAGGAGGTTCAGCAACCGCGAAAGTGGGAACCGTATGGCCGAAGAAAGGAAAGCGTGGTCGATCCAACCGGGGCTTACTCGGTAAGTTATCTCCCCATTGAGCTGCTCCATGCAATCCAAACCGCGTCCCCCATTTTCAAAAAATCGCTTCAATTTCACATACGTATATTGTTCTTTGAATAGGCGCCCAATTTCCTCAAATACGGGCGACGCCCAATTTCATACCCTTAATGATCGTCCATATTGTATTTTTCGTCCGGATCTTTTGTCGTCTCAACTTATCTTTCGATTATCTTTTCTTTGCGTGAATGGCTAGCTATAGCAAAACAGACTCTCAAGAATAAGAGCATGCGAGACTACGATTACTTCGTCTATCTCGACGAAGAAAGTTGGAATATGTGCACTCGTGTGGCTCAACCGCATTTAATGAGGACGAAGCTGAAGGATGAGAATGGCGGCGTAATTGAAGTCAAAGATCGCCCGAGGATGTTCACAAACAATTTTTGTCGGCCATCAAGTCTATGCATCCCATGGACTTGCAAAGATTAAATGAGAGAGATCATGGCGGGCACCACGCTCATCAAGGCCACTAAGGCTTATAAAGGAAGGCGGTCATGAAGACAAGAGCCGCAAGAACTAAGGAAAATTGGCATTGTTGGCGTGCATTACTGAAATATCTAGAGAGGTGAAGAAGTTAAAAGTCGAAAATATGGATGAAGTCCACGGTTTCATCCCATATTCACAGAGAACCCTCATGCCGATGTTTGCAAACAAATTATCGTTGATTGGACGTAGAGTCGGAAAAAAGAAGCCTGAGAAGGAAAAATCTCCGGAGACTCTAATTACAAAGGTCAACGAATACCTCCGCGGACCCGGTTGAAGAGGGTTCGGCTTTTCAAATGCCCCGACCGTCGATCCACTAAGGGATGTGTGTTAATGTCGTGAATACGCCAAGACGCCTAGTTGGATGTGACTTCGTGAACATTAAGAAATGGTCGGTAGAAGAGTATCGTAAATTCATGGATCAGATTAGTATCCTAATCCGGACCAGCGGTTATCTTTGGATAACGATATTCATCAGCCCGAGCATTTTGAATGATTGCTTGGCAAAGAAATGAAAACAATAGATGGTGGTAGGTCGGGTGTGGATTGGAGCCTACGGGGGATCCAAAAGCAAAAGTCGAGGGATCTAAAAGCAAAAGTTCGTGTGAGCTTAGTGTAGTCCTTGTGTATGCGTGGCCCGAGATGGCTGCAGCTCCCGCACTTGATGACTTGAATCTATGCTTTACAGAGAGTGACCATCCACAAATACATTCAAATTTCCCCGACCACCTTAAGGAGGCGGAGGACATCGAGAAGAAGTTGCAGACGAGGAGTGCTCATGGTGTAATACTCTCTCAAATAGGGCGGTCGCCCAATTTATGTTTCTTTTCTCGACATAGCTTCTCTTCGGGTGTGATTGGTTGTATCGTCCTTGGGGTGATAAGACCGCACCGGTGTGGTTCGGACCTCTCGTTCCCAATCAACTACAAGCCAAGACTGCACGTATTTGGTCATAAGAACTAATGATGGAGGGTTGCGCTGTTCTTGATTTCTTTTCCGGAGGTTCCTTCGCCGGTGCGGTATGCTTGGCGCGAAGGATACAAAGCAACTTCGAGGTGGGCGAGAACTGCAAATTGGCTAGTACAGATCTTCGATCAACTAGAAGTTATGTTGGACAAAAATAAATCGATGGCCGGCGGAGACAAAAATTGCAGAGGGCAAGAAGAAGAAATCAAGTTCCAAGCACCTGCAGTTAGACTTGAATCCCCCGTACTTAAATCCATTCTCTCCTCTCGACAGTTCAGAATTGCAGTCCACTCTCCGCTGAGTAAGGATTCCCTTCGTGATCAAATTAAGAAGCTGCGGGGAATAGGAAGTAAGGATCTTTCCATGTTCAATGAAAAGGATAGAATTAATATCTTTGGGTGTACCCAAGTTGTGAACACTCGGGATGTCGTTGAGGCTACCTCGAAATTCAATGACATAGTGGACAACGAAGCGTGGGAATCCTTCGTCAAGGACACACCTCAAAGTCAATGTGACGCAGGAGCGGATAAAGAGGAACATCAAGAGGAAGAACAAAGGGAGGTAGGCAATACAGATGTAGATAAGGAGACGGGTCGAGGTAGACACAATCGAGGGAGGGACAGGTGAACAAGGTGCCCGCCAGCAATGAAGAATTCATTAACGGGATGGAAGCTATAAAGCAAGCCGCCAAAGCAACAGCAGGATGAGCGTCTTGGCGTCGGCAATAATCAAGAGAACCCCCCTGACGTGAAAAGAGCTTGGAGCTTATGAGGATTTGCGAAGTGGGCCCAATTTCAGCAATCCGATCCGCCTCAATCACTATCCTATCCGTAATTTTGTATGGAAGATGAAATTTATAATCTCGGATCTTGTAATCATTAAATTATGAAATACAAACTTTTCTTGTGATGCTCTTCATTCTATTGAAATTCATTTGTTGTATTGTAATTGTTGTATTGAGCGCTCGACAAAATTGGGCTAGCCCAATTTCTCTTCGCTTATACATGTTCCACTTAGAAATTGAAATGCGCCCAATTTTAACCTGACGCGGAAGTCGGGATCAAGCAATCGCGAAGAAGTGGAGGTGCGGACCAACGATTTTACAAACTATTTGGAGTTGAAACATGAAGTAAAATTTACTATGCTTATACATCCTTACATATTTCAGAATTGCTTGAAACATTATATCCTTATTGCGGTACCCAAGTTTATCGATGAGAAGAAGATGGCAAGTAATGATCTAGGGGACTCTTCCGAAGTCATTCTCACCTACCCCAGATGATCTTTTCTATCATGTACATTTGATGCTCTCTATTCCATATCGGATGGATGATAACATCGAAGGGATCGAGGATAATGGCGAGGATTGAGACTCACAATTGGTCATCAATCTTCCATGGCTATTTCTCGCCGCGCAGATCGCTGAAGTTTTCGTGGATTCATCTTGCACGTAATGGAATCACGTTCGGGACCAACGGGAGGCCACATGGTTAGACAGGGCCAAATTTGTTGGCCAACATTGGTTTGATATATATTTATACCAACCAAAATTATTGTTTGGTATTATACACAATAATTATTGGATATACTTACCACGATGTATATGCGCCCAATAATGTTACTACATTAGCTTCATCAATAATTACTTGGCTATAAGTATTGCGCGTTGATTACATTGCATAGCACAACCCTTTGCAATGTCTCGCCGCCTCGCTAGAGTTCTTGAGAGGTCCCAATTGCCTCCACCTCCGAGCATTTGGACACCCTCACTTGCCTCATGACTTTTCGGCGACCTTCATGCATGCATTATCAAAGGGATCACCCTTGATACACAGGCTGCATGGTATAGCTCTTGGTCGACGAAAGACTCCCCGGGAAAAGTACCATGTTACTATCCATATTGTTTTTGGGTTCCGAGCCCGACACGCTTTATGAGATTGACAAAATCACCAATAATTACAATCTATGAGATGTATTTCATAAGTTCATAATAATTTATATCCGAAATGACTGTTATAGGTAGCATCCACACTTGGAATGCATAGTTTTCGAAGTTGGATTAATTATATTGTGCAGTAAATTTAACGAAATTGGGCGGCCGCCCTCTATTTCCTTTGGAGGCTAGTATTAAACTTTGTTACGACCCACAATGAGGGGCAAATTGGGCGGTTTCAATTTGCACAAAAACAAAATGGTGTCTAGGGATTGTGGCCTATGCTCCATCATAAAAATAGATAGAACCGGTTCATTCATTAAGAAATGCATTACATAGATGTCATACACATATTATAAAACGAAATAAAACAACATGCCTCGACATAGGTAGTTCGACAAAAATTTAATACAAAGTAGAAAATATCGGGTGCGAGTTTTGGTCAATGGCTAGATTCGACTTGAATAAGATCACCTCGATCTAACTCATCAATGTAATTTCGCTATCTGTGTCCGGCCATTCATCCAATTCAAGGATCGAAAGTGAGGAGTGTTGACAATGAGCTTGGTTACCAAATCTTCTTTGCCTTTTCTCCTTTTTATAAAACTTCTTAAATAATGGTGCAATAGGTTGTGCGCCAAACATCCTCTAATTTGAGTAGCCTCCTCTTGTGGCCTCTCCCCATGGAGACAAGTCGTTTTCAATGATATGTGGGAAGCTTCCAACTCCACCCTAGTGAGTTGATAATTGTTGTCCTTAACAACTCATCCCCACGGGAGGAGCTTCATGACCTGCCCACTGATTTCGTTTCTTCCATTCCCCCGGTTTATCTCATTCGCACCTCAACCTCGCAATTGATTCGCGTGGGCTAAGATCACGCTCTTTACCGATATGGGATCGATTTCAGTCATTGTGAATCCATACAAGCCTCGTTTCCAACCATTCTCCACCGCCGTTATGAATCTATCTTTTGCCGATTTGCAAAACAAAGCCTCACCAGCAACTCTCACACAGGGGCAGCGCTTTGACCGCGAGGTTGGGCGGGGCTTGTCCTGGCTTAATAGAAAAACTCGCCATATCACCTACCAAAGACGTTCCCCTAAAAATTAGTCCTTCTATTTAAAAACCATCATATTTTAGAAATTTGACTCAATTTCGGAGACGTATGGACTCAGGGAAAGTCCATAAATAATGAAACAGTGCTTAAAGAGTAGGCTACCATAACACGCTTTTCCGCTTTCTTGCATTTTATGTGAGATAGATGATTGATTTGACCGAGGGTAAGACGGGATGGGTAGTAAGACATTCATGGGCTGTCGATTATATCTTATCTTCCTTTTTTACGTACTAACATGCCCCCATTTTGTCGGGGCTACTAAAGAAACTTGGAGTAGACGCTTAGAGAGCATTGCAATCTGTAGGAACCTGGTATTTTACTAACAAAGGACTAGTAATGGTACCCAGCCTTGCTGGGCATAAATTAGGAACCTTTAATTTCTTTTTTTTATTCTCCTTTTTTTTCTAAACTCTCCCTCCCTTTGCCCCTACCTTTTTTCCCTTTTTTTTTCTTTCTCTTTTTCTTATCAGCTTTTCCCTTACTTTTTATCTTTCCCCGCTCTTCCCATTTTTTCCACTACTCTCTTTCCCACATCCCCATTTGTTCCCTTCAATGACCGGGCGCCGGGCGCCAGCGCCCTGGCGCCACCCCTATTTACTGAGGCCTCGCCTCGAAGCGGATCAAGTGGATGGATGGCGTCGGAGAAGCTGGCAAGTAGTGAAGGGATGGCTGTGTGTGCTGATGGATGTCCTTCTTGTGTGCATACTGCGCTGGCGCTTTGGCCTTGAGGCTGGAGGATGGGTGAGGAGGCACACCTCCGCGGGCGATTTCCCTGGCCAGTTTTTCTTTCTCGCCTTCCTGCCAAGCGTCTGGCGATTAAGGGTTGAAATCTGATTTTCAAAGACCTGGGCCAGGGAAGAGGTTACGGTTGGGCTGCTTGGTGAAGCCTTATGCGCTGGAGGTATGAAGGTATGTTTGTTGCTTTGTGCACAACATGGACTTTTGGATCGATTGGCGGCCATAATCATCAAACAAGTTTTTTTCCCGTGGTTTTAATCCGCCATGATGGTTGTGTTTACGCCTCCACGTTGTGCTTTGGTTTACGGGGCCGGCCCATGTGCTTGTTGGACGGTCGGGACTTGATCCCTTATGTACTCGGTCCCATAACCCTATTGGGTTAGTGGGCGTTAAAATTTTCCTTCCTTCCTTCCTTCCTTCCTTTCCTTTCCCCTTCCTCTTCCCTTTTCCTTTTTCCTTTTCTCTTTCCCGTTTCTCATGCATTTTTTTTCTCTTTTTGCTTACACCTTTTCATGTGCCCTTTTCTTCCTTTCCCCACCCTCTTCCTCTTGATCCGTGCCCTTTTCCCCATCTCTTTTCCCATTTCTCTCTCCTCTTTTCCTCATGCTCTTTTGCTTTCCCTTCTCCTTTTCCGCTTCCCTTTTCCTTTTCAACTTTCCATTCCCTTTTCATACTTTTCCCCACCCTTTTGCAGCTGCGATGTTCCCTTTTTCCCTTTCCTTTCTCTTTCCCTTCCTTTACATTTTCCTTTTCGCTTTTCATATGCCTCTTTCCATTCCTTTTTCTCAACCTTTTTTATGTACCCTTTTCCTTCTTTCCCCATCTTCTTCCCCTTTTCCCCTTTCCACTTTTCTCCTTTCTTGTTTTTTTTTTCTTTTCCCTTTCCCATACTCTTTTCCCTTTTTTTTCTGTTCCTCACCCCTTTCCCTCTTCCCTTTTTCTCGTGCCCTTTTCTCCTTCCTCTTTTCCTATTCCTTGCTCCCTACCCTTTGTCTATTCTAATTTCCCCCACCTTTTTCCTCATTTTTTCCATCCTTTCCCTCTTCCTTTTTCGATGCTCTTTTTGCTTTCTTTTTTTCTCTTTCTTCACCCCTTTCTCTTTTCCCCTTTTTTTCGCCCTTTCCTTTTTCTCTTTTTTTTTCTTTCCTTTTCCCAAGTTCTCTTTTTTCCCTTTTCCCCCTCTCTTTTCCTTTTACTTTTCTTTTTCCATAGACTTTTGCAACCTTTTCTTATTTTTCCCTTACCTTTTTTCTCCTTTTCTCACCTTTACTTCTTACCCTTCTCTGATTGCTCTTTTTTTCGTTCCCTTTTCCCCTCGCCCTATTCTATTCCTTTTCTATTTTTCTTTTTATCTTTTTCCATTTTCCTTTTCTCCTTCTCTTTCCTTTTTCCTCTTACCTTTCCTTTATTCCTTTTCCTTTTTCCCTTTTCCTTTTTTTTCCTTTCATCGTTTTTCCTTTTCCTTCCCCTCTTCCTTTTCCCTTTTTCCTTTTTCGTTTTCCTTTTCCTTCCCCTCTTCCTTTTTCCTTTCATCGTTTTTCCTTTTCCCTTCCCTCTTCCTTTTCCTTTCCTTTTTCCCTTTCATCGTTTTTCCTTTTTCTTTTCCTTTTCCTTTTCCCTTTTCCTTTTCCTTTTCCCTTTTCCTTTCATCGTTTTTCCTTTTCCTTCCCTTTTCCTTTCTCTTTTCCCTTTTCCCTTTTCCCTTTTCCCTTTCATCATTTTTCCTTTTCAAGTTTCCTTTTAGTTTCCCTTTTCCTTTTCCCTTTCATCGTTTTCCTTTTCGGAGTCCCCTTTTCCTTTTCCTTTTTCCTTTTCCCTTTTCCTTTTCCTTTTCCCTTTTCATCTTTTTCCTTTTCCCTTCTTTTTTTTTCTTTTTCCTTTTTCCTTTTCCGTTTTCCCTTTTCCCTTTCATCGTTTTTTTTTTCCGTTTTTCCTTTTCCGTTTCCCTTTTTCCCTTTTTCCTTTCATCGTTTTCCTTTTCCTTTCCTTCCCTTCCCTTTTTGCTTTTCCCTTTTCCCTTTTCCTTTTCCTTTTCCTTTTCCTTTTCCTTTTTCCTTTTTCCCTTTCATATTGAAACCATAGTCAAGATGAAATTTTAGTTGAACATTCACATCATCATCTCCACCATTGGTCAATCAAATCCTCGGATTCGATTTAGGGTGCAGTCCATTACAACATCCTATATCCTATATTATAAAATTATAGCGTGTGTCTTCAATGGAGCCCTAAATCGACGGTCGAGGATTTGATTGACCAATGGTAGGGAGATGATGTGCGCGTGTCTCCAACTAAAATTTCATCTTCACTATGAAATCAATATGAAGGGAAAAGGAAAAGGGAAAAGGGAAAAGGAAAAAGATTCAATATGAAAGGGAAAAGGAAAAGGAAAAGGAAAAGGGAAAAGGAAAAGGAAAAGGAAAAGGGGAAGGGAAAAAAAAAAAAACGATGAAAGGGAAAAGGAAAAGGGAAAAGGAAAAAGGAAAAGGGGAAGGAAAAGGAAAAAACGATGAAAGGGAAGGGAAAAGGGAAAAGGAAAAGGGGAAGGGAAAAGGAAAACGATGAAAGGGAAAAAAAAGGAAAAGGAAAAGGGAAGGAAAAGGAAAACGATGAAAGGAAAAAAAAAAGGGAAAAGAGAAAAGGAAAAGGGGAAGGGAAAAGGAAAAACGATGAAAGGGAAAAGGGAAAAGGAAAAGGGGAAGGGAAAAGGAAAGACGATGAAAGGGAAATGGGAAAAGAAAAAGGGGAAGGGAAAAGGAAAAACGATGAAAGGGAAAAGGGAAAAGGGAAAAGGGAAAAGGGAAAAAGAATAAAAGAAAGGTAAGAGGAAAAAGGAAAGAGAAGGAGAAAAGGAAAAAGGGAAAGATAAAAGGAAATAGAAAAAGGAATAGAATAGGCGAGGGGGAAAGGGAAAGGAAAAAGGGCACCATGAGAAGGGTAAGAAGTAAGGGTGAGAAAAGGAGAAAAAGGTAAGGGAAAATAAGAAAAGGTTGCAAAGTCCATGGGAAAAAGAAAAGTAAAAAGGAAAAGAGAGGGGGAAAAGGGCAAAAGAGAACTTGGGAAAGGGGAACGAGAAAAAGAGAAAAAAGGAAAGGGTGTGAAAAAAAGGGAAGAGAGAAAGGGTGAAGAAAGAGAAAAAGGGAAGCAAAAAGAGCATCGAGAAAAAGTAAGAGGGAAAGGATGGAAAAAGGAGGAAAAGGGTGGGGGGGAAGTAGAATAGACAAAGGGTAGGGAGCAAGGAATAGAAAAAGAGGAAAAGAGGAAGGAGAAAAGGGGCACGAGAAAAAAAAGGAAGAGGAAAGGGTGAGGAGAGATAAAAAGAAAGGGAAAAAGAGTATGGGAAAGGGAAAAGAAAAAAGGAACAAGAAAGGAGAAAGTGGAAAAGGGAAAAGGGGGAAGAGGATGGGGAAAGAAGGAAAAAGGGTACATAAAAAAGGTTGAGAAAAGGGAATGGAAAGAGGCATATGAAAAGGGAAAGGGAACGGAAAGGAAAAATGTAAAGGAAGGGGAAAGAGAAAGGAAAGGGAAAAAGCGAACAGCGCAGAGCAAAAGGGTGAGGAAAGTATGAAAAGGGAATGGAAAGTTGAAAGGAAAAGAGAAGCGGAAAAAGGAGAAGGGAAAGCAAAAAGAGCATGAGGAAAAGGGGAGAGAGAAATGGGAAAAGAGATGGGGAAAAGGAAGAGGGTGGGGAAATGAAAAGAAAAAAGAAAGGGAAAAAGAGTATGGGAAAAGGGAAAGGAAAAAGGAAAAGAGGGATAGGGAAGTGGGAAATGGGAAATGGGAAAAGGGGAAGAGTGTGGGAAAGGAGGAAAAGGAGCACGTAAAAAATGAATGGCAAATGTCATGGAAAAATAAAAACGGAAAGAGAAATGGAAAAGGAAGGGGAAAAGAAAGGGAAAAGGGTACATAGAAAATGGATCTAAAAGGAAGGCAAAGGAAAAAAGAAAAGGGAGCAAAAGCGAGGGGTGGAAGGAAGGGAAAAAGGGCGCGAAGAAAAAGGAGAGCACAGGAAAAATGAAAGAGGCAAAGGGTGAGGAAAGGGAAAGAAAGCAAGGAAAATGGAAAAAGAAAAAAGAAAAAGGGGGATATGAAAAGGGAAAAACGAAAAAGGGGAAGAAGGGTGAGAAAATGAGGAAAAGGGGCACATAAAAAGGTGGGAAAAAAGAAATGATAAAAGGCATGGGAAAAAAGAAAGGGAAAGAGAAATAGGAAAAGGAAAGGGAATGGGGAAAAAGACAGAGGAAAAAGGAAAACGGCGGAGAAAGGATGAAAAAGGAAAAGGGAGGGGAAAAGCAAAAAGGATACAAGAAAAAGGGAAGAGAGAAATAAGAAAACGGAGGGCATGGGATAAAGAGGAAGAGGGTAGAAAAAGGAAGAAAAGGGGCACATGAAAAAGACGGGAAAAATGAAACAAAAAAACTGGCATGGGAAAAGGGAAAGGAAAAGAGAAATGAAGAGGAAAGGGAAAGGGAAAGGGAAAAAGGGTACGGAAAAATTAGAAAGAAATGGACAAGACCAAAAAGGGAAGGGAATGGAAGGGAAGGGAGAAGGTGGTTAAAATAAGAAAAAAGAAAAAAAGGGAGAAGGGAAAAAGAAGACATATAGGGTAAATAGGAAAAATGGAAAAGGAAAAAAGAAAGTGCGTAATAGAATGATGAAAAAAAGAAACGCGGGATAGAGAAAAAGACAAAAGAAAGGGGAAGGGTGTCGAATACACAAAAACCTATTATAGCCCAGCAATACTGGACGTGGTTTCTATTATAGTAGATTTATGAAAAGGAGTCTGAGATGAACAGGTTTCCATCCACACATATTCCCAACTTATGCCCAGCAACGCTGGGCACCATTACTAGTTATAAAATAAAATTATAGCGTGTGTCTTCAATGGAGCCCTAAATCGGACGGTCGAGGATTTGATTGACCAATGGTGGAGATGATGTGTGCGTGTCTCCAACTAAAATTTCATCTTCACTATGGCTTCAATATGAAAGGGAAAAGGAAAAGGGAAAAGGGAAAAGGAAAAAGATTCAATATGAAAGGGAAAAGGAAAAGGAAAAGGGAAAAGGGAAAAGGAAAAGGAAAAGGAAAAGGGGAAGGGAAAAAGAAAACGATGAAAGGGAAAAGGGAAAAGGGAAAAGGGAAAAGGGAAAAAGGAAAAGGAAAAAGGGAAGGAAAAAGGAAAAACGATGAAAAGGGAAGGGAAAAGGGAAAAGGAAAAAGGGAAGGGAAAAGGAAAACGATGAAAGGGAAAAGGGAAAGGAAAAGGAAGGGAAAAGGAAAAAGGATGAAAGGAAAAAAAGGGAAAAGAGAAAAGGAAAAGGGGAAGGGAAAAGGAAAAAATGAAAGGGGAAAAAGGAAAAGGAAAAGGGAAAGGAAAAAAGGAAAGACGGCGATGAAAGGGAAATGGGAAAAGGAAAAGGGGAAGGGAAAAGGAAAAACGATGAAAGGGAAAAGGGAAAAGGGAAAAGGGAAAAAGAATAAAAGAAAGGTAAGAGGAAAAAGGAAAGAGAAGGAGAAAAGGAAAAAGGGAAAGATAAAAGGAAATAGAAAAAGGAATAGAATAGGCGAGGGGCACCATGAGAAGGGTAAGAAGTAAGGGTGAGAAAAGGAGAAAAAGGTAAGGGAAAATAAGAAAAGGTTGCAAAGTCCATGGGAAAAAGAAAAGTAAAAAGGAAAAGAGAGGGGGAAAAGGGCAAAAGAGAACTTGGGAAAGGGGAACGAGAAAAAGAGAAAAAAGGAAAGGGTGTGAAAAAAAGGGAAGAGAGAAAGGGTGAAGAAAGAGAAAAAGGGAAGCAAAAAGAGCATCGAGAAAAAGTAAGAGGGAAAGGATGGAAAAAGGAGGAAAAGGGTGGGGGGGAAGTAGAATAGACAAAGGGTAGGGAGCAAGGAATAGAAAAAGAGGAAAAGAGGAAGGAGAAAAGGGCACGAGAAAAAAAGGAAGAGGGAAAGGGTGAGGAGATAGAAAAAAGAAAGGGAAAAAGAGTATGGGAAAGGGAAAAGAAAAAAGGAACAAGAAAGGAGAAAGTGGAAAAGGGAAAAGGGGGAAGAGGATGGGGAAAGAAGGAAAAAGGGTACATAAAAAAGGTTGAGAAAAGGGAATGGAAAGAGGCATATGAAAAGGGAAAGGGAACGGAAAGGAAAAATGTAAAGGAAGGGGAAAGAGAAAGGAAAGGGAAAAAGCGAACAGCGCAGAGCAAAAGGGTGAGGAAAGTATGAAAAGGGAATGGAAAGTTGAAAGGAAAAGAGAAGCGGAAAAAGGAGAAGGGAAAGCAAAAAGAGCATGAGGAAAAGGGGAGAGAGAAATGGGAAAAGAGATGGGGAAAAGGAAGAGGGTGGGGAAATGAAAAGAAAAAAGAAAGGGAAAAAGAGTATGGGAAAAGGGAAAGGAAAAAGGAAAAGAGGGATAGGGAAGTGGGAAATGGGAAATGGGAAAAGGGGAAGAGTGTGGGAAAGGAGGAAAAGGAGCACGTAAAAAATGAATGGCAAATGTCATGGAAAAATAAAAACGGAAAGAGAAATGGAAAAGGAAGGGGAAAAGAAAGGGAAAAGGGTACATAGAAAATGGATCTAAAAGGAAGGCAAAGGAAAAAAGAAAAGGGAGCAAAAGCGAGGGGTGGAAGGAAGGGAAAAAGGGCGCGAAGAAAAAGGAGAGCACAGGAAAAATGAAAGAGGCAAAGGGTGAGGAAAGGGAAAGAAAGCAAGGAAAATGGAAAAAGAAAAAAGAAAAAGGGGGATATGAAAAGGGAAAAACGAAAAAGGGGAAGAAGGGTGAGAAAATGAGGAAAAGGGGCACATAAAAAGGTGGGAAAAAAGAAATGATAAAAGGCATGGGAAAAAAGAAAGGGAAAGAGAAATAGGAAAAGGAAAGGGAATGGGGAAAAAGACAGAGGAAAAAGGAAAACGGCGGAGAAAGGATGAAAAAGGAAAAGGGAGGGGAAAAGCAAAAAGGATACAAGAAAAAGGGAAGAGAGAAATAAGAAAACGGAGGGCATGGGATAAAGAGGAAGAGGGTAGAAAAAGGAAGAAAAGGGGCACATGAAAAAGACGGGAAAAATGAAACAAAAAAACTGGCATGGGAAAAGGGAAAGGAAAAGAGAAATGAAGAGGAAAGGGAAAGGGAAAGGGAAAAAGGGTACGGAAAAATTAGAAAGAAATGGACAAGACCAAAAAGGGAAGGGAATGGAAGGGAAGGGAGAAGGTGGTTAAAATAAGAAAAAAGAAAAAAAGGGAGAAGGGAAAAAGAAGACATATAGGGTAAATAGGAAAAATGGAAAAGGAAAAAAGAAAGTGCGTAATAGAATGATGAAAAAAAGAAACGCGGGATAGAGAAAAAGACAAAAGAAAGGGGAAGGGTGTCGAATACACAAAAACCTATTATAGCCCAGCAATACTGGACGTGGTTTCTATTATAGTAGATTTATGAAAAGGAGTCTGAGATGAACAGGTTTCCATCCACACATATTCCCAACTTATGCCCAGCAACGCTGGGCACCATTACTAGTTATAATATAAGATTGTTAGTGGCATTTATCCAGTAAGAAATTTAGGCGCTGTATCTAAGCTTGGAAAATTTGATGCTGAATCTTACTCTCATGTTTTATTATGCAGAGAGCTTGGATAGACGAAGACAAACAATTTGGGAAAGAAGAAACGGAGGAACGTGAAATTTCTGGAAGGTTTTTTCTGTTGTATTTCTTCTGCTTCATTCCACATCTGCATGCACACAACCGGATGACCAGGCCGGATGACCAGGCCGGAAATAGGCTGGTCGGTTGTGCTGGGATAATAGCCAGAGGCTAGGCCATCAATTGCACTATTTTTTACATTTGCTTACATGGCGGCATAAACTGTTTTAATAACTAGATTTCAGCGGCTTACTCCAGTTCCCGCTACTAGACGAAAAGCCAAATATAATTTTTGAAAGCCAGATTTGCTTCACGAGATCGCCATATACCATTGTTTTTGCACTTGCCAAGATGGTAGCTATTTTTTTAAATTTTAATAGCTTTAGAAGATATAAGTGTCATTTAATATTCTCTCTGAACCAATGGGTTGGGTTGCATAGGAGGGGCTTACCTTGATTTGCATCCAAAAAATTAGTGACGGATAATCTAAAAGACGCTAAGCGTGATTTAGAATCAATGGGTTGGGCTGCATTGCATAGGAGAGAGCTAGCCTGATATGCATCCAAAAAGTCAAAGTCAGAGAATCTAAAACACGCTAAGCGTGATTTACAAACTAGTGAATTCTTGCATTTGTTGGCTACGTGCTCTTTTAGCCACTCATTTTTAGTCTATTTCACCCATTTATCTAGCTTTACTATGTTTGGAATCCTTAAATGGAGGATATTTTGTTTTAAATATGTTGTTCAATAATAAGTAATTTTTTTTCATGGGTGCATTAATATTAGATTTCAAATCACGCTTGGCGTGCATTGTTGTGGCTTTATATACCAATTAAATCACGCTTGGCGTGGTTTGTTGTGGCTTTATATACCATTTTTTTGCAATCATTTACATTTGTAGGTTCAAAAGGGCTATATATTTAATCCTAGTGAAAGACCTTTAAAACTTCTTGTTACTTTTATTTGGCTTTTATATGCAACATAATGACCATTTTATTTTATTTCTTACTCTTATATAGCTACATCCCTTCACATAAAATTATTTTGAACCCATGTATACCATTGACACATGTACAAATATGAGACAATATTGAAGGAAGTTAAAGGGCTTCCAATGGCAATTATTTTAGCGATTATTGTTTTATATCATCATTCTTATTTCTATTGTTGTATCAAGTTATATATTATCTGTTGTTGTGCAGTTTTATAGTCCGAAAGATACCACAGGCAAGGCTATCTATCAACCGCTTGAGTAACATGATGGATGAACTTGGTATCTAAAATCAGGATGATATAACCATAGTGGACACTGATGCTCTTGAATGCTTCTACAATCAAACTCAGGCCCTAAATCACCATCTTATGATCCAGAAACTTTGTGACGGATAATTTTCTGCTCCATTTTATATCTATTATGAATAATCTGGCTATGGGGACGACAGTACGTGAAGTGTTAAAATCACATCCAGAACCAGACAGAACAACTGACATGGAACTACACCTTGCTACTTATGTGAAAAAACATGCATTGATCTCTTAATATTTTATTGGAATATATGATTGTTTTTAATGATATTTGTTTTATGTATCCATAATTTTTGGGGTTATTCTTGCCTATAAAATAATGTAATATGTTAGCACATTATACATTATCTTTCCACAATATGAAAAGTGATTGATTGATATGTTTTTAAAGTAAAACCAATACCTTGTTTGAGATCGTGGAAGAAATCAAGATAATACAATTGCTTATGGGCATTATCATAAGAAATGTAAAAGTTTAAAAGCGATTAAATTGACACATTATACACAATTGTTACATGGCTTTGCCCGGACTTGAACCGGAGACCTTCAGTGTGTTAGACTGACGTGATAACCAACTACACCACAAAACCATATTGAGTAAAGACATTATTCTACCTCAATTGAAGAATAGGCCAATGTGTTCAAGACAAAACCCAGCAATTCCAGTACCATTATGCGCCAAATTCGAGCTGCTCTCATGATATATGTCAAGAGTATTAGTTGTTTTTACTTATGCAATGGTTTTGTGGTGTAGTTGGCTATCACGTCAGTCTCACACACTGAAGGTCTCCAGTTCAAATCTGGGCAAAACCAATTCAAATTTAGTTGATTCAATAATTAAGAATATGCAAATAATTCTTTCTGAAATTACTCAGTTTTAAAAGATCAATTATGGAATCCAACCAAGTTATATTGGCATTCCAGTTCCCCTATTGTGTCTAGTACAAACTGGAAAAGCTTTCCTATCTTTCCACAATATGAAAAGTGATTGATTGATATGTTTTTGCGCCAAGTAAAAACCAATACCTTGTTTGAGATCGTGGAAGAAATCAAGATAATACAATTGCTTATGGGCATTATCATAAGAAATGTAAAAGTTTAAAAGCGATTAAATTGACACATTATACACAATTGTTACATGGCTTTGCCCGGACTTGAACCGGAGACCTTCAGTGTGTTAGACTGACGTGATAACCAACTACACCACAAAACCATATTGAGTAAAGACATTATTCTACCTCAATTGAAGAATAGGCCAATGTGTTCAAGACAAAACCCACCATTATGCGCCAAATTCGAGCTGCTCTCATGATATATGTCAAGAGTATTAGTTGTTTTTACTTATGCAATGGTTTTGTGGTGTAGTTGGCTATCACGCCGGGCCCTCACACATTGAAGGTCTCCAGCTCAAACTGGGGCAAAACCAATTCAAATTTAGTTGATTCAATAATTAAGAATATGCAAATAATTCTTTCTGAAATTACTCAGTTTTAAAAGATCAATTATGGAATCCAACCAAGTTATATTGGCATTCCAGTTCCCCTATTGTGTCTAGTACAAACTGGAAAAGCTTTCCTATCTTTCCACAATATGAAAAGTGATTGATTGATATGTTTTTGCGCCAAGTAAAAACCAATACCTTGTTTGAGATCGTGGAAGAAATCAAGATAATACAATTGCTTATGGGCATTATCATAAGAAATGTAAAAGTTTAAAAGCGATTAAATTGACACATTATACACAATTGTTACATGGCTTTGCCCGGACTTGAACCGAGACCTTCAAAGGTGTTAGACCGACGGATAACCAACTACACCACAAAACCATATTGAGTAAAGACATTATTCTACCTCAATTGAAGAATAGGCCAATGTGTTCAAGACAAAACCCAAAGAATTCCAAAGCACCATTATGCGCCAAATTCGAGCTGTTTCATGATATATATGTCAAGAGTATTAGTTGTTTTTACTTATGCAATGGTTTTGTGGTGTAGTTGGCTATCCTATCCCGGCCTCACAACACATCGAAGGTCTCAGCCAAACTGGCAAAACCAATTCAAATTTAGTTGATTCAATAATTAAGAATATGCAAATAATTCTTTCTGAAATTACTCAGTTTTAAAAGATCAATTATGGAATCCAACCAAGTTATATTGGCATTCCAGTTCCCTATTGTGTCTAGTACAAACTGGAAAAGCTTTCCTATCTTTCCACAATATGAAAAGTGATTGATTGATATGTTTTTGCGCCAAGTAAAAACCAATACCTTGTTTGAGATCGTGGAAGAAATCAAGATAATACAATTGCTTATGGGCATTATCATAAGAAATGTAAAAGTTTAAAAGCGATTAAATTGACACATTATACACAATTGTTACATGGCTTTGCCCGGACTTGAACCCGAGACCTTCATTGTGTTAGACTGACGTGGTAACCAACTACACCACAAAACCATATTGAGTAAAGACATTATTCTACCTCAATTGAAGAATAGGCCAATGTGTTCAAGACAAAACCCAACAATTCCAGTACCATTATGCGCCAAATTCGAGCTGCTCTCATGATATATGTCAAGAGTATTAGTTGTTTTTACTTATGCAATGGTTTTGTGGTGTAGTTGGCTATCACGCCGGGCCTCACACATCAAGGTCTCCAGTTCAAATCTGGGCAAAACCAATTCAAATTTAGTTGATTCAATAATTAAGAATATGCAAATAATTCTTTCTGAAATTACTCAGTTTTAAAAGATCAATTATGGAATCCAACCAAGTTATATTGGCATTCCAGTTCCCCTATTGTGTCTAGTACAAACTGGAAAAGCTTTCCTATCTTTCCACAATATGAAAAGTGATTGATTGATATGTTTTTGCGCCAAGTAAAAACCAATACCTTGTTTGAGATCGTGGAAGAAATCAAGATAATACAATTGCTTATGGGCATTATCATAAGAAATGTAAAAGTTTAAAAGCGATTAAATTGACACATTATACACAATTGTTACATGGTTTTGCCCGGACTTGAACCGGAGACCTTCAGTGTGTTAGACTGACGTGATAACCAACTACACCACAAAACCATATTGAGTAAAGACATTATTCTACCTCAATTGAAGAATAGGCCAATGTGTTCAAGACAAAACCCAGCAATTCCAGTACCATTATGCGCCAAATTCGAGCTGCTCTCATGATATATGTCAAGAGTATTAGTTGTTTTTACTTATGCAATGGTTTTGTGGTGTAGTTGGCTATCACGTCAGTCTCACACACTCAAGGTCTCCAGTTCAAATCTGGGCAAAACCAATTCAAATTTAGTTGATTCAATAATTAAGAATATGCAAATAATTCTTTCTGAAATTACTCAGTTTTAAAAGATCAATTATGGAATCCAACCAAGTTATATTGGCATTCCAGTTCCCCTATTGTGTCTAGTACAAACTGGAAAAGCTTTCCTATCTTTCCACAATATGAAAAGTGATTGATTGATATGTTTTTGCGCCAAGTAAAAACCAATACCTTGTTTGAGATCGTGGAAGAAATCAAGATAATACAATTGCTTATGGGCATTATCATAAGAAATGTAAAAGTTTAAAAGCGATTAAATTGACACATTATACACAATTGTTACATGGCTTTGCCCGGACTTGAACCGGAGACCTTCAGTGTGTTAGACTGACGTGATAACCAACTACACCACAAAACCATATTGAGTAAAGACATTATTCTACCTCAATTGAAGAATAGGCCAATGTGTTCAAGACAAAACCCAGCAATTCCAGTACCATTATGCGCCAAATTCGAGCTGCTCTCATGATATATGTCAAGAGTATTAGTTGTTTTTACTTATGCAATGGTTTTGTGGTGTAGTTGGCTATCACGTCAGTCTCACACACTAAAGGTCTCCAGTTCAAATCTGGGCAAAACCAATTCAAATTTAGTTGATTCAATAATTAAGAATATGCAAATAATTATTTCTGAAATTACTCAGTTTTAAAAGATCAATTATGGAATCCAACCAAGTTATATTGGCATTCCAGTTCCCCTATTGTGTCTAGTACAAACTGGAAAAGCTTTCCTATCTTTCCACAATATGAAAAGTGATTGATTGATATGTTTTTGCGCCAAGTAAAAACCAATACCTTGTTTGAGATCGTGGAAGAAATCAAGATAATACAATTGCTTATGGGCATTATCATAAGAAATGTAAAAGTTTAAAAGCGATTAAATTGACACATTATACACAATTGTTACATGGCTTTGCCCGGACTTGAACCGGAGACCTTCAGTGTTGACGTGATAACCAACTACACCACAAAACCATATTGAGTAAAGACATTATTCTACCTCAATTGAAGAATAGGCCAATGTGTTCAAGACAAAACCCAGCAATTCCAGTACCATTATGCGCCAAATTCGAGCTGCTCTCATGATATATGTCAAGAGTATTAGTTGTTTTTACTTATGCAATGGTTTTGTGGTGTAGTTGGCTATCACGTCAGTCTCACACACTGAAGGTCTCCAGTTCAAATCTGGGCAAAACCAATTCAAATTTAGTTGATTCAATAATTAAGAATATGCAAATAATTCTTTCTGAAATTACTCAGTTTTAAAAGATCAATTATGGAATCCAACCAAGTTATATTGGCATTCCAGTTCCCCTATTGTGTCTAGTACAAACTGGAAAAGCTTTCCTATCTTTCCACAATATGAAAAGTGATTGATTGATATGTTTTTGCGCCAAGTAAAAACCAATACCTTGTTTGAGATCGTGGAAGAAATCAAGATAATACAATTGCTTATGGGCATTATCATAAGAAATGTAAAAGTTTAAAAGCGATTAAATTGACACATTATACACAATTGTTACATGGCTTTGCCCGAACTTGAACCGGAGACCTTCACGTGATAACCAACTACACCACAAAACCATATTGAGTAAAGACATTATTCTACCTCAATTGAAGAATAGGCCAATGTGTTCAAGACAAAACCCAGCAATTCCAGTACCATTATGCGCCAAATTCGAGCTGCTCTCATGATATATGTCAAGAGTATTAGTTGTTTTTACTTATGCAATGGTTTTGTGGTGTAGTTGGCTATCACGCCGGGCCTCACACAATCGAAGGTCTCCTAGTTCAAATCGGGCAAAACCAATTCAAATTTAGTTGATTCAATAATTAAGAATATGCAAATAATTTTTTCAAATTACTCGCTTTTAAAAGATCAATTATGGAATCCAACCAAGTTATATTGGCATTCCAAATCCCCTATTGTGTCTAGTACAACCGAAAAGCTTTCCTATCTTTCCACAATATGAAAAGTGATTGATTGATATGTTTTTGCCAAGTAAAACCAATACCTTGTTTGAGATCGGAAGAAATCAAGATAATACAATTGCTTATGGGCATTATCATAAGAAATGTAAAAGTTTAAAAGCCGATTAAATTGACACATTATACACAATTGTTACATGGTTTTGCCCGGACTTGAAACGGAGACCTTTCAAAAGGTGTTAGATCGACTTGATAACCAACTACACCACAAAACCATATTGAGTAAAGACATTATTCTACCTCAATTGAAGAATAGGCCAATGTGTTCAAGACAAAACCAAAGAATTCCAAGCATTCATTATCCAAATGAGCTCGAGCTGCTCTCATGATATATGTCAAGAGTATTAGTTGTTTTTACTTATGCAATGGTTTTGTGGTGTAGTTGGCTATCACGCCTTTCCTCTTCCAAGGTTTCTCGCTCAAAATCTGGGCAAAACCAATTCAAATTTAGTTGATTCAATAATTAAGAATATGCAAATAATTATTTCTCAAATTACTCTTTTAAAAGATCAATTATGGAATCCAACCAAGTTATATTGGCATTCCAGTTCTATTGTGTCTAGTACAAACGGAAAAGCTTTCCTATCTTTCCACAATATGAAAAGTGATTGATTGATATGTTTTTGCGCCAAGTAAAAACCAATACCTTGTTTGAGATCGTGGAAGAAATCAAGATAATACAATTGCTTATGGGCATTATCATAAGAAATGTAAAAGTTTAAAAGCCAATTAAATTGACACATTATACACAATTGTTACATCTTCTTTTTGCCCGGACTTGAACCGAGACCTTTCCTTGTGTTAGATCGACGTGATAACCAACTACACCACAAAACCATATTGAGTAAAGACATTATTCTACCTCAATTGAAGAATAGGCCAATGTGTTCAAGACAAAACCCAAAGCAATTCCAAGCATACCATTATGCGCCAAATTTTTCCCTCATGATGATATATGTCAAGAGTATTAGTTGTTTTTTACTTATGCAATGGTTTTGTGGTGTAGTTGGCTATCACCCCTACCTTTGTAATGGGTCTTTTCAAATCTTGGGCAAAACCAATTCAAATTTAGTTGATTCAATAATTAAGAATATGCAAATAATTTTTGAAAATTACTCAGCTTTTAAAAGATCAATTATGGAATCCAACCAAGTTATATTGGCATTCCCCTTTCCCTATTGTGTCTAGTACAAACCGAAAAGCTTTCCTATCTTTCCACAATATGAAAAGTGATTGATTGATATGTTTTTGCCAAGTAAAAACCAATACCTTGTTTGAGATTGGAAGAAATCAAGATAATACAATTGCTTATGGGCATTATCATAAGAAATGTAAAAGTTTAAAACTCTTCCAAATTAAATTGACACATTATACACAATTGTTACATGGCTTTTTTCAAACTTGAAGAGAATTTTTCCCGAATGGATAAACCAACTACACCACAAAACCATATTGAGTAAAGACATTATTCTACCTCAATTGAAGAATAGGCCAATGTGTTCAAGACAAAACTTTCCTATCTTTCCTTTTCCTTCATATATCTTCAAATTTGATTGATTGATATTTTTTCAAGAGTATCCAGTTTTTTACTTATGCAAAGAATGGTTGTGGTGAGTTGGACCAATCAGAAATCAAGATAATTTTTACCTTTTGGGCATTAAGAATATTGAATTGTTTTGCCAAGTAAAACCAATTCAAAGTTGATTCAATTTTAAGAAGTTTTTGCAAATTAAATTGGACACTTTATTCCACCAAATTTTTGGGCAAAACCTTTCTTTAAAGATCAATTATGGAATCCAACACCACAAAACCATATTTCCCCTTTTTCCCATTCCTCTTTATAGGCCTATTGTGTCTAGTACAAAACCGGAAAGTTTTCCTATCTTTCCACAATATGAAAAGTGATTGATTTTTATTATAATGGCGCCAAGTAAAACCAATACCAAGCTTTTTGAGATTGTATGGAAAAAATCAAGATCAAATACAATTGCTTTCAATAATTAAGAATAATAAGAAATTTTAAAAGTTTTCTAGTTTTAAAAGATCAATTTAAATTGAACCAAGAATTATTGGCATTACATGGCTTTTGCCTTATTGAACCTATTACCTTCACAACGAAAACCTTGAAAACCAACTACACCACAAAACCATATTGAGTAAAAGACATTATTCTACCTCAATTGAAGAATAGGCCAATAGTTGTTCAAGACAAAACCCAAGAATTTCAAAGATTATGGGCAAATTATCGCTTCTCATGATATATGTATTGTGTCTAGTACAAACTGAAAAGCTTTTTATTGATTGATATGTTTTTTTAAAAACCAATACCTTGTTTGAGATCGTGGAAGAAATCAAGATAATACCAAGGCATTATCATAAGAAAGGTAAAAGTTTAAAAGGTGGGGTACTTATGCAATGGTTTTGTGGTAGTTTTATCACGCCTTTGCTTTTCCATTAACTTTTCAAGGTCTCTTTGACGGGATAACCAACCAAACTGGGCAAAACCAATTCAAATTTAGTTGATTCAATAATTAAGAATATGCAAATGTTTTTCTTTTCAAATTTTTGTGGTGTAGTTTTTAAAAGATCAATTATGGAATCCAAACCAAGTTGATTCAATAATTAAGAATTCAAATAATTCTTCCCTATTGTGTCTTTTAAAAATCAATTATACCAAGTTATATTGGCATTCAGTTCCCTTTTCCTATCTTTCCACAATATGAAAATATGATTGATTGATATGTTTTTGAATTCAAGTAAAACCAATACCTTGTTTGAGATCGTGGAAGAAATCAAGATAATACAATTGCTTATGGGCATTATCATAAGAAATGTAAAAGTTTAAAAGCGATTAAATTGACACATTATACACAATTGTTACATGGCTTTGCCCGACTTTGAACCGAGACCTTCAAAGGTGTTAGATCGACGTGATAACCAACTACACCACAAAACCATATTGAGTAAAGACATTATTCTACCTCAATTGAAGAATAGGCCAATGTGTTCAAGACAAAACCCAGCAATTCCAGTACCATTATGCGCCAAATTCGAGCTGCTCTCATGATATATGTCAAGAGTATTAGTTGTTTTACTTATGCAATGGTTTTGTGGTGTAGTTGGCTATCACGCGGCCTCCTCACACAATCAAGGTCTCCAGTTCAAATCTGGGCAAAACCAATTCAAATTTAGTTGATTCAATAATTAAGAATATGCAAATAATTCTTTTCTGAAATTACTGGGTTTTAAAAGATCAATTATGGAATCCAACCAAGTTATATTGGCATTCCAGCCCTATTGTGTCTAGTACAAACCTGAAAAGCTTTCCTATCTTTCCACAATATGAAAAGTGATTGATTGATATGTTTTTGCGCCAAGTAAAAACCAATACCTTGTTTGAGATCGTGGAAGAAATCAAGATAATACAATTGCTTATGGGCATTATCATAAGAAATGTAAAAGTTTAAAAGCGATTAAATTGACACATTATAATAACAATTGTTACATGGTTTTTGCCCGGACTTGAACCGAGAGACCTTCAAAGGTGTTAGATCGACGTGATAACCAACTACACCACAAAACCATATTGAGTAAAGACATTATTCTACCTCAATTGAAGAATAGGCCAATGTGTTCAAGACAAAACCCAGCAATTCCAGTACCATTATGCGCCAAATTCGAGCTGCTCTCATGATATATGTCATGAGTATTAGTTGTTTTTACTTATGCAATGGTTTTGTGGTGTAGTTGGCTATCACGCCGGGCCTCACACATAATCAAGGTCTCCAATTCAAATCTGGGCAAAACCAATTCAAATTTAGTTGATTCAATAATTAAGAATATGCAAATAATTATTTCTGAAATTACTCAGTTTTAAAAGATCAATTATGGAATCCAACCAAGTTATATTGGCATTCCAGTTCCCCTATTGTGTCTCGGAAAAGCTTTCCTATCTTTCCACAATATGAAAAGTGATTGATTGATATGTTTTTGCGCCAAGTAAAAACCAATACCTTGTTTGCAAGATAATACAATTGCTTATGGGCATTATCATAAGAAATGTAAAAGTTTAAAAGCGATTAAATTGACACATTATACACAATTGTTACATGGCTTTGCCCGGACTTGAACCGAGACCTTCAAGGTGTTAGACCGACGCGGATAACCAACTACACCACAAAACCATATTGAGTAAAGACATTATTCTACCTCAATTGAAGAATAGGCCAATGTGTTCAAGACAAAACCCAAAGAATTCCAAAGACCATTATGCGCCAAATTCGAGCTGCTCTCATGATATATGTCAAGAGTATTAGTTGTTTTTACTTATGCAATGGTTTTGTGGTGTAGTTGGCTATCACGCCGGGCCTCACACATATTGAAGGTCTCCAGTTTGGGCAAAACCAATTCAAATTTAGTTGATTCAATAATTAAGAATATGCAAATAATTTTTTTCTGAAATTACTCAATTTTAAAAAGATCAATTATGGAATCCAACCAAGTTATATTGGCATTCCGGAATTCCCCTATTGTGTCTAGTACAAACTGGAAAAGCTTTCCTATCTTTCCACAATATGAAAAGTGATTGATTGATATGTTTTTGCGCCAAGTAAAAACCAATACCTTGTTTGAGATCGTGGAAGAAATCAAGATAATACAATTGCTTATGGGCATTATCATAAGAAATGTAAAAGTTTAAAAGCGATTAAATTGACACATTATACACAATTGTTACATGGCTTTGCCCGGACTTGAACCGACGACCTTCAGTGTGTTAGACTGACGTGATAACCAACTACACCACAAAACCATATTGAGTAAAGACATTATTCTACCTCAATTGAAGAATAGGCCAATGTGTTCAAGACAAAACCCAGCAATTCCAGTACCATTATGCGCCAAATTCGAGCTGCTCTCATGATATATGTCAAGAGTATTAGTTGTTTTTACTTATGCAATGGTTTTGTGGTGTAGTTGGCTATCACGTCAGTCTCACACACTGAAGGTCTCCAGTTCAAATTTGGGTAAAACCAATTCAAATTTAGTTGATTCAATAATTAAGAATATGCAAATAATTCTTTCTGAAATTACTCAGTTTTAAAAGATCAATTATGGAATCCAACCAAGTTATATTGGCATTCCAGTTCCCCTATTGTGTCTAGTACAAACTGGAAAAGCTTTCCTATGTTTCCACAATATGAAAAGTGATTGATTGATATGTTTTTGCGCCAAGTAGAAACCAATACCTTGTTTGAGATCGTGGAAAGAAATCAAGATAATACAATTGCTTATGGGCATTATCATAAGAAATGTAAAAGTTTAAAAGCGATTAAATTGACACATTATACACAACTAGTTAAGGTGCCTAGTGTTGCTGGGCATAGCTAGAAATTGTGAATGACATACTGGAGCAATTGTTAAATGGATTCTTGTTTTTAAATTTGGATAATCAAGAGCATTCGACCACATTTCGCACTTCCCCTTATCTTTTCAAAATTTTTTTCTTTTCATTTTGCCTTTGTCTACTATTTTTTTCCTATTTTCCCTAAACCCCTTTTCCCTTTTTACATTTTTCAATTTTTTTTTTTTCTTTTTCCATTATTCCATTTCCTTTTTTTTTTCTCTTTTTTTTGTTTACCTTCCCCATTTTCCTTTTCTATTTTTCCTTCCCTTTCTCCAATTTGTGGTTGCCCTTTTTTTCCCTTTCCTTATGCCTTCCCCCTCTCTTTTCCCATTTCCCTCTTCAAAAGTTTTCCTCGTGCCCTTCTTTCTAAGTTTTCCTTTTCTGCTTTCCCTTTGTTTTTCCTTCCCCCACCTTTTCTTTTCCC
Organism: Isoetes taiwanensis; assembly: GCA_021234155.1. Lineage (NCBI taxonomy): Eukaryota > Viridiplantae > Streptophyta > Lycopodiopsida > Isoetales > Isoetaceae > Isoetes > Isoetes taiwanensis. The sequence continues at coordinate 81,325 of JAJEKV010000711.1, forward strand.
CTTTTTCCCTTCCCTTTTCCTCTTTTGCCCAAAGCCCTTTGTCTTCCTTTTTTTCTAGTTCCATTTTCCCTTCCTTTTCCCCCATTTTTTTTTTCCCTCTTTTCCTTTCCCTTTTTTTTCCATGTCTGTATAGATTTTTCCTTCGGTTTTCTCCTTTTCCTCACCCTTTCCCTCTTCCTTTTTGCCATGTCCCTTTTCTCTTCTTTTTTTTCCATGCTCTTTTTCCATTTCCTCTTTTCCCCTTTCTTCACCTTTTTCCTCCTCCCCTCCTTTTTTCCTTTTTTCCTTCTCTTTTTCTTTTTCTATTTTGCTCTTCCTTTTTATTCACCTCCCCTTTTCTATTTTCCATTTTACCTCCCATTTTTTCCTTTTACCTTTTCCATTTGCTTCCACTTTTTTCACGTTTGCCTTTTCCATTTCAACCTCCTTGCTTTTCCCTTTTTCTATCCCTCCCTTTTCACATTCCTTTTTCATTTTACCTTATTTTGTTTTCCTTTTCTCCCATTCCATCCCCTTCACTTTCCTTTCCCCTTCCCTTTACCAATGGCCTTTTCCCTTCCCTTTTCCTCCTCTCCCGACCCTTTCTCTATTCCGGGCTTTTTTTTTCTGCCCCTTTTTCCCTTCCATTTTTTCTCTCTTAGCCTCCTTTTGGGTTGCCCCTAGGGGCAAACCCTCGTTTAAATGGGTTTGTGGGATATCTTGGTATATCTTTGGAATATACTTCGATATGTTGATGATTGCTAAAACCCTTTGTTCCTGTAAATGCACCGCGGTCGGTTCGTTGTGGATCAAGGATGTTACGGGAAAGGGAAAAATGGCTCAATCGATGAATAAGAAACGGCCGTTCGGATCGTTAAAACATGATTAGCCTATAGAAGATGCTCTCTATAAAGGTAAATCGAGGTTTTTCTTAAGCTCCTATTTATCTCAGGTCTATCCAGCTTTATTTAAGATCATATTCAAGATCATAGTTCTTGTTTTTTCGTGATCATTATATTGCCTGATTGATTTTCTTGTCCGTGCAGGAGGAGACATGCAAGAGGTCGGCCAATTTTGATGCTCTTCTACTTGGAAGGTATGAATCCCAAGGCATTTGTCAATTTTCTGGAGTTTATTTTTCGAGTTTACAATTCCCAAAGGTGCGTAAGTTATCCTTTTTAGACCTAATTTTTCGAATGAAGAGTTGACAATCGAAATGACCTTGAAATACTCTGGTAGAATTCCTCTATACAGACCTCAAAATCCCTCTGTCCTGATTATATACCTGTTGAAGAGAAAATACTAGCTATACTGCTGCAAGCTAAACTTGCAACTATAGCTGGAGACTCTGGCCTATAAAGTAAATATAAAAGAAGTTATGTTTTGCATGGAGTTTTTAACACAAGATATATGGGGCTTTGACAAACCTCGAGAAACCCAAAGAGGACTTCAAAGGTCTCATACATGAGAATTTTTGGCAATGTTTGACCCAACACACTATTATAGTCAAAATAAGATGTTATGAGCCATTATTATTAACTAAATATTTAAATCTGGATGAAAACAAACCCACAGATTACTCTACCAGTAGCGTGGTTGTAAGTCCTTTGTATAGTTCCCTGAAGTCCTCATCGCAACAAATCTGGATAAGGCTTTAGCGGCGACTAAAGCAAAGCTATATATCATTGCGGACCATAAATGGAAGATTATAAACAATGTCTGGCTATACACATCAAGCAATTATCTCTTCGAGTAATGCAATACCTCATATTACTACTTATCAGGGGACACATGGTTATCAGGAAACTGGTTCCAATATTGGTGAGCAAATTAAAAAAGCTGAAAGAATGGCAGAGCATGTGAAAGCAAGAGGAGAATCTTATATTATAATATTATACCATAATTCTTGGATCAAGCCCTAATTTGAATGGTCGAGATCATCTGAGTGCATCCGAAGGCCGAGATTTATTGCACGACTTACCACCACCATGATTGGTCGTACTTTGATCTCTTAAGGGGAAAGGGTAAAGGGAAAAGGGGGGAAAGGAAAAGGGAAGAGACAAAAGAGAATGTGAAATGCAAAAAGGCACGGGAAAAGGGAGAAAAGCAAAGGGAAAAGGGTGGGGATAAGAGAAGAGAAAAATGAATGGAAAAATGAAAACACCCTCAAGAAATTGCAGGGCAACCCTCTGTGCGCAACACCTTGTTTTTTTCCCTTTCTGCATCTACAAACTTAAGAATAAAAAAAAAGGTTCTTAATGTTTAGTTGTGATTACCAATCAACTTGTTTTGAAGATATTACATAGAATATGGACTGACTAAGTGTTTCCTCAGCCATAGAAGAGTCAAGATGTATTGCATAGCAGAAGCCATAGAAGAATTCAAGATGCATTGCATAGCCTACTTGGATTGGTTTCTGCATCAAAGTTGATTTCCTTTAAAGAATATGCAATAATGTTTTGAGGATCCACAGTAGCCAGTTAATTCTTTAGTTTATCACAAAGAACACGCAGGTCCATTTTTTCTTCATCATATGGTATTTATTGTTCATGTAGAGGAGGAAGTTGAAATTGTAGATTCCCTTGATTCTAACAAGATTCCCTTCAGTTTCTTTAGGTTATTTTAGGTTGCTTTGAACTTTACTTTAGATGCTTATAGACGTCCCTGATGTTCAATCGGGATTCCTTTGAGGTTCTTTAAATTCTTTCTAAGTCATTTGGGTTGCAAAGGTTTGTTTAAAATTGCATATGAAGTTCTTTAGATTCTTTTAAGTTATTTAAGGTTTGATAAGATTTGCTTAAGTTTGTATCAGGGAGACACTACCATATGAACCAAGTAAAACTTAGTGTCTTTGGAAAAGCGTTCTTAGATTTATTGTTTAGCATTGTTGTTGTTATGGAGGGTATGGGTTATTGTTGTTGTCTAGATGCAGCAAGATGCAAATGTCTTGTTATCTTAACACATCACCAATGTTGCCTAATACAAGGTATATCCTTCAAAAATTAAGAATCAACATAAGGCATTTGCAAGTCATTAAAAAAATGCAAATTCTGCAGGTTGAAAGGTAACCTCCCAGTTAACAAAAGCACATGGATGATACTTTATAAAGCGGAACGTTCCAACTTCAAATTTTCTCTCCAAGCTATGCAAATACACCATGTATGCTTGGATGGATTTAAATCCAAGCAGAGGCGTGCACTAGACTACGACTAAGAAGGTAGATTTGGCCTGGATTCAAGGTAAAATGGCAACATCCCAAACTTTATGCTTGGAAACTTTATGATCCCAAACTTTTTTAACCTCTTCTCTTGTCCATTTGTCATCTATCGAAGTATCTCGCAAAATATGGAACCCGTTCTTGTTAGTTCAAATTGTTTTTCATTGTTTATCCTAACGATTTGATTCATCATACTAAGTTTATGCAAAATAAAAGACTTTAAGAAGCTTGAAATATGTTCCATCTTTGGGGCCAAGTCCTCATTAATATAAAGGCGAGCAAGGTCCAATCTTATGACACGAGGAGATTACATCCTCAGCAATACAAAGTCAGTAGGTTGGACGCTAAGCCCTTATGTGCTTTGCTAAATTTTTGTTCTAATACAGCTTATCGCATAGTATGCCTTCTATAATTACACCTCGACCTTTCCTCTAGACTTGAATCGTTTACTAGACTTGAATCGTTCATTAAGTATAAGATACACTAGATGTCTCCCATATCTCCGCAAATGGGATACATAACACTCCCATGTATATCCTGAAGAGAACCATATAGAAACAGTTTACCATTTATAAAATGTCTAGAATCTATTTTTCCTTTCCTAGGAGTCCATTTGTTACTGCAGATGTACACACTCATTCCAATTCTGATCACAATTTTAACAACAGTGCAATGGTGCTGGGGTAGATTTCAAATCTTTCATACCGACCTGATTTTTCGGCGGATATTCACCGCACAGTAATTTTCTAAAATCCAGAATACATATCATGGTCACTAGAGTCCAATAAATCAGACATGTTCATGCATTATAGAAATACTTACCACATCAAGGTTAAGTGGAAGAGGCTTCATGAGATCAGGAAGCATCACAGGATTCAATGATTTTATAAACTCGCCCACCTCCTGCAAAGAATACCACAGAATTTTAAAACTAGCTTAATGTACAGATGGACGCAATGATTCACTTAGGTGTCTAACTTTAAAAGAACCCTTCAGAATATAAAATAACTACTTAATGTGGAAGAAGATGGCTGAAGGCATGCCAATCAAAATCTGGGAAAAGTAGAATATATAGGAAAGGCACAGATCACCTTCTTTATGGCCATCTCCTGGTCTTCATCTGTCAAGGCAATGCCTGCACCTTCAAAGAGTTGTTTGTCTAACACTTCAACAATAACATTAGCCCTTCGGTTTTAAAAAGGTTAAAACATGACACAGTTTTCACCATAAATATCAGGTCTTACAAACATTTTGATTGTGTTTCTTGCATTGAAATTTTATGCAGATGAAATCGACCCCAAAAATGATGGCTGGTAAGGTGCAGCATTCAAAGGTTAAAAGATCCAAGTTTGTTCCTCCAGGGCATGTTGCACTCCAAACAGTTTAAATGCAACATGCATACTAAAGCTACGACATGCTGTAGCATTTTGAGAGTTTGGATTTGAAATCCAGTGAGAAGCTCAGGCTGAATGATTAAAAAAAAAATGCAAATGCATAGGTGCAAAACGTGACATAACAGAAACAACTTCACTTGAGGGCACAAAAAGCAATAGACATATTCTGCTACAAATACATAGTGCCAAACTCATGCAAGTCATAGACACATACTGCAAACATACATATTGCATGCCCCATGTAGCAACCAATATTACCAAATATGGTGACAAGAAGCTCAGGCTGAATGATTAAAAAAGAAGAATGCAAATGCATAGGTGCAAAACGTGACACAACAGAAACAACTTCACCTGAGGGCACAAAAAGCAGTAGACATATTCTGCTACAAATACATATATTGATAGCTCATTACAGAAATCTCAACATACCGGAGCAGAAAGGCTCTGAACTTTAACTTTAACATGCCATTTTTGCTGGCCAATATCCACCACAGCTTTAACAACAACTATTCCATGGCTGATCTCTTTCTCTGGCATCCCATGTGTTTTGCCAGCAACCTGTACATTTATGTTCTCATAAGTCTTCTCAACTTCAGCCATCCATCCACTTCTTCCAACATTCTATGAAAGTGGATAACTGTAAGTACAAATGAGCAACAATGCACTGCTATATCCATATTTAATCTATGCTTAGTTTAATAACAAGAAAAATCATGCTAGAGGTATTTAGCATACTAGGATATCAGCTTTATATATAAGTAAAGTGAGCATAAGACATGATGCATACAAAACTAGCCCATATTGGCAGGCAAAAAATGGGACATGGTATACCTTGGTTCATGATCCCCATATAATGACCAACGTAAAGTCGCACATGTAAAGTGCACGGGATCGAGAGAAATGGGAAAACTTTAAATTCCAGACTAGTAATGGTACCAGCCGTTCTTGGAACAAAATTGAGAGTTTGTAAATGTTTTGGGCTATAGTGAGAAAAAGCCCTACCCTTTTCTTTTCTGTTTCCATTTCTCTTTTGCTCTATCCCGTATTTCACTTTTTCTTATTTTCTATACACTTTTCTTTTTCTTTTCAGTTTTTTCCCATTTTTTTCGTATATGTTTCCTTGTTTCCCCACCCCTTTCCTTCCTTTCCCTCTTTCCTTTTTCCGATAACCTTTTTCCCTTTCCTTTTCCTCCTTTCTCCACACTTTCCTTCTTCTCCTTTTTCCATGCCCTTCTCCTTTTCCCTTCACCCTTTTCCATGCCTTATCTTTTCCCCACCCTTTTTCCATGCCTTCCCTTTTCCTCAATCTTTTAGTCTTTCGCTTTTTTCCATGCCTATTTTCCCTTATCTTTTCCTCCATTTCCCAGCCTTTCACTCTTCCTTATTTTGGGTGCCCTTTTCTCCTCCCTTTTTCTTTTCTTTCCCCTCTCGTTTCCCATGCCCTTTTTACCTTCCCTTTTCCCATCTCCTCACCCTTTCTCCCTTCCCCTTTTCTATGTTCCTTTTTCTCTTTTCCTTTTTCCTATTTTTTTTTTTTTTTTTTCCCGTGCCCTCTCCCCATTTTCCCTTTTTTTCCTCCTTTTTTTCTTTTCCATTTTCTTCTTCTTCGCCCTTTCCCCTTCCCTTTTTTTCCACCCCTTTCTTCTTTCCATTTTTCTGTGCTTTCCTTTTCCTCCTTTTCCCACCCCTTTCCCACATTCTTTTTGCATAGTGTGATTTTTCTTCTTTTCTTTTTTTTTTTTTCTTTTCCTTTTCCATGTTTTCTTCCCCTTTCTCTCTGCTCCCAGCTTCTCTTCCCTTTTCCCTTTCCTAATGGATTTTTTTTTCTTTTTTTCTTCTTTTTTGAAGGATCCTTTTCTCGTGCCCTTTTCCTTCCTTTTCTTTTCCTTTTCCCTTTTCCCATACCTTTCCACATTTGTTTTCTTTTCTTATTTTCCTATACTCAGTTTTCCTCTTTTCAATAAACCTTTCTCTCTTCCCTTTTTTTTTTTTTCCTTTTTCTTTTTTTCTACACAAAACTTAAGCAAATTTTCCTCTTCCTTTTTATCTCATGCCCTTTCCCCCTTCCCTTTTAATGTTTCCCTTTTTTTTTTTCTCAAATGACTTTAGAAAGGTTCCTTTCCCCCTTTCCGATTTTCCTTTTCTTTCTTCTCACTTTCCCTTATTTCTTCCCTTCTCCCCATCCTTTTCTTGTTCTCCCTTTTCCCCTCTTTCTCATTTTCAAGGGGAATCTTTTCAACTTCCCCTTTACTCGTCCAATTTTACCATATGATGAAGAAAAAATTTTCGTTTTTCCTTTTCCTTTTTCTTTTTCTTTTCTTTTTCCTTTTCCAAAACATTTTCCTTTTCCTTTAAAGGAAATCAACTTTTTTCCTTTTCCTTTTTCCTTTTCCTTTTTCCAATGCATCTTGAATTTTTCTATCTTTCTTCTTATGCAATACTCTTTTCTCTATTGAGGAAACCTTTTTCTTCCATTTTCTATGTTTTATCTTCAAAACTTTTCCCTTTTTAATCACAACTAAACATTAAGAACCTTTTTTTTATTCTTCTTTTGTAGATGCGTAAAGGGATCTCTTCCCTTTTCCGGGATGGAAGCCCTTTCCTACAAGACTTTTTGAGGGTCCCTTTTCCTAAATCAAACCATGAAGTCATGTTTTCACAATCTATATTTAAATTAAAGTAGACCCTTACCATAAAACACAGAGGTCCCCTACATTCATGTACAAGCCTTTCTCCAAACCCATGGAGGATTTAAAGGCCTCTTGGAAAACTCAATGATGGAGTGATAGCATTCATGAATCCATGCAGGCTTCATACATTGTTTCTTATGTTATCAAGTATCAAGTATTCTATTGTCTTGAAGTAGTAATTTGAATTGATTGTCAAAACATGACTTTGAACTATGATTTAAACCACTTCACCCTCCGTCCATAGCGGGCAACCCTCCGTGCGCAGCACCTTGTTATTTCTTTTTTCCCTTTCTTTTTTTCATGTCTTTTTTTCCCTTTTTTTTTGTAGGCAAGCTATTTATATTTTATATTAATAAAAACAGAAATACATAGGCTCTCAAATAGCCAGGTTATCGTTTGTAACAGTTATTATGTTCCGCGACTAGCGGAGCAGCCTCCACAAATGAAGGTAAATGGAACATCCACCAATGGTGACCTTTTCTGCACTTTATCATACCTTACTCTTCCTCACCAATTGTGGCCCAAGAGGTAACAAAGTATTCAGAGAAGCCACGATCCCACCAATTTTTTAAATCTCTATCATACATGTTCCAGATCTCCTTCTATGTGATATTCCCATTAGAGCTATTTCAAAATTGAAAGATGCAACAATCCGCTTGTAACGGTAGCTTCCGCTCTATAGACACCTCACAAATGATGCTTCCACACACACCATAATGCAATGGTGGTCATTGACCTGCTGACCTTAGAGTGTGCTTTAGTCAGGATCTGAGGCCAGCTCAATTTTTGTGGGTCTAAGCAAAGAATCGGCATGGCCCAATTCAAAATTTTCTGATTTTGTTCTTGAAAGAACATGTGCTCTATTCCTTCCTCTACTAGACACCCCAATGGACAGCTAGTCTCTCGCGGACTATTTTTCCTCTGTAATAACCGGGTAAGAGTAGCTATCCCTCCTTGCCATGCCATCCATATAAAGACTTGTTTTTTTTGAGCTCCACGAGTCCCAACATCTCACTAATTGCGGGATGAGGGTTCCCCGATCCAGCCAAGCTTCCTTCCATTTTTGAACGGGGCTCTTCTCAACAGTTTTTGTATACCCATCTAACTTTATATTACGTTTTGAGCTGTCCCTTTCTCATCAATCATTGCCCATTCTTCTAACTGACCTTGCTCACCTGAGAATACATCTACCTTCTTGAGGATTAATTCATAAAGTTTCCTGTTTCCATGATCATTTCCTACAATATGCTTAAGCACAGACCATGCCTTCCATCTCTGCAATTCAGGGTTCCATATATCATGGAATCTAGTAATTCCTTTGTTGATCCAGTTAGCAGCAAGCCTAGGATGTGCTAACATTAATGGTTGCCCATTCACCCTGTTTATATGGCTGCTCCAAAAGATTGAATGCCCACCAATTTTCCACGGTAATTCTTTTTGCTCAAAGGTGTTTGCTGCCTCCATCCATGAGAGAAGGAGATTTCTCATCATTGGTGATGTATTGCTCCCTATTTTGAACGGATAGTAGGCTGAGTTAGGTAACAAGATAGCGATGATGGTTTACCTTGCGGGTGTCAATTGTTCGTGATGCATGTCCGATGAAGCTCATTGCGGTTTAGCTATCACCATGTAATGCTCAAGAAGACCTGTTTGGCTCCAAGTGCTATAGCTTGTGTTCTTAAATCCTTTAGGCCAAGCCCGCCATCAACCCCTGTTCCTCGCTAACTTTGATTGACCATGCCGGAGCTTGGATGCTCCATCCCATAAAAATCTTCTAATTATACTAGTAATGGTGCCAGCCGTTGTCGGGCATAATTTGGAAGCCTTTAAAGTTTTAGAAAAGGAATGAGAAAATCGCGGAAAGATTAATTTAACATTTGTACTCTTTTTCGTAATTTTTTGTACAAAGGAAAAAAAATGAATGGGTGCCAAGAATATGTTGTTAGATTCAGACATTTAGGTGTTGGCAAAGTATAGCTTGAAATGCCTTCTATTGTGGGAGGGTGATGTCTCATTCATTCAAATTCACACCATTTTTGTAGGAAAAGGAAAAGAAAAAAAAGCATGATGCTAATTGATACATTTTTCCGGAAAAGGTAAAAAACAAAAGCATGATGTTAATTGATATATTTTTTTTGAATGCAATTGAAAATATGTCTTATCCTAGGGTTGATAACGATGCCAAGATCTTTCAGTACCTAAGTTGTGTTCATTATTGTCCTTTATCTTCGTCCTAGGGTTGATAACTTCATTATTGTCCTCGATCTTCATCCTAGGGTTGATAACGATGCCAAGATCTTTCAGTACCTAAGTTTTGTTCATTATTGTCCTCCATCTTCATGTGAGGTGAGAATTTTAAGAATAGAATAGAATAGAGGAAGTTCTTTAAAAGGGGCCCGATGTCACACGTCATTTTACCATTCCCCCTTTTCTTTTCATAAAACCCTTGTAGTTGTAGTTGTTGAAAAAGGACATGACAATACAATTATTTGAAAAATGACATGGCACATAGTTGTAGAAAAGGACATGGCAATACAATTATTAAAGTGTAAAGTTGTAGTTATTGGAAACGAACATGGCATTAGAGTAATGTAAGTACTAGTAACGGTGCCCAGCGTTGTTGGGCATAATTTGGGAGCCTTTTATAAGTTCCATGGAAAAAAGAATGAGAAAATCGGGGAAAAGATATTTAACATTTGTATTTTTTTTCGGTCATTTTTGTACAAAGGATACAAAATGAAAAGGGGTGCCAAGAATATGTTGTTAGATTCGTACATTTAGGTGCCAAAAAAAAAATATAGCTTGAAATGCCTTCTATTGTAGGAGGGTGATGTCTCATTCATTCGAATTATTCACATCGATTTTTGTAGGTGCCTCAGTAGAAAGCAAAAAGCATGATGCTAATTGATATATTTTTTTGAATGTGGAGAAAATATGTCTTATCCTAGGGTTGATAACGATGCCAAGATCTTTCGCACCTAAGTTGTGTTCATTATTGTCCTCTATCTTCGCCCTAGGGTTGATAACTTCATTATTGTCCTCCATCTTCATCCTAGGTTTGATAAGGATGCAAAGATCTGGGGAAAGTACCTAAGTTGTGTTCATTATTGTCCTCCATCTTTGTCGAGGGCTAGAATTTTAAGAGGAAGTTCTTTAAAAGGGCCTTTTTTATCCACGCCACACGCCATTTTACCTATTCCCTTTTTTTTTTTCATTTTACCATTCCCCTTTTCTTTTAAGATAACCCTTTGTAGGAAAGTTGTTGAAAAAGGACACGACAATACAATTATTTAACTATAAAATTGTAGTTGTTGAAAAATGACATGGCGCATAGTTGTAGAAAAGGACATGGCAACACAGTTATTAAAGTATAAAGTTGTAGTTATTGGAAACGAACATGGCATTAGAGTTATGTAAGTATATAAAGGAGCAAACACCAAAGTCTATTTAAAATATAAAATCCTTCCTTGGTGCACAAATTAAACAAAGTCCGTGCATTTTACAAATCTACCCAAAAAAAAAAATTAATATAACAAATGGAGAAACAAACAATTTCAAGGAGAAGCTTTTAAATTCTCATTGCCATTGTGTAACCTAGATTTGCTGAGAAAAAGCTCATGGCTTTTAGAAAATGATGCAAGCTTGAGCACCTGATGTGTAAAGAATGACAGAAACCATGCATATATGGGCCTTCATATTCTTATGTTGCCCCTTCAAAATGCACTTTTATGTTGTACAAATATCCATACTTGGAGTAAAACTGTATTCTTCAAATATAGCAGGATTTGATTGGGCTTTTCAGCCATCATTGCATCCTCCAGCATTTTATGCAGTATGAGCAAATTCCTAAATAAAAGAAAACAGACATTTTTGAACAAATGAGCAAGATCCCAATGCTAGAACCATGGGCATAATCTCCTGATCATACCTTTAAAGTTGAGTGTTGTGTAATGCAATCTCTGCCTCATATTATTACCATGAATGGTTATTAAAGTTAAAGTATGCATTGCAAGAAATAATGTACTTTATGAATTGAAGAGCTGGCAAAAATATCTCTTAACTCTGGCCCAATATGACTCCGTAGTGCTATGGTATCCACAACAAAATCCTCCAACCGTGTTGAAATCTGCTTGAGGCAAACAAATCCTTGGAAGGAGCGATAGTGGCGATTTTCAAGATCGACCTGTAAAGAACATAAGCAGCCTGAATGATTTATGTGCTGTCCAGATCCGCAGTGCAGAGGGCAATTCGACAAAGGTGAACATTTAAAAGAAAAGCATACTCACTTACTAATAGCAATGGTTTCCATAAAACAGTTAACGCTTACCTGCAAAGGGTGGCTTGCATATCCAGTCCCAATACTGAGCTTCTTAGCATGGAACTCCAATGCAGAAGATAATGCATTTGGTATCCCACTGCTAAGAAAAAGGTCATCCCTAAACATGCACAAATTAAAAAGGAACACATACATCAACAGTTCCTGAATTTTCAGGTTGCTTGTTTTATTCCAAGAGAATACCTTGCGATGTTGGCTGCAGTAGTTGCTCCAGAGGTGCTAATGGAAACATGTCCACACCATGTGTTGCGCAAAAGTGTGTTGCCACAGATAGGCAAGCAGACTTCTCGGAAACCACTTTTATCTCCGTTCTGCATAAGAGTGGACATCAATAAAAAGGCCGACTTTTGCTACCAAAATTGTACAATCAATAACACGTAAGAGCAGGCATGCAAGCTTATAAGCCTTTAATCTATGGCGGTTGAAAAATAGTGGCCCACAACTCTCCTAGATACTTGGTCTGTGGCAAGATTATCTATGTATTTGAAAAAGGTGCTCCAAGTAATAGCGCAACTTTGATTGATCTGCTGCAAATTTGTTGCTCTTACTCAAATCCAAAGCCAATGCTTAACTTAGAACACTTTCCATGGGAGTTGGGCCACAAATGTGCCATTCTTTGGCTGTGAAATCACAAATCCCCCCCGGCCCTTTCTTTGTTAGGAGCTCTGCCATATCATATGATATGATATGTATTGATCCCACAAAAGGAGAATGCCTACATATCTAAGTTAGCTCATAAAAAGTACCATCCAGGGTTGAAAATCACTTTGAAAATCGCCATGGGGAGGCCTAAGCATCGACTCTTGTCCCATGCATAATAACAAAAAAAAAATGTTTGGAAAAGTGTGAATGGACCTAGTGCCAAAGATGCCCGTGGATTATGGTTGACATTAAAGAGTATGATCAATGGTCATGATTTACCTCTTCATCGTGGTAAAGGAAGGTTCCCTCGGGAGAGAAGTTGTGGCCTAAGACTAACACCCATGGAAAAAGGGAAAAAAAAAGGAAAAGAAAGGCATGGACATAAGATTGAATCCTTACCTTCAAGAAGCTATGGCAAGGCTGGGTCGGGCATGACAAAAAGAAAGAAAAAGAAAATTTCTGAACACCTGAGAAAAGGGAAACATCCGCTAAAAGGAAAGCCTTAGAAAAAGGGCGGTGGTGAAGCCGAACCCGTGAAAAAGAGGGATCTCACGCCAAGGGAAAAGGGTCTTGATTTTAGAAGATAGAGTCGAAGGGAAGGAGAAGAAGGAAACGAGGCATGGTATGAACAAAAAGATGGAAAAAAAATTAGAAGATGGAAAAAGCAGCGGGCATGACAAAAGAAAAAAAAAGTGTACTAAATTTAGGGGAACACGGAGGAAAAAAAAACATATGCAAAGGCAAAATGAAAAGAAAAAACATACGGTGGTGTAGCTTCGAACCTGTGAAGGCGTGGATCTATGTTTTTCCAAATTTAAAAAAAAGGGTCTTGATTTTAGAAAGAGTCGAGCTAAAGGAGAAGAACTCGAGGCATGGTAAGAACAAAAAGATGGGAAAATTAGAAGATCCTTTAAGATTTTAACCCCCACACAATGCAAAACCCTACTCAAGCACTATCTTTGCAACTCGATGTTTCTGTTTTCACCAAGAATGCAGCAATGAATCAAATGTCATCTTTGGCGGCTGACGAGATGATAATCCTAGAACCTCCATCGCCCTCGCCGTTAGAAAACAGAGTGAGAAAATAGCTAACACAACCCTTTTTTTTCCTTTAGCCCCCTTTTTTTTTTTGTCGATGGGCCAAATAAATATAAGCCATTGGATAGGGGGCCAAATAAATATAAGCAAATAAATATAAGCCATTTGATCTAGGGCTTCATGCACTCCACGCACTTACGGTATAACATTATAATATAAGATATAAAGAATAAAACACCAAAGTCTATTTAAAATAAAAAATCCTTCCTCAAAAAGTGCACAAATTAAACAAAGTCCGGCATCCAAAAGTGCACAAATTAAACAAAAGTCCTGGGCATCCCATTAATCGATGAAAGCCTTTGTCTCCAAACAACTTAAACGTGAACTCATTGAGTTTTCTAAAAAAATGATGTTACCCTCAGAGGGACATGTAATTAAGAATCTTTTAAAGTAGTCAAATCAAGTCCAATCATTTGTTTTAATTTGCATAATTCCTTAGCTCGTTGGTTTATTTTATTCAATTTCCATGCAAAGATATCTTTGCACTAATTTAGACATATTCACAGGAAGTTTTAAGCATTTTACAAATCTACATTAAAGAACGCCAATATAACAAATGGAGAAACAATCATTTTCCAAGGAGAAGCTTTTAAATTCTCATTGCCATTCTATAATCTAGATTCTTGAGAAAGGGCTCATGGCTTTTAGAAAATGATGCAAGCTTGAGCACCCGATGTGTAAAGAATGATAAGTAAACCATGCATATATGGGCCTTCATATTCTTATGTTGCCCCTTCAAAATGCACTTTTTATGTTGTACAAATATCCATAGTTGGAGTAAAACCTGTATTCTTCAAAGATAGAAGATTTATTTGGGCTTAATACCATCATTGCATGCCTTTAATAACGATCTTCATGTCTCTCAATAAGATGTTGCAACTTCGGGCAAATAGCTCTTGTTTTTATATCAAGAAAAGGACAACATTTTATACCCGATTAAAGGAGACTATAGAAATTGACGACATAGATAGCTTCCAACAAATGTCATTTTACATGCATATCAAGAAGTTTGAACCAAGCCATGGCACTGTGGAAACATGTAACCGCGACCGTGACTGGAAGCAAAACTCCAAAGGGGATCCTCCAAAGATTTTATGCAATATGAGCACATTTCCTAAATAAAAGAAAAATGTACATTTTTGAACAAATGAGCAAGATCTTAATTGTTAGAACCATGGGCATAATCTCCTGATCATACCTTTAAAGTTGAGTGTTATCAAATTTTCTTTTACCGCCGAGAAGCAGACCCTTTAATAATTTTTGTCTTAGCAGTCCCGAAGGAGTAAATGGTGTAAATGGTGTCTTATCTTATCTTATATAGAGCTTAATTTTGTGAAAATACTTACATGAAATTTTTTTAAAAGGCATGGAAATTCGATGCCCTTCGTGAGTAAACTTCAAAGGTATTTTTGAAGATTTCAAAACGTTTCGAATCTTCAATAAACCTTCCATGTTTGCATGTTTCCATGTTTGAAGCACAATTTCATTATAATGGGAAAATTTTTAGTAAACTGGAATTTTTTTATTATGGGGGTTGTATAGACCTTATGCGTGGGTTTATACATATGTATGGTAGAAAAGATCATAGACCTTTTATGGGGTTCTATACAGACAAGCAATAGGGTGTATCATCTTATATTATAATGTTATACCGTAATTCTTGGATCAAGCCCTAATTTGAATGGTCGAGATCATCTGAGTGCATCCGAAGGCCGAGATTTATTGCACGACTTACCACCACCATGATTGGTCGTGACTTTGATCTCTTAAGGGAAAGGGTAAAGGGAAAAGGGGGGGAAAGGAAAAGGGAAGAGACAAAAGAGAATGTGAAGGGCAAAAGGCACGGAAAAGGAGAAAAGCAAAGGGAAAAGGGTGGGGATAAGAGAAGAGAAAAGGAATGAAAAATGAAAAGGGAAAGAAGAAAGAAAAGGGAGGTGGAAAAGGTACTTGGGGAAAGGGCACGAGGGAAAAGGGAAAGATAAAGTGGTAAAGGGAAGAGGAAAGGGCACTGGAAAAAAAAAAGAAGAAGGAAAGATTGAAGAAAGGGGAAAAGGAGGAGAAAAAAGCATAGAAAAATGGAAGAAAAAAAAGGGCATGGGAAAAGGGAGAAAAGAGAAGGTTTGAAGAAAGAGGAAAAGGAAAAAAGGAAAAGGAAAAGGAAAAGGAAAAGGAAAAGGAAAAAAAGAAAAAGAAAAAGAAAAAGGAAAAGGAAAACGAAAAAGAGAGAGGGAAATGGAAGGAAAAAAGCGATCGAGAAAAGGGGAAGAGTAAAAGATTGGGAAATGAGAAAGAGGGGAAAAGGGAGAACAAGAAAAGGATGGGGAGAAGGGAAGAAATAAGGGAAAGGAGAAGAAAGAAAAAAAAAGGAAAAAGGGGGAAAGGGAACCAAAAAAAAGGCATGAGAAAAAGGGAAAAGGGAAACAAGAAAAGGGAAGGGGGAAAGGGCATGAGATAAAAGGGAAGAGGAAAACATGAGAAATAGAAAAAAGAAAAGGAAAAAAAAAAGGGAAGAGAGAAAGGTGGGGAAAAGAGGAAAATGAGTATAGGAAAATAAGAAAAGAAAACAAATGTGGAAAGGTATGGGAAAAGGGAAAAGGAAAAGAAAAGGAAGGAAAGGGGTAACGAGGAAAGGATCGAAAAGAAGAAAAAAAAAGAAAAAAAATCCATTAGGAAAGGGAAAAGGGAAGAGAAGCTGGGGAGCAAAGGAGAAAGGGGAAGAAAACATGGGAAAAGGAAAAGAAAAAAAAAAAAAGAAGAAAAATCACACCGAAAAAAAAAAGAAGGGAAAGGGTGGGAAAAGGAGGAAAAGGGAAAGCACAGGAAAAATGGAAAGAAGAAAGGGGTGGAAAAAAAAGGAAAGGGAAAAGGGCGTAAAAGAGAAGAGAAATGAAAAGAAAAAGGAGGAGGAAAAGGGAAAAAGGGGAGAGGGTAACGGAAAAAAAAAAAAAGAGGAAAATAGGAAAAGGAAAGAGAAAAAGGAACATAGAAAAGGGGAAGGAGAAAGGGTGAGGAGATGGGAAAAGGGAAGGTAAAAAGGGCATGGGAAACGGAGGGAAAAAAAAAAGGGAGGAGAAAAGGGCACCCAAAATAAGGAAGAGTGGAAAGGATGGGAAATGGAGGAAAAGATAAGGGAAAATAGGTATGGAAAAAAAGGAAGACTAAAAAGATTGAGGAAAAGGGAAGGCATGGAAAAAGGTGGGGAAAAGATAAGGTATGGGGGGTGAAGGGAAAAGGAGAAGGGCATGGAAAAAGGAGAAGAAGGAAAGTGTGGGGGAAAAGGAGGAAAAGGAAAGGGAAAAAGGTTATCTAAAAAAGGAAAGAGGGAAAAGAAGGAAATGGGTGGGGAAACAAGGAAACATATAATAAAAAAAATGGGAAAAAAACTGAAAAGAAAAAGAAAAGTGTATAGAAAATAAGAAAAATGAAATACCTGGATAGAGCAAAAGAGAAATGGAAACAAAAAGAGAAAGGTGTAGGGCTTTTTCTCACTATAGCCCAAAAAAACATTTACAGTTAACTTACTTCAGCAACGCCGGCCATTACTAGTACATACATGAATATTTAGAGAACATAATAACACGTATCATATACCAACTTCCAAACACAATAGAGACCAAAGTATGAATCCATGTATGTCCCTAGTAACCTTCCCCAGGTTCCTAACCCCTTCCTTCCCCTTCCTTCATCGCGAGGTCTAACCCACGATCCGGGTTAGGGAGTCAAGAGCTCATGCTCATCCCATGGCGTCACCTTCCCACCATATGGGGTACCTAGTCATTAGGAAAAGTAATTCCACAGATAATACTCACGAAGAAGAGCTGACCAACTCACAAAACCGTTGTACTCATCAGAGTACACCCTTTTAATAAGGCTATACATCTGCCCCTTTTTACAAATTTCTTATGAATGAACTCGATATGTATGCATCCGTGAGAGTGTGCCAAAATATCCAGCATTGGAGAAGAGGCCTCAAATTCTGCCAGAGCATCTGCCCAGATAAGGAGGGGTTCAAGCATTCCCTCATTGCAAGTCTCCTATAACATTCAGCATGATTAATTTCACCGGCTCGGCGACTACAACCAAATCGCCCAAAATGAAGTTGATCAACTCCGCACAAAGCCTTGGTGGGACTGCGGGCGCAACCTCCACCTCCAAGAAATGGTCCCATAGCTCATCCATTCTGTGCCGCATTGCACGCTCGCAAAGGCTGCTTTGCAGGCCTCGAGTAGCCTCCAGGAGGATTGGGTCCAATCATTTGCAAAAGTAAAGCAAGGATCACCGACGGAGCAAGGAACACTTGAAGGCAGGGGTAAGTTCAAGAGCAAGCAACAAGATCAAGTAGCGGTGGAGCACGGGAATGAAGTAGCAAGGAACAAGGATCGCGATCAAGTGAAAGTAAGATGCAATGAACAAGGAAGACTAGCAAGAAGATCAACGAACAAGGAAGATCAAGGAGCAAGAAGCAAAGGATCAGATCAAGTAGCAAGGAAATAAGATCAAGTAGCAAGATCAAGAGCAAGGAACAAGATCACAGGAAGGAGCACGGAATGAAGTAGCAAGGAACAAGGATCAAGATCAAGTAGCCGTATAAATGAACAAGGAAGATCAAGTAGCAAGAAGATCAAGGAACAAGGAAGATCAAGTAGCAAGAAGATCAAGGGAACAAGGAAGATGAAGGGAGCAAGAAGTAAGTGGGATGAAGTGGTAAAGTGAAACAAGGTAAAAGAATTTATAGCTACTTAATCCAATAATGTTGAAGTATAATATACCAATAATGTTGAAGTATAATACCAATAATGCTTGACGTATAATACAATTAATAATGCTCACGATAATACTAATAATGCTGAAGTATTATACCAATAATTCTCATAACGACTATAAAAGCAGCTCCATTCGCAAGTCATTCATCCCATGTTTATAATATTTGTGATGATCAGTTTGAGACCATTCTTTGCTCCATGAGCTACAATGATATTAATCGGGCTGCATACATAAAAGGTGTTAAGCTGATCCCTTTACTTATAAAATCCAGCTTAAGGTCGGAGTGTGATTGCCCCGCCTTACCGTGCGGTGGTGATCCATCTTCTTTGGGTTCCCCGAGCTTCATGCGCTACGAAATTGAATGCGATCACAATAGCAGTGGATTGACGATGAGGAATCATCGACTTATAATGCCATCAATAATATGTGCATCTAAATTATATGTATGCCATCAATAATGTGTGTGCATCAGATGTAATGATGTGTATTAAACACCTATTATAATAGATGTATGGGGATGTTAGTATAAGCATAAATTAGGATGTATCGACAACGATAATTGTCCAAAATGCTTAAGTATTATAGCAAAAGAAATTACATACATGATTATTTAGAACATGACTGAGATTGAGAGCTTTTAGCTAATGCTATGTCCCCCACATGTCCAACAATGTATTTTGAATCTGAATGTACTTTCTTTTGCCATTTTGTATCCCATGCATAATGTATGGCATCTAATTCTCATACCTTTGATGGATCTGATGGATTGGTCGCTAACGTTAGTTAGCAAAACCCGGATAGTCACGTACTTCAACAGGCA
Organism: Isoetes taiwanensis; assembly: GCA_021234155.1. Lineage (NCBI taxonomy): Eukaryota > Viridiplantae > Streptophyta > Lycopodiopsida > Isoetales > Isoetaceae > Isoetes > Isoetes taiwanensis. The sequence goes on from JAJEKV010000711.1 coordinate 100,265, forward strand.
TCCACCATGATACATAAATGTGACCATAATTGGTAGACTCCGATCTAGGATGGCATCTTCTTCCTCAGAAGCCCAACCACGCTTGAGTTTCATGCCTCCAGTGTCGGACTAAACAAACATACCTTCGTGAATATGCATGAGGATCGGTCATCCATAGGCAACACCGGACGCCCATCCGCTGGCCACAATATGTAGGCAAAGGTCTTACAAGCACAGCGGTTTCATCGACCTCTGAGTAAATGCAGCTTGTAGAGGTTCTTTTGCCTGTAACGCAACCAAAAGTTATCATTTTGAGGTCGCCCCGAGATACATCTTCCAAAACAAAAAGAATCTCGCTCCAAAGAATCCATAGTTGTTTTGTAACCGCTGCGGCAAACACAATTATCTCTTGATTTTTACAGAAGGAATTCCATAATGCTATGTACTTGCTGATGCTGTCTCGCCAGCCAGGGAGATCTTTCTTCAATGTCTTCCTTGAGGGATATTTTAGGCACCCCCGCTGGTAACGCTATTTCACCATTTTCATCCTTCCACATTTTTATTCCATTTTCTGGAATCCACTCTTTATGGTGGGTCGTGATCTTATATTGTATAATGGGCCATTTCCCATCCATTTTAAATCGGAATAGCAATGGGCTCGTATGGCCTCGCTAGACGCCAATTCTTACTGTGGATATATCCCTTTGACAAAGCCTTTCCAATCTGGAACTCATCCACAAAATATGGAACAGTGAGATTTGCATTGTACTTCTTAAAAACAAGTAAAGCAAGTGGCAAAGTTAGACATCCACGAACTCATTAACGCTTTAAAAGTTCCCAAACAATGCATCAATATCGGGCCATGAGTGTGCCTAACCATCATGAAGCCAACTGAATCTCATCAATACCTTAAGCCATGTCAAATAAGAGAGGTAGGAGAACACATATTTATTTTATTTTGACCCGGCGTATTATCCAACGAAGTAAGAGAGATCGGGAGAAGAGGATTGAAGTCTTCTTGTTGGAAATTAGAAGATGAAGGTATCTTCTTGTGGTTCCGCACTAGCGCTTATGTTGCAAAGTTTTAGTATCTTTTAGGCTTGCACCAATTTGCAACTGTAGTTGCCCACACAAATCACCACATTTGTCTCCTTCCCGCAACTCAAGATAGTGTAGGATCCTAGAAAGTGATCCAATATGAAAGTTTGAGTCATCCTTCCAAAGATCAAGAGAAATGGCCATAAGCCCGCCCACCATGACCATGTGTCATCGCCCCGCTGTTCTTCAAGCGATCTCTCCAAAACGTATTCTTTGCGAGATGGTGACTTTGCTGTGAGTGTTTTGACCGATCCATCTTATCATGTATTATGCAGAGGTGACTTTCTCTCGCCAATTGTATGTGATAATGCAATGCTCAATGCCATATTGATTCCTACAGAATTTTGTTCAAACATATGTGCCCGCTGCTGAATTGAAAGGCTGCGCCTCCCCTTGTATCTTTTGTTTCTTTCCACTCCGCTTGATGACTACACATATGTTACACTTGGAGAATGTCAGATTTTGCTAGCGCCGAATGCCCTGGAAACTCTTTCTTCCAAATATTGTAAAAATAGGGCAAGGTTACACTCTTTCCGCCAATTCTTCCGTACCTCACGTGCTTCCACCTCCTTCTTATATGTAGGCTCTTTTCTTATTAAGGATGTAATGCAGTTTAACATCTCCCTGAGCATCATCCTTTCCTTTGAGCCGCGTGGAAATGCCTCCGTGATTCCTCACCATAATGAAGGCTGCATTCTCCGCTACCACTTCTCCGTAGGCCAGTGTCACAGATCTAGGCTTCTGAGCCCTCAGATACCATGTTCCTACCGCTTTCTCCACCTAACTCGAACCTCTCTTCCTCCAACTATAAAACGTAGGATCGGAAAGTGAACTCCTGGGGTGCTTTCAGGCCATGCGACCTCGGGATGTAAAGGATCTTAATTCCATTGCACTACTACTACCCGATCAGCCTCGATAAGCGGCACTCAACACATCAAAACAAGCGAATCCCTCGTGCACCGCTTTGATTGAGAATAAAATTCTTTTCTTAAGGCACATACTTGTCGCCGGCTCGGGCTTTTTTGACACATTCGCCCTTGGCAAGATGTTGATTTTAGAGCACTCTTGATTGCCTTGGAAGCCGACATTACATTCCTCCCTCTTGCTATCCCCTTTGTTCCCCCTCCCCACCCCCTCTACATATGTATATTTTTCCTCTTGAATTGCTTCTCAACATCAGCTTCCCAAGCACTTCCAACTTCTAAATCATCATGTTCGGGAGGAGCAAGAGCTTGTAAAATGTTGTGAAACCGCCCCTACCATCATGTGGGCTAAAACAAAGATGGGTCTTCTGGTGTTACTAGATCGTTAGCTATAGGCCTCAAAGACAAGCATGACATGACCTGATATTTTGGTTTCCCCGCTGGATCCGGCTTATGTTACCCAATCGAAGCCCCGCCTTTTTGATACACCCAAGAACTCATCGCCTATAGCATCCCGAGGATCACTAAAGACTATATTCTACCTCCTCAATATTTAGATCCTGGGCAGAGGAAGAATGTAGCATGGCAAACCTAGTAGATCTGTTCCCGGAGTAGTAGATCGCCCATTCGTGCTTAAACAACCTGAGACCAAGACGGGCAGCTAGATTCCTGGCGACCTCCAATCTCCTCTACTATCTCGCCTTTCTATTTGTTGTCGGTTGCTTGGTCTACCACCAGCAGTGTTGAACCGATGTCCACTTGCCACCCATGATGGTGGACTATAGGATGAATCCTCTTGTGAAGAGGGTAAATTGAGGGACTCAAGACACTCTCACTGAGAGGCCAAATTTTTCCATTTGGTTTTACATCCCTTAGGCTAATCGAATGAATGTGCTCTTACCGGCTACCAATGTTAATCTCCTCGCTAGTGGGACTGAAGCTCGTCGTGATGGGATCACTGACTCCTGCGGACTCACCGCTACATTTGAAGGATCTATTTCCTTCCCATGAAGAGTGGTTTTATTCAGTGCCGGTGTCCGCACAATTGTCCTTCCGGATCAATAGGGTTGTGGCCAGGGAAAATTAAACCTCGCTTCTCAATAATCAAGCAAGGCGTATACTTTTCGCAACATGAAATAGAGGAAAATAAGCAAAAAATAAGCTTAAAATGGCGCTTATTTAGTACAAAAGTATAAATTTTGGTCCAAATTTGAGCTAGTCGAGGTTTTACGGCGCCATTTGGTGTAACGGTGAACACTTGATCAATGAGCATGAGCCATTTGTCGAATATGTTTGATCAAATGAAAGCATGGCTCATTTGATCCAAATTCACACCTATGAACGCTTGGGAATTTTGGATCACTGAAAGCGGCGGCCATTTTGGATTCAACATCTACCTCTGTACCGGGCCATGGCGCCATTTCCTGGATCCTAACACCATTTCAATTCAAATGGCTTAGCCTCCCACTGGGCCACCCATTAATGAGGGTGCGTTTCTTATGGAGTTATGCATTCTTGTTCCTATTGGTTTTCGTGATATGTGTCAATAAGAGTGTATGCATACCATGTAAGTACCCTCTAATGCTAACTTTGTAATTGAAAAACTAAGGTTCTTAGTGTCCTAGCAAAGATTAATGTCGATTGAACACTCTATACAATAAGCTTTTGGCAGCATTAGAAATGGGACTTATACCGTAAAATGCGGGACTTACTTGATATTAGATAGATCCATAGTGGTATGTCCTGGAGCAAGTAGGGATAGGAATAAGAAAATCAAGTCGGATCCCAAAAGAGATATGGCTGGGCAAAGAATAAGCCAAGAAGAAAGCGCCAAGAAAGAGCTCCAGGCTAGCTAAAAGCCAAGGAGTGATTCGCCAAGAAGAAAAGCGCCACAGTTAAGTTTTCAAGAATCACCCGGGATTTCAGGAGTCCGCTGAAGAAGAAAAGCCGCCTCGGCAAAGACGCATGTGCGCCCCGCCTTGGCGCCTGAGAGAAAGAAGCGCCTTTGCGCGAAGCAAGTACTGAGACGCAACAAAGTGACTGTAGTCAACTGTGCACGCAAAAAACGCCCTGCTATTGCAGGCAGGCTTGGTCGTGATTAAGTGGGAAAGCATCAAGCAAGAAAGAGGAGTTTCTAAAAAGCAAGTAAAGTACAATTTCTTTCAAACGGACGTATTCAAATTTGGATAGGTGGCAGTCAAATTTCACAGCCATAATGCAAGGGAATTTTGACTTTTATGTTGGACTATAAGGAAGTTGGAATTTTGAATTTTATGTTCAAATTTAGCTTTTAAGCATGCTGAAGTGGAAAATATCTGACTCTTGGGGTTAATTACTCAGGCGTATGGGCGCTCGGGATCGGGCTACTTGCATAGCGGGAGTGGGCGGTTGGGCGGGTATGGGCGCCGATCGCCACGGCACGGGCGCAAGGTGGGGCGGCCGGGGCGGTATGGCTGGACGGCCACGTATGGGCGCCGATAGCGAGGCCTTTAGTTGGCCGCTTCGTCAGCTTCTTATTCGCTTTATTTTGTTGATGCCCCAGCTCCTGACTTTTAGCTGCCAGCCAGCCAGCCACATGAAGCCGCTTGGCCACTTAGTGCCTAAAGGCCACATATTTTGACTTGTTCTGTCATGAGCCTTGTTGTGGTTCTCCTAATGAGTGTCAGTAGCCTTCCACTCCAGTCCGATCCACTCTCCTTCGAATCATCTCCCTTTAATATTAAGTGGGCGGGGAGCGGCTCGAATCGCGGAGGCCTTCTTCGGTCTCAAAAACGCAGGATAGGCATATCGACAAATTTCGCGCTTTTAAGTGACTGATCTCTCGATATTAAATGAAATTTTACCTGCCATTTGCCAACCATAACCTATTATTGTCTCACTCGCTTGTTCAAACCAATTTTACCCATGCCTCTTTGTTGGGTCATGCCTTTGCCAGTGCCTGGTCTACGCGGGCGGAAAACACTTCAATCCGGCCGCATCTGGCGATGCCGAGAGATGTACCGCGCTGGAAGTACGCGGGTGAGCTCCACGCTGCTGGCTGTGCTCTAAAGGAGGATCAGAGAGCCTCACTCTCTCCTTATAAGGAGATGTGACATTTAAATGCGTAAGATTTACCTGTATCTTGGTCCAAAGTTCTTAGAAGTTGGCTGCCGTAAGAGCGTCGCGCAGGATTGGATCCGTGGTCTCAGGAAGATACTTTGAAGGCAGAATAATTGTGTACTATGGGATCGAAGTTTTATGATCCTTAATCGCACGTCCGGCTAGCATTGCAAATGTAGCCGGTCTCGCCAAGAAGTAAGGCCAAAGGCCGCTGCCGCATAACAAATGGTGAAGAAGCCGACATCAAAGGTCCACAAGAAATCTTGAGGCTTTATGGATTCTTCGCGAATCGATGAACGAGTCGAAAAATCGGGCCTTCGGCCCGGTTGTCAAGGCAATAGCCAGCAGAAAACTACCCCGCCATTGTGGACACGCCCCGCTAAAACAAAGGAGCAAGAAGAAGACAAGATAACCTAGGGGATACACCAGAAATGACAAAGACTCCTCATCTTCTAATCGAGGATGTCCGGTGAACCGGAGGAAGGAAAGGCGGGCGGGCAAGAGGAAAGCAGAGAAAGGGATCACAAAGATCCAGATATGGAAAAGAAGGAAAAGAAACAATCTAAAGAAAAGGAAGAGAAGGAAAAGGAAGAGAAGGAAAAGAAAAGAGAAGGAAGATAAAGAAAAGAGGGAAAAGAAGGAAAGAAAAGGGCAAGGGAAAGCAGTGGATAGGGAAGCGCGGCGCGAAGGGGAAGGAAAAGGCGCGAGGTGGAAACGAGGGAAAGGGAAGGGAGACAGAGGAAACGGATGGGAAAAAGAAGAAGAAGCACAGGCCGAGACCCTTTGAGAAGGAGAGGACACCCAAAAACAAAGGAGAGCCCGGACTCCAAGTCCTCACTGGAAGTCCTAGGAAGTGGTGGTGAACCCTCGAGCCTAAGGCATAGCGATCCCGGACACACCGCCAAAAAGGGTCCCATTAAGAAGCTAGAGCCAAAGAAGCTCACATTAAGGATGGGGCTCAAGACTTGCTAGAGG